>JBBCBC010000002.1:16187998-16508671 GCA_037126765.1 Stenogyne calaminthoides
ATGTATGTATGTTTCTTGAAAACCATGAGATACGGTTTCCTAAGAACCTGCCAGTGTACTTAAAATAATTTTCTCGCTCATTCTGGGGTAACCTCCATAATCGTAATCGTATCACCTACTGTTTTAGATTTATCCACAGAGAATAAATGTAGGTTTATCGCCCTTCAGATACTTAAGAATCACAATGCCTGTGGTTTAATTTAATTTGTCGAAATCAGTACATACACCTATCGCTGTATGTTATGTCCGGTCCAATAAATGTATAAAGATCATCCAACGAGAGCCCTTATATTCTTTTTCCGATTAATTTTCGACCATTTTCATCCGGATCCATTCAATCCAAATATCATAGAATTTGCCACTCTTACCGCCTGGATTCCCAAACTTAGCCAACAATCAATATCCTTCAGACGAGCTTGAACTTGAAGGCCCAGAAGAATTCTCATTCGACCCATCGCGGACATCTGAATTCTCGTGATCAGCTTGGTCAATCTATCACATGCTCTTAAGTTGAGACATCCAAGATGATATCATCCATATAGATCAAACTTAATCGTAATGTTTCACCATCTTCATTCTCGAACAAGGTTCGTTTATGACCTTTAGTGAATCCACCGCCATCAAGAACTGATAAGGTATCATACTGCAGCCTGTTTCAGTCCGGTGAAGCATTTTTCTAAATCCAGACACCGGTCACCCTTTTTCAGTTTCGAGGTTGTTCAACATAAACCTTCCTAATAGCTCCCATTAAGAATGCACTTACATCCATTCGACACACAAGAAAAACCCTTTCCATGACAAGATATTTGACCTTTCTGAATAGAAACAAGTTGACACTTACATGAAACTTGGCAACAATAACTGAACTAATACCATTCTTAAACAAGTCAACCTTATTTAGGAAACCAATAACACTAATCAATTAATATGTTTCATTAAGCAACAAGTTACACTTCTTGGTGAAACCAATAGACTAATCAACTATTATCTTTCATTCTAAACAAAGCTAATTTATTTCCAAACATATAACACAAAGCATCCAAGATTCTACAAGAGGCCGATGGCGAAGTTAGCGTAATTATTGGTATTGAGACCCATCGCTCGAGGTACAAATATTTGATCCTCCTTCAAAAAGAATCAAGATTACATCCAAGTATTCAAGAGGCATACATCATAATCGAATTTAAGGAAATATTATTAAAGATGATCACCAGATAGAAGTGCTCTAAAGGATGTAACAATGTCGGCGATTTTCCAAATTCTCAAGGCTTGAGAAATAAAATGTTGGAGGACGTAAGACGAGTCTTTAGACTCAGATATTAGGTAATTTGCTTATCATTTCAGTATCAGAACTCCGATATCGGGACAATGAAATGATTTGATCTTTCCTCGACCTTAAGACAACATCTCATTATCTTCGACGATGCCATATATATATATATATATATATATTTATTTTATTTTGTCTTCTTACATTCTTGGTTATCCGCCGATTAATTGTTTTGGTTCCATCAAAAAGGAGAAATTGTTGGGGAAATTTGTAGTGTTGATGGAAGTTCCCAAAACAAAGTTGTAATAGGACGGTCGGACATTAACCTGACTAATGACTTAGAAATCGACATGATGACCACGAGATGTATAGGCGGTTGATGTATTAGATAGATCACATATTGAGGGAACTCAATGCATAGGACAAAGACGAGAAGATTAGACAAATCGGAAAGATCGAGGAAGATCGAGACGAGTCACGAAGATCGGAAATTCGAATGAGAGTCGGGAAGATAAGAAGATCGAGCAAATCGAAGATCGGAAGATCGGACAAGGCAAGAAAGATCGGGAAGATCATGTACAAGTGGATAAGTCGAGATGATCGAGGTGAGACATATTTGAACTTCGAAGACACAGAAGATCCCGGATAGTACCGAACAAGACGAAAGACCTCAAATAACTACATCCGGAAAAGAGGCGAAATAGAGAATGCGTAGGTTATGCTTTAAGACAACCTACATCAGAAGACTAAATGGGTAGACTGATCGGTTTTAACTGATCAGGTCGATCAATAAATTGACAACCACATTCACCAAAATATACGAGTTCATCGAGACAAGAAGAATGTAAATAAGTTGGTAATCAAACACTTAAAAGTGTATTTGATAAATTGATGAGAGCAAGACACGTATGTATGGAGCTGATAGTGTGGATTCGGCGGATCACGGTTTAACGGCTAGAAAGGACAAACTTGCATGTGCTTTCGGCCATGCACGCCTCTGTGCACGTCATATATCCATCCTGAACCTACCTTAAATAGACCAAAATTTTAATTACTCTCCAAATGCTGGGTAATTTGTGCCTATATATATACGAGATCAAAACATCATAGTAAGGTTATGGAAATAATCCACAAGCTCAAACAAGCGGTTTCATAAAAAAAGAACACAAAATTGAAGAATATTTCTAAGTGTTCATCCATAGTTCTTAAGCATTAATCTTATCCTTTGAAACTTTAGGCTACCCCAATACTAGGATATATTTCCGGTTGCAAATAACTCGAATCTTATACCCAAACCAAAGTTAGGTTAAGTTTTTTTTTGTAAGATTCAGACTAGGGTTTCTAGTTACATTTTTGGGATTAGTTGAGTGAGAACTCTTGAAACACAATGTATTGTGTTGGACTAAAACATTAATCTAAGAATCGATTGGTTTAGTTGGTGCCCACTGCTTTGGTAGGGAAAAGTGGGCCGTAGGACAAGTTGTCCAAACCACTATAAAAATCTTGTGTGCCTTAATATGCTTCGTGCTTTACACTATCGCACACACTGTTTAACTATTGCATAATATTCTAGATCAGATTAGATTTGACAAGCAATCGTCGGTTTAGCATTTTTTCATCGTCGTCCGTCTGAGACTTAGAACTTTGATTTAGTAAGCCCGGTTTTCACACGGAGTTAAACTTATCTTCCTTTGATTAAGTGATAGATACGAACTGATCTGCTCTCAGCGATCGATAAGTTTGGATCAGCGGGGTCATCGATCGATGGGCAAACTTCTATTACACACGATCCACGAAAAATTTTTGAAGTATTCCTTGCTCCCCCCCTCTAGACTTACGCCTCAAAGCTAAAACCACGTTCGGGACCCTCTGACAAAATGCAAAATTTAGGATATCTCTTACTAAGCTTTTGGATACTTAATAGATTCTAGGCTTAGTAAATGAGCTCTCTTTAAAGATGAAAAACTTGAGAAATTCTTAGGGTTTGAGTGCTTCACAATAATCACTTGATTATGAATGAGCTCACGAGTTGCTTGATTTTTTCAGAACCTTGCAACATTGAAGGCAATCGTATTTATAGGCAACTCACCAAGGTCACTCTTGAAAAACTATCTGTTGGAAGAGATAGCATCGAGGGTTTTCTCTCTTAGTGAGTGATAAACGGGTACATTAGAGTTTGAATGCACCCTTGCATGTTTTGGGGTAATATCTTTTGATCTAGCAATCAACATTTTTCTGCATCGGAACTCAAAGAACCGACTTTCTCGGGACGTGTCGTTATCGGTGTCGATAAAGAAGCACGATGTTGTCGCTCTCTGATTGGTTCGGATCTTGATGAATAGGAACAAACAAACGCTCTTGTAGGTCAACTTCTCGACCGAGACAACCTTAAAATGACACTTAGTTCCAATTCCTTTTATAATGATAATCTATTGGACAAAATTTATTTCCTATAAATGTTAAGGACTTAAATTGGTCCGCATGTCTCGATGAGTAGTCTTGATCTTCGGTCATATCCGGTCTTGGATCTTGAGTCTTCCTAATATACCGAAGTCCCCCTCAATGTATTCTTCCTATACTAATCTGAGAGTAATATCATTGACTATACATTGTGCGATATTTCCAAAAACATCTTAAATCAAACCTATATAATCGACTATCAAGATTACTCGAAAGCATGTCATACTCGGGGTTTTGGGATCTAATCAAAATCTCTTATATTAAATTCATCTCCCAAACCATTGTTGATGATTATAAAATCATCTTGTTATATTCAAGATAAAAAACTAACCTAACAATAGGTTTAGTTTCTATAAGTACAAAAGAAAGATTTAGCAATATACGGAATGACATAAAATATTAACCAAAGATAATAAGATATTATTTTTGAACACACAACGATGAAATTTCATTGATGAAGATAAGAGTTTTTACAATTACAATGAAAATAAATAATTTAATTTAATAAGATAAAAGATCATATTCTTCTTCCACTTCATCTTGTCTTCTAATCCAAACATCCTTAAGTATCTTTTTTCTTCAACTCATCTCTCTTCGAATGGATTTGAGGATCATTTTGAACAAACCAAGTTGCAAAGATATTGACCAATCTCCTTCAAATTGTTTGCTTCATTTATAAATCTATGTGCCAAATCTTGGTGGAGGGTATGTGTAATGCATGGAGCCTTCATCCGATAGCCATGTTTATCAAACACATTTATCCAATTCGAGATAATCTTGATATAATGTCGACAGAATCCCCAAGAAGGCTTCATCTCTACGTAACCACTTCCTCTCCATTCTTGTGGAGTGTCTGGAAAACTTTCTTTTTACCTCCTCCCATTGCATCATTGATTTCTATTGGCATCCATGAATCAATGTGTGGCCATTTCATGATCTTTGCTTTTGATCCTCTTCTTCTTCATGAATCTTTTTGGAATCCTCTAGATTCTCCATCTCTCTTTCATCCTCTTCTCTTCTTTGTCGGCTCATCACCGAGAAGCAGACAAGATCATTTTTTTCTTTCTTCTCGGCATTTAGCATAATCAAATTTGTTATGCCACCAAAGTTCAGTCTCAAAAGGTAACATCATATTCACCAAAACCTTCTTTTCAAAGAATTCTTACATTTCATCTTTTAGGTTCTTTCTCGGAGTTCGGTGAATTCTTCTATTAGCTTCCTTTGTAGAGGTTTAGATTGGTTTCTTCTTACTAATATCTTTTTTTCAACGTAACACCTCTTGCTTCTTCTCGGGTTAAATAATTTTTTTGTTCGGGGTTTTGTTTTGAACTTAACTAGAATTAGTTTAGGTCCTTTGATATTTCACGAGCCTCTGCAAATATCTTGGACTCGATTGATCTCTTTCTCACTATCTCCATCCAATGCTTGTGCGCCATTTTAAGGATCTATCAACGTATCTTTGTATCCGGAGGAACTTTCTCTTTCAATTTTTTAGTTAGCTTGATCATCTGAATTTTCTTGGCTATTTCATCATCTTTCTTTTGATGTTCCAATCTTTCCTAAGTCATCTTGAAATGTCATCGATTTTTCCATGACATGAGACGGTCACTGGCATCATATACCTTGAATTACGGAAAAGCATCCATTGTGGGTGTTCTTGCCCAATTGTCCCTATCTCAGCAGCCTAATCTCATCCTCTATTCTTCTCAGACATTTTTCCCAATGGATACCTCTTGACATAGTGGAGCAAAATGTCGAGAAAAAGTTCATGCATTAGTTATGTGATCTTGTGATGAACATTGAGCTCGTATATCCAATACTTTACTAATTAACTCATTAATCCTTTTTCATGATTTTTCTTTTCGATTAGAAACTTCTTTCTTCATATTGTTTTTATATCTCATGCCGATACTACCTTAGCTATACCATCAACTTTGGTATCTAAAACAATCAAGCTATTAGATAGAGAAGTATGGATGTATTTCATCGGTAGAAAAGCTTAACGGATCAATCTTTTTTGTCACGAGTGATGGTTACTCCTTCACTCTCGGCAATTTCATCAACAACAAGGTTCAATTGTCTTGAGGACTCCAATACCAGTGTCAAGTCCATAACAACTTGTGTGATTATACTCTCGTTAATTCATTCTCGCTGGCAGATTCGGGATGGGTCAACACCCTCCGGGATTGCTTTTAGCAATATCATCTTCTCTTCCGGCTTCATCACCTCCATCACCTATCATACGCCTTTACTCGACAACAACCATGGCATGTTTTCCTCTCAGCTATCTTTTTACGTACCAACTCATCAAATTCTCGCATTCTTGATTAAAGGTTTGGTTTTCTGAACCAGAAAATGAGAAGAATTGTCTTGTTCCACGTTCTTCTCCTGAATGAACCGATATTCAAAGATGTCCTGCAAAGTTTGATTCAGGATATATCTGATTTGTCACGAAGTCTCATGAATAGATCCTGGCTGTTCGGTATTCCGGCATTTCGGTATCTATCCAGACAAATTATTCCCCCACCACCGCCCATTCTCTCTTCGCTTTTTTCTTGTGGGGGTGAACCTGGGATTTTAGAAGCTAATTCATGGGGTCAAGGAATGGATCGCCAAGATATAGTCCAAACCAAAAGTTCTTGAGGACCTTTTGGCTCTGAGGTGGGGTGTGTTGTGCCCGGTTTATGTCTCTGGCCAACAAACAATAAACAATGGATATTCGATGACAAACACAAGTAAAAAACACAAAGTTTGATCAAGCCAGGTATAATTTACTATATTTTTTGTCTAGAATGCTAAGATTTTCCAACCGTTTACAATGAACTTATTGAAGCATTTATAGACTAGAATTTAGGTTTTAGGTCTTCATAGAAATTTTGAAACGATCGGCCTTTAGGTTGGAGATAGACCAATGAGTATCCCACAATCTTGACCGAAATCTTTGACATCTAATATACTTGCTCCGATTAGGTCCTCAAAATCTGCTCCCTAATTAACCTGAATACATTCCTTCTTTACAATGATAAAACTCGGATTGATGCAAGTCGCTTTCGGCCTGAGGGAATAGAGAGCAAGTCGGCTTGCGACTTGAGTAAATCTTATAAGTCGTCTTATGACCTACTACTTATGTGGCGAGGCAAGGTGCACAATCTTGATAAACAAGTCGACCATATGGCCATTTATAAGCGAATCGTTTCACGGCATTGGAGAGGCAGGAATTGCCGTTCATGCGACTAACCTTAGGGGCTAGGGTTTTATCCATGATACAACAATTGCCTCAAGTTGAGGGTATGCGCCAAGAATCGGGCTCCGGTGCTTGATTCATTAATCCGCCTTGACCTCCCTGGTTAAGTTGACCAAGGAAATGTTCCCGAGGTGAGTCGTCCATCCTCGGGTAGAAGAATTATGGGCCTTAATCTTGTGAATAGACGTGACAGATTGATCCCCAATTTGTGGATTTGACATGATAGGGTGATAGGTCGATGACGTTATCGCCGAATTGACTAACCAGGGAGATCGGTGTTGACCACGCCAGCTATCCCCCACGATTTTATTGATGAGGCGGGCATGAAATTTGATTTAATTGCATCTTGGCCCTTCTTCCACTTTTATAAATAGCCTAGAGTTTTGAGGCTTTTAAACCCTTCTTCGCCTTACTAAAAACTCTCTTGAAATCCCGCGGCTTTTTTATTTAACTTTCGAGGATTCGATGAGGACCGATTCGGGTAAACTCAATTTCTTCTTAATCTTTGTTATGGTTTGCCGGTCCTTGACGAAATCCCGCCCTTCAACCATGATAATATCGTCCTCTGATGAGAGGACAATGTTGATATCGCCGCCTTTACCGCCACCATAGCTCTAGCCCGGGCCGCCAATGTGGGGATAACCTCAATCGGGGGTGCCCCAAGTGATAACGGACGATGATGGTAATAAATGACGAGGGCGACGATGAACAGTTCTTGGAGGAGTTGGCGAGATTACCCATCTTTCTATATTGAATGTTAGTCCCTCTCCATACCCGCCATTATCGGAGAAAGCGACTCTGATGGTCCCTCTCTGACTCAAGATTATGGGGCCTTTGAATGGGCTTTGATTACAACTCTTAGAAGGCTCAAGCTTCCATATAAGCGACACGAGCATCGATGTCGAAAATCGGTCAAGTTGGCTTTTTGTGGCGTCGAAAGAAAAAATACCGGTCGATTATGTAAATCGATTGATGCGCGTTCGCTTTCTTGCTTTACCTGGACATACATTTCTATGGAGTGACCTCTCGATGAGAGTGTCGACCGCCCAACGCCGGGGATGATCGTGGTGAATGAGCATACCATGGAGGCTTGGAATTGCTTTTCTTCAGATCCATCGACTATCTCCCGCCGGGCTCACGGTCCGGAACCGTAGCCTCGCCACGATTACTCCAAATGGTTGGAGTTATATTCTCTCTACCACGCATCCGGTGATAAAGTAAAAGCGGGTTGTTTTGGTTGCGAATCCGGAAATATCCTACGTGATGAAGCCCATTACAAGGCAGGCCGAGGCTATAATGCCGTATGCGACCGTAAGGGCATGGAGCTTTTGTTAGTGGGATTCCCAACAAAGTAGATGCCCGCATAGGAAGTGGTGGTTTGTCGTTGGGCGTGGAGTCCATGGACCCTTCAAACACATTGTCCATTCACGTTCACAGAGATTATCTGTTCGAGTTGAACATGGTAAATCTTATGTGTTTAACTCTAAAGTCGTACTGATCTAATTCTCTTTTTATCTTTCAATGTTTGCACTCCATCCTACCGAGCTGTACTGGGCTTTCTTGGAGGCGTTTAATTTAGCTCGCGATACTCCCGAAATATGAGACGCCAATGCTCGAACCCCGAGCTCGATCGACTTAAAGCCGGCCTGTACACATATCCCCCGTCATCTCAAGATCCCTTGTAAGTTTCTTTGTCAGTACTTCGTTGATAGCGATATGGGACTTAACTGACTGGATTTCTTCTTTGCAAACAGCTCCTAATATCCCGGTTTATCGATGTCAACCACGATTTCCGTGATGGCGACCGAATAAATCTTTACTCAGTCGATGAAACATGTGACCGCCACCGATGCCCCTCCTCCAAGTCCGACCCCCACCGGGTCCTCTATCGCCAAAAAGGGAAGAAGAAGTCCAAGGGCCGACTCAGATTGAACTCAGCCTCAAGAAGAGGATGAGTGAGGAGATAGGCACGCGTCCCCGGTTAGATAAACCGAGGATTAGGAGGTCGCCGCCGTCCGACCTCTCCAACATCCTACCCCTGAAGGAAATCGTCACCGGAAGACAACTCCTGGTTTGGTTGGGACAAATATCGGGTTAATGAGTAAGTCCGACACGTGTGTTTCCCTTAGTTTTTATCATTATTCTTCTACTTACGCTTTGAATTTTTCTCGCATCCCTACATCACTCCTACCAAATTCTCCCCGGAGGCATTGAGCTTTTACGGAGGTCACGCCGCATTGTCCCGGAAAGGGTCCCCGGCTGGGCTTGCTTTCTTACCTCTTGGAGCCCGGCGTAACCCCGCCTCGGTTGGGCCTTGAGCCGGACCATGCCACGCCCGCCACAAAAGAGTAACAGTGTAACTCAGACGGTCCTTGCCTTCACTCAGGCGCGCCTTCTACGGAAAATCCAGTTCACGGTTAGGCCGCTCAAGAACTGAGAAGGTGCAGAAAGGGGTTCTTGTCGGGCCAATCGATACTCTCTGCTGGCGCTTTGAAGAAATGGAGACATCCGGGCAACCTGACGTGACTGAATCTCGAATCTTGAGAGTCACATGGGGATTCTTGAGGGCATGCTTGTGGTGGAGAAAGCAGGGTGGCTCAAAGTTGAAGGTGAGCCGGGTCGAGGCCAAGAAGGAGTTGGTCAGCCAAGGCATGATTTAAGGAGGCCTATGAAACATACCAACTTTGTAATTGATCGCAGTTTCGTCGCAAGGTCATTCGAATCTATCACAAAGTGAACCCCACCGCGACCTCGGCCGGTTTGTTACCACGACCGACCGACTACGCTCACGGCCCTCCCCCTAACGCCTTGCTAAAGATCAAAGATTTGGAGGGTATGTGTGTCAACCTCTCTTTCTTTGCCAACACGAGGCGGTTGTGTATCCCACTCCCCGATCCCGGCGAGACATACCGGATTTTATCGATCGATCCCCCGAGACCCCTCTTGAAGAGACTCAGCCTCGTCCGGAAGTCGCGAGGGGGACTCCGCAGAGAGGTCGGGATCCGATCCGGATATCATCGCCCCGGCCTCACGGAGATGCTTATCGAGGATCGCTGTTTCTTAAGAATGATAAACATCAAGAATCCCTATAAGAATAAAAGAGATTGAGAAGTTGTTGAACTCCATCCCCAACAATACTTTTGATTAACAAGCTTTTGAGGTCGGAGTCCCTAGAAGTCATGATGAAATCGAGTAGTGGTATGTAGTTGGTAGGATATCAAAATTGGTGACTTGATGTATTTTGTTTTTCATTGGCTTTATGCGCTTGATGTAATCGCCCTTTGAGCTCTCTAATGTACCGACCTTCCGGGCCTTGTCATTAATGAAAATTTTGTCTCTCCTTCCGTTGTTGTGTCGAAACTTGATTTTTGCGCGACTTTAAAATTGCTTTTGTTCTTATCGTCTTTATTGCCAATGCAATTTATCCCGAACTTTGCATAGTCGTTTTACAAAGTCGTGGAGGATCACACCTCTTTGGGTGGTGATCTCACCGCCAATATGTCAAAAGTCGACTTGTGGTCGATATTTTATATCGCGATCCCTTGATTTTAACACGAATTTTGAAAAGAAGAAATGACATTATTATTGATTGGCGAATTATTTACAAGGGTGTGATCTCGAACCTACCGATAATACTTTTTAAGTGAAGTTGCATTCCCTGCATTGAGACTTAGTTCCCTCCGGACTTTCGAGCTCAGATGGCTCCATTGGGCAAGACTTTTGACACCTTGAATGGACCTTCCCATTTTGGACCAAAAGCTCCTTTTAGATACACCAAGTACTTTTAAGACCAAGTCTCCTTTTTGAATTGTCAAAGTCGTATTTTAATTGTAATATCTCTCATCGTTGTTTATACCTTTTCGCTTCTCATGTTGGCTTCTAGTCGCTTTCTCCTATAGTAGGTCCGATTTTTTTTTGGCAAAGCCTCGCTGCTGTGGTCGATCATAGCCCGGCTTGTCAGGAGACTAGGGACGCCGGACCTCTACGGGCACGACCGCCTTTTGCCCAAAAAGCAAGGAATAAAGAAGTCTCCCTGTTGAATTTTTGGTAGGTCAGTTTTGTAGCATGGATAAACCCGACCCCGGTTTAGTCGCATGAATCCGTAATTCGCCTCCCCCAATGCCATTTAAAAGCGACATTCGGGATAAATGTCACATGGTCAACTTGTCCATCAAGACTAGTGCACCTTACCAAAGTGTCATAAAAAAACAAGTCGAGGACGACTTACATGAACTCCAAAAGTTGCGAGGGTGACTTACATTAGAGAGCTTCGGCGGAAGCGACTTGCATCAATCCAAGTTTTATCATCGTAAAGAAGGAATATATTTCATATTAATTAGGAGCAATTTTGAGGACCTAATTGGAGCAAGTATATCAAATCTCAAGATCTCAACCGAGGATCGCGGGATACTGCTTTGGTCCATCTCCAACCCTAAAGGGTCGTGGTTGGGATATTTTAGTTTTGATGAATTATGCCAAAACATTATCAACTTGTGTTTTGTTAATCTCCGATAACAAGTTAAGGGGGAACGAGAATAAATTGAGGGGAACCTAAAATCGACGTAGATGATCGAGATCGCATAAGGTTAGACGAGACCGATTGAGATCGAAGAGTTGACATAAGTTCCGAGTTAATCGATGAGTCGTGTAAATCAAATGTGAAGAAAAGCTAAAGCCAAAGAAAATGAAGAGAAGGTTGAAAGGACGTAAAGGAAAGGCAGATGAGATCGATTAAGACGAGATCAGAAGAGGAGCGTGATCGAGATCAGATCAGATCAGATAACTTGATGTACTGACCTCGATCCTAATATGCTGATCCGAAGAAGTGTTGATCCGATCACGAGCCGATCGATCAGTAAAAGAAGAAATCGAGATAGTCGAGTCAACGGACCTGAGGGTCAAGATAACCGACCAAGAGCCGAACCAAGAAGCTGCCCGACCGACAGGTCCGCCAAGAGAAGTCTCGAAATCAGAAACAAGGTCCGATAACTAAGAGAAGTCAAGCGCTCAGAAACTCGGTTGCTCAGATAACTCAAGGTTCAAGGCTCGTGATAAACTAAAGGGGCCAGATACCAGATAACTCGGGCGCGAATCAAGATAAGACTAAGATCCAGAATAATCAAATGACTCCAATGAGAAAGACGACAAGCCCTAAAAAGTCGCAAAAAGCTACTGAATAGTATGGATTTGAATGTGACTCCATCCAACGGTAACATTCAAATCCACACTATAAATACAAGTTCTTTCCTTCATTATTAAGTGTGGAAATGTGTGAAGTGTGTTAAATGAGTGAAAACACCATTGAAGCTACAAGAGCCAAATCATGTAGCATTTCCACCATAGAACACAGAGCAATAAATACACGCGATATATTCAAGAGTGTTCTACCCAGATCTAAGCACAAATGTAATATCCTAAGCTTAGAGAGATTTTCCCATCCTTAGCATTGAGGCTAAACAAATGTAAGGGAAAATCTCAACCTAGTTGGAAACCAAACAAATCTTTACCCAAACTCAAAAGTTAGGTTAAGTTTGTTCTGCAAGATTTCAGATAGGGATTCTAGTTCGATTTCGATCTATTGAGTGTGAACTCGGTAAACATTTGTTGGTGTTGGACTAACACGCTAAACTAAGTCCAGCTTGGTTAGGTTGGTTCCCTTGTGATAGGAAGAGTGGATGCAGGAGTTGGACTCGAACCACTATAAAATCGTGTGTTCTTTACTACTTTATGTTCTTACTTGCCATATGCATTTGATTATAAGCAAAACACACATCGTTCTTAAACGCAAAAATTTGGAATCACTCTGCCCTCACCCCTCGCTTTTTATATGCATTACATGTTTCTTCCGTCAGACGCATGGATTTTTTCCTCAAATTCGACCTTCAGTCGATTGTCCAGCCCACGAAGACCCTATAACCCAATTTCTAGTCTATAAATACTTCATGTCAAGATCACTATAAAAGGTTGAAAATTTTAGAATCTTAGGCATAAATTATAGTGAATTATACTGGCTTGGTCGCCCCTGGGACGTAGTCTTATTCACCACTTAACCGGGTAATCAAATTTGGTGTCTTTTACTTATGTTGATCGCCTAATTTCCGTTTTTATTGTTTGTTGGCCGTAAAACATAAATCGGGCACAACAATTAGGCGCCATCTGTGGTGTCAAAATGACGCCAGCGATGGTGGTGTCGGTCTCCTGAGTTCAAATAAGACCGCTGCCAGTCACCCTAGTGGTCATCTCACGACCGGTGGAATCTAGTTCAGACCAAGGATGCAAAGGCCGTAATGCCCGCTCAATAAGAAAACCTGCGCCTTCGACGGTGAGGAGGAACAACCTTCGGTAAAAAGACCACCCACGGCAATCGAACCCTCTAAGGGTAAGGTCTGCTTATCAAAAAAGGTATCGGCCAACGGCCAACCGCCCACGACCCGCAAAACATGTTATCATCCGGTAATCACCGACTCTGGAGAAACCGGTAGGATGAAGGTGTTTCAATCGTCTTGGGGACCCGGGGCGAAAAGGTCAAATGGTCATCAAGGATGAGGCTCGATCTCAAATTCGACATGCTAACCCGTGTGGAGCACGACCTCAGATGGCTCCCCATACATCATGACGAATTGTCGAGGGTTCGGGTTGTCCACCACGGCATGAGCCACGGGTGGCCTTCCTCAGGGGATCATCGCGACGCTCGAGGTTGCAAGGCCTCCCTGATGGTCCAAATGACTTCTCAAATGAGTGGAGAATCAAAATGGGCAAGCTAGATGAAACATAACCTTGTCATCCCCTGATTCTCCACTAGGGGCTATGGTGACTACGGGCGCCACCAGAAAAGTTTAGATAACGACTTTAGATCGCTAAGGGAAACTCGGACCCAAGGTCTATGTGGCCCATACAATTTCTTACATGGCCTCTATGGGCGATTGTCGATGCTACTAAGGTTTGGTTGTTCTCATTCCACCTTGAGCGACTAGGCTCCAAGTGGTTCACTGTGAGCAACTCATGCAGTTGTTCTGACCCACTTCACAAAGATCGCACTCCGACCACCGACCAGGCGTCTCATGAACACTTCAAAGAAGGGGAAAGCAGTCGGATTGGTCCTATGTTGAAAGGATCGACAAACTCATCCTGAAGGAGACCCCCATAGGGATGAGAGAGCCAAAAATTGTCGGGGCCATCTTCTACTCGGGAAAGGACCAAATTATGGTGGCGATGACCACCTATACCCAACTAGCTATGCCGACTTCTCGAAAGCAATGCCCCCCATAAAGCGGAATAGGCCCAGAGGGAATACCAACCTGTGGGCAAGGGGAGCGACCCTTCCAACCTATGCCTGAGAATACGGGAGGTTGTGTCATACATACCCTTTCTCCACTTGGGGCAAAAGGGGACTTTCTTCAATGTCCTTGTCCAAACGGGCGTAATGAAGGCCGAGATCGTGGAGATGGAGAATGCCAGAAAATGGTACTTCCCATTTTCACGGTGGCGTATAAATCCCACAAAATAGAGTTTGGCAAAAAGATAATGCTGGGATAATCTACCCGAATGTCGACCCCCTGGTGATCAAGGCTAACATCATGGGGACCACTGTATGCCGTTTGCTGGTGGATGTAGGGGCATTCTGTAACATCCTCTTCAAGAAGACCTTAGACGGCTGGGATTATGATGATTACATCACCCCTGCGACCACATCGTAGTAAAGGTTTTTGGGATGTGACCGTGAAGTCAATCGGCATGATCCGGCTCCTGGGTCATGAAACTAGTGTCTACCCTAGACTTTTATATTTCCTTGTTATCGACCTCCGAGTTCCTATAACGGTTTTCTTTGGAGGCCGCTTTTGAACATGAGTTCGAGGTCAAGGCCCTCAACATTTTATTTTTGTGTAAAATTTCTCACCAAGAGGGGTTGGTCGGCACCGGCCAAGGGTGACCAAGTTGATGCAAGAGGTTGTTTAGTTTATTCTTCATCTCGCTTCAATTCAACATTAGTATCTAGCAAACAAATACTTGTAATAAATAGTGAAACATAATGTGAAGAACTCAATAATGACAGAGCGAGCGAGAAAGAGAAGCTCAGAACGACCTCGACCCAAGAATGGGGCCGTAACCCCAAGGAGTTCCTACTGATGCCAATATTAATGATCCCCACCAAGATGGCTCAAGGGCCATCCCGGGAAGAGCTCGAACCCAAGCTAGGCATGATCTAGAAGTCATCATAGGCTCCAAGATACCGAGAGACTAAGGGGGAAGTCATCGACTTTTCAAAAAGAATTTGATGTCTTCGCATGGTCACAATAAAGATATGATAGGCATCGATCCGTAAGTCGGATGCCATCAGTTACATATTGACCCAACTCGGAGGCCGATAGCCCAAAAAAGGCGCAAATTCAATCCAGAAAAATATGCAGCACTCGCCGAAGAAGTAAAGAAGTTACTGGATAACGACCTGATTATGTAGGGGTGCCACCACAACCGTGGTTAATGTAGTGTTGGTGAAAAATCAAACGGAACCCGGGCGGCTCGCATGACTTTTTACCGACCTCAAATGAGGCTTGTCTAAAGGATTTCTTCCCCATGCCTCACATTGACCACCTAATAGACAACACGGCCGGTCATGAGATGACGTCATTTACGGATGCCTTCGCAGGCTATCATCGATAGCCATGCACTAACCGCATCGCAACACACCTCATTCCCCGATGTAAAAGAACCCTCATCACCGGAAGAGAATGCCATTTGACCTCAAGAATGCGGGGCTACATACCAAAGATTGGTCAACCACATGTTTGCGTTAAAGTTTGGCAAATCGGTGGAAGTTTATGTGGACGACATAGTTGTTAAGAGCCTAAGAAAAAGATCACCTCACCCACCTTGTACAAACTTTCGATATCTTATGAAGTTCAATATGAGACTCAATCCCAAAAAGTGCAATTTTGGAGTTGAGTCGGGAAGTTCTTGGGGCATTTGATCGCCAAGGAGGAATCAAGCAAATCCAAATAAGGTCAAGGCCATTCTAGCGGGAGCACCTCGCGAGAGAGGTACAAAAAGCTAAAAGTTATCCGTCAGCTTTGAATAGGTTCATCTCCAATGGGGATAAATGCAAGCCAATGTTCGGCAATTCGAAGAAATCAAAGTTTGAATGGACACCAAAAGCCGAAGCTCTCGATAAAATCAAAGCTTATCCGCAAACGTGAGCATTCTATCCAAACTTGTCCTCGGAGAGAAACTTTTTCTATATCTTGCCGCTCGTAAACCGCCTAAGTGTAGTGCTCGCCCCGCGGAAGGTCGAGTCACTTCCCCATTTACTTCATCACCAAACTTCGAACGAGATAGACCAAATAAGATCCATTACTAGAAAAGTCAGCATACACACTAGTCATAAAGTATAAGAAAGTTGAGACCATACTTTTTCGACCATCAAGTAGAAGTCCTTCCACGCCTCTGAATATGCTTTACCGACCGACATAATAGGTCGATGCCTCAAGTGGGCTATTGAGGTCGGACAATACGAGGTAAATATATGCACCTCACCGGCAATTAAAGCTCAAAGGCCAGCCTATTTCATCGTCGAACTTACCTTCTCTTCGTGAGGCCGGTAGTTCAGCCGTAACACCTTGGCAATTGTTCAGAGATGGATCAAGAACTTCCCACAAGTCAAAAAGCCGAGGTAGTCCCGATAAGTCCGGAGGGCATTTTGTTTCGTAATGCCATCACTTTTGATTTTCCCGCCGATAAAAAATGAGGCGTAATATGAGGCACTTATCACCGCCCGGAGATGTCAACAAAGAATGGGCATCAAGAGTCAGAGGTACACCGCACTTTCAAATTTCGTGGGCATGTCAACTCTCGGGGAATATGAGGCCGAGACAAAAGAATGACTGCACCAAGAGGTGGTCAAGATACTATGTCGTAAATTTGAACAAATCCACGTTAAATTAGTTTCGAGGATCCAATTCGTGAGCTATTGAATATTTTAGTTTTGATGAATTATGCCAAAACATTATCAACTTGTGGTATTGAAGAGTCTACAGATAACAAGTTGAAGGGGAACGAGAACAAGTTAAGGGGAACTCACGGAATCGTAAAAAGATGATGAGATCGACGAGGTCATAGACGGGCCGACGAGATCGAATGAGTAAGATGAGTTCCTGAGTTAACCCGATGAGCCGAAAGCAAAATCGTAAGAAAAAGAAAAGCTAAGCCAAATTTATCAAAGAATCGAAGCGACCTGATCAGATGACCATAAAAGATAAGCTGATCAGATGATCAAAAAGACCAGATCAGAAGAGGAGGTTGCTGATCAGAAGAGGAGCAGATGAGACTGATCGAGATCAGACGTGATCGAGATCAGATAAGATAACCTATTGCAACTAACCTCGATATATTAACCTCGATGTACTTATCCGATGCAGATAAACTGATATCCTGATCTGATGCTATACTTATTTGATCAAGTGAACTGATCAGATCAGGCGAGAAGAAATCAGAAGAGAAGTCATCAGAAGATAAGTCATCCGAAGTCATGTTCACTAAGAATCAGAACGCTACTGATGGTCGATAACCCGAAAAGCTAGTGACCGAGGGACAGATGTCCGTCGAAGAGCTGAACTTCCGCTTAGCTTTGAAGTGTCAGATACCGACGCATAAGGTCCGCTAAAGAGAAGTTCATCAATCAAGAATCCTGAGTAAAAGTATCCTGAGACTCAGAAGAATCTCGAAGGCTCAGAGAATCCTTAAAGACTCAAAGAACCTTGAAGACTCTGAGAACTCTGAAGACTCAGAAGATCCTGAAGAATATAGCCGTTAGATTCAAATTTTTATTGGACCAACGAGAGGAAGACAACCAAAATTTAAAAAAGTCAAGAACTTACAAAATAGTATGGATTTGAATGTGATTCTTCCAACGGTAAATATTCAAATCCACACTATAAATACAAGATCTTCCATCAAATTAAGGGTGGAGAATGTGGAAAAAGATGCTACAGAGCCAAGAGCCATATTACTCAAGCATTCGCACCATAGAACACAAGTCTATAGATATACAAATATATTCAAAGAGTGTTCTACCCTAGATCTAAGCACAAATGTAATATCCTAAGCTTAGAGATATTTTTCCATCCTTAGCATTGAGGCTAAACAAATGTAAGGGAAAATCTCACCATAGTTGGAGACAACACCAAATCCAAACCCCATTCTCGTAAAAGAGATAACTAGTGGGTGAAGTGAGGTAGTTGTTAGGCAATCCCGAGAGGGTGATAAGTCCCGATTGAGTGTGAACTCCAGAAAACATCTCAGAGGGCAATCCCGTGGAGGGTGATAAGTCCCGAGGCGAGCCCGAGAGGGTGATAAGTCCAGCTGGAGTGAGAGCTCGGTAAATATCTATAGACAATCCCGTGGAGGGTGATAAGTCCCGTTTGAAGGAATTTCTCTAGGAACAGGGAGAGTGGATGTAGGAGCTTGAGTCTCTGAACCGCTATAATTGCTGTGTTGTTTGCTTTCTCAGATCGCATTATATCTCTGCCGATGATGTTTTTCATCAAAAAGCATATTTTACTTGATATTCAAATGGAATCAATCCAATTAACTCGCATCAAATTGATCATAGCCTTAACCACTATTTTATTAAAATATGAAGATTTTCAAAGAAGTTAAAATGAGTATAAACTTAGGGCAACCATTTTGCACTCTTGAGTAGCTAGAAACAGATAGTCACCAAACCGAACTAACTCTAATCGAAAGTTCAAGAAGATAATTATCTAATCCAAGCTTCTCAGGATCTCCGATAAAACTCAGGATCGGTTGGGCTAATCCCCTTCCGAAAGTCGCCAAGATCATTGTCTCAAGAGACTTTGACTCAGGCGATTTTGTGCTTCTCAGGGCAAAACTATCGTGACATCCCCGACCCATCCGATCTCAAAGAAGAAAAAGTTTTAAAAATCACCAACACGTATTCCCTCCCCCATACATGTGTGAGACTGCTTTGCACTAGACCAATAAGTGGTATCGAGAGCAAAGGGTTCTACGGACCACTAGCTTTGAATAACATCGGTTCTTGAGGAAGAACTTTTGTGGTCACTTGAACAGATCTTGAAAACCTTTTTTAAAACTACATCTGTTTTCAAAAAATCATTCAGCATGGATAATACATCCAGAATGTATCATGATTTACCCAAGTTTGGTATTGATGAGTATGCAGAATGGGTCATAATCATGAGCAACCATCCGGGAGCAATAAGCGTGAGAATGATGGAAGTTCTTGAACAAGGACCTATCATCATTTACCACAACAATCCTCGCCAAGGAGGTGACCCAGATCATCCAAATTAGCGCCGAAGTCGAAAAGAGTCCAAATTTCTTTGATGGATGTTTGAAAGAAAGTTGTCAACTCTAGATACGGTTGCTCGATATATAATCATGAAGACGATGGATAAAATCACTAGAGAGAAGATAAAGTATCTCAAATCTGCCAAACAGATGTGGGACACACTTACTGAAATGTGCGAAGGAAACGATCCGATCAAAGACAAAGAGACTACAAGCAGAATTGGTAAAGTTTGATAAACTAAAGATCTTTACCAAATGAAACCATCAATCACCGATGGAAGACTCACCATGTCCATCAAAAAGCTACGGGAACTTGGACGTGAAATGTCGATAAAGATATCAACTACAAGATCTTGAGATTTCCGACAAAGAAATGGGACATGAAAGTGATTGCCGACAGCGATTGTCAAGATATTGCTAAGACGAAGCCAAGCAACCTATTTCCAGCCTTAAAGCTCATGAGTTTGATCCGATCGAACGAGGGCAAGAAGAAGATGATGAGTTGCTCACGGGTTACACCCGCCACATCAAAAGCGCTTGTATTCAAAGCAAATGACAACAACTCAAAGTCTATCAACCAATCGGAAACATTGTAAGTCGATGTAAAAAAGATTGCTTTTGTGAATTTAAAACTTGAAAGATCCAAATATCAAGATTTTACAGAGATTATCGTAACAGCAAGGGAAGAGATAGGAGGTCAATCGACAAAATCACAAGAAAGGAAATGTTCTCACGATGTAAGAAAATAATTACAGTAAATGACCGTAGAGAAGATAAGAAGAAAGATGATCGCTCACGATGATAGAGACAAATCGTAAAGGAGGAATTCTCGATCACAGCAAGGCAGAAAGTCACCGCACGCATTCTACACACGAAATGACTCACCGCGTATAGTTCCGTGGAGCTGGATCGTGTCTCGCCGAAACCAAAGCCATTACAAATAAGCAGATCGCCCCAACCCGACTCCAAAAGAAAGCAGGGACAAAGGGAATGTAAGAGAGCAACGTGACAGAGACGTAAAAGCCATGGTTGCCGATACATCCGGGATTGATGATTCTTATCCGGGCCCGAGGATTCTCGTTACTCATCCGTCAAGATTTTTGTCCGACGAGCAATGCCGATGATTTCAATGACCTTGATGATCCGATGATGACATCCGGCGATGGCTACGGAAGAACACCAACTGGGGTATCTTCTAAACCTTCGTTTTTCCTCGCTTTCCACACCTCGTTGTGCTAAGCACACCGCCGGAGAGATTGACCCGCAGTAAAATACAATGAGCAATTGCTTGATGATCTCTCTAATGCAGTAGACACTTATACGATACTGGAAGCTGAGAATGATAAGCAGAGGTCTGAGAAAATTCAGCTTGCTAAAGAGAATGCGGCAAGTAAGGTCGTCGAATCGAATCGATGAAATCGTCGTAAGATGACTAATGAACCGGAGGTTCTGAAAGTCCATTCTTCGATCAGATAAATCGACAAGGAACAAATAAGCACTAACAAAATGCCAAGTCGATGACCTCAAGATTCTTCAAGCTAAGTTCGATGAACTCTTCCGACCGCATGAGAGTCTGAAAACTACTGAGGATAGTCTACATAATAAAATAGAGGTTTTTACAAAATCGTCTAAAACTGTTCAAGATCTGAACAACTATTTTCTTACAACGACTAATAAGAAGGGAATTGGGTATGTAAACCCTTCTACATCCTCAAAAAGCCCCGTCTGGTTCACTTCAAAAAGGTGTAATCAAACGAAGTTTACAAAAGGATACAGCTTAAAGCAAAAAATTTGTATCTATTAAGGGACAAGGATGAAATACGAGTAAGAAGGCGAGTGTCCGACGTAAAAGTGAATAAAATGGTCCCCAATCGATCAAGCATCACCAGAATCATCGAAGAACCCGCCTTTCCCTCCAAGAGACCACAACCCGGACGAATGATTAGAAATCAGAAAAGACAACCTCACAAAGGGAAATCTGATTTGAAAACTAATCAGATCCAGCTGCCTAACAAGCAAGCAAAGGGTAAACTGCTGAGACCAGATATGCCTAAAAGATATGAATCTTTTAATGGTAGCAAATAGACTTCACCCTTATAATCGTAAACCCGAGTCGCCGCACTCGAGCCCCAATCGATTAAAAGAAGACAAGTATCAATGAAAAATCCCAAGTCTTCGAAATATCCAAGGTTTCACACCGATAATCATACTAATCAAATTGCATATGAAGAAACGATGATTATGTTGATGTTTACGGGAGATATCAAGCCTTCGCTTTCAACAAAGGCGCAAGATATGTTTAGATCCCGAAAGGTACATCTAACCACCCAGACCCGATTCACTCGGGGTACCTAAAGCCTAACTCGATTGCAGCAGTTTCGCGGGTTTGGGCTAACAAAGGAGGTATACAAGCAACTATCCTAAGTCATCGATAATGGATGCTCAAGGCATATGACCGAAGCAAACATCTCATTAGCTCTTACATAGAACAAGAAGGCCCACGTGTACTCTTTAGTGATGATAACTTTGGTTTTACCAGATGATTCTGAACCTTAGAGAATGATGATGTACGGTTACAGGAGTCTCGTATGTCGATGGTTTAAAGCATAATCGCTTCTCGATTATCACGCTTCATGACAACAGATTCGGGCCGAGTTCTCGAACGACAAATGCACTATTAGGAATCTAGCTACTTAACAAATCTTGTTAATCGGTTCGAGGAAATGAACGATTTATCAAGCAGATTGGGAACAATTGTCCAAGAAATGCATGCCTCGATTGTTAAGAGTTCCAAAAGCAAAGATTGGCTCGCATAAGAGAAATGAGTCATCCGAACTTTAAAACTCTTAACAAGATAAAGAAGGATGTCTTTGGTTGAGGGTTTTCCGAATGAGGTATTCTCTAAAGATCAAACATGTGTCGCATGTCGGAAGGAAAACAGTAAAAGCCTCATTCAAGGAATCCTGTGACTAAAGATCCAAATAGAGTATTACAACCGCTCCATATGGATTTATTTGGACCCGATTACCCGCTTAGTCTCAATGGACGCAAGTACACCCTGGTGATTGTGGATGATTATTCCAAATTTACTTGGGTGGTATTCTTACATAAGAAGAATGAGACAACAACAAAGATACCCGAGCTGCTCAGAAAACTACAAAATGAGAAGGGTGTCAGTATTGTAAAAATCAGATCCAATAAAGGTACAGAATTTCTGAATTTCTTTATTACTGATTTTGCACTAAGTTTGGAATACAAAGATGAAACATCACCGCAAGAACACCTCAACAGTAATGGAGTAGCGTAATCCGAAAACAGACACTCAAAGAAGTTGCTCGAACTATGTTAATGAACATGCAACTCCAAGCCATTTCTGGGCAGAAGCCATCAACACTGCATGCCATACTCAGAACAGATGCTCTCTGACAAAGGCTCACTTCAAAACACCCTATGAACTGTGGAAGGGCAGAAAACCTCGTGTTTCTTACTTCCATGTTTTTGGGTGCAAGTGTTTCATACACAACAATGGGAAGAGCCAGTTGAAAACTTTTGAGGCCAAGTCATATGAGGGTATATTCTTAGGATATTCCTCATCCAGCAAGGCCTTCAGGGTTTTCAACAAGCGAACCCTAGTTGTGGAAGAAACACCACATGTGATCTTTGATGAGACATCTTCTAAACAAGAGAAAGCTACCTCAGAACAAGCAGTGCCAGATCAACCTGCACCGATGCAATGTAAAATGGATCGGCCTAAGTATCATGGAAAAGGGATCGGATCACGTAATAGTGTATATCCCAACTTCCGACTTTTCACCGATTCACCAAAGTTAATCGGACCTAAGGTACGAACAACTGTCAATGAAGAAGCCGGTATACCGAGACAAGATCAATCGAACCATCCGGGTTCGGGGGAACACCAAGTTCCTACGACGCATATGATGATTCCAACATCACCGAGACTTGTCCATGTCAAGTGGATCATAATTACGACCACTCCCAATCACTAGTAATGAACTACTATCGAAGAGGATGATGTTCTCCAAAACTAATGCAAATCGTAAAAGAAGGACTGGGTAACCAATATCCAACCGATCTAATCATTTCGAGACCCATCTCGATAGAGTTCGAACTAGACATCGACAGGAAAGTGTCATGTATTGTTGTTATCTCTGCCTTTGAAGGAACCAACCAAAAATAGAAGAAGCTCTACAGATGCAAACCGGATTCTAGCCATGCAAGAAGAGTTAGAAAGGTTTGAAAGGAATCGAGTTTGAAAATCGGTGGATGCATCAACCCATCAAGATGTGATTGGCACAAAGTGGATATTCAAGAACAAGAGAGATGAGAATAATGTCATAACCGTAAATAAGGCAAGACTAGTTGCTAAGGGGTATTCACAATCGAAGGAATTGATTATGATGAGACCTTTGCACCAAAGAGTCGCTTCGCCCGAAGCCATTCGGTTGTTCCTCGCATATACGCCCACGAGGGTTTATTGTGTATCGATGGATGTAAAGAGTGCATTCTAAACGGGGTACTAAATTGAGGAAGTTTATGTTGAACAACCTCCTAGCTTTTGAAAAAAGCGACCAGTGTATCGTTTAAGAAAAAAGCTCTTTACGGTTCGAAACAAGCTCCTAGAGCCTGGTATGATACATTATCTCAGTTCTTGATAGATAGTGGATTCACTAAAGGAATAGTGGATAGAACCTTATTCAGAATAGAAGATGGAGAAGATATTCTGATGGTTTAGATTTATGTGGATGATATCATTTTCGGATCTCCCAACAAGAGTTTATGTGATAAATTGACAGAAGTCGATGCAAGGAAGTTCAAATGTCCATGATGGGTCGATGAATAACTTTCGGGTCTTCAAGTTAGGGCAAAGTACGAAGGGATATTCATCTCGCCAAAGGCACACTAGGAATTTGTTGGCTAAGTTTGGAGTTCAAAACCGTAAGGAAGCGAAATTCCTATGATGACTGGATTCAAGATGGATCCAGATGAGAATGGTCAGAAAACTAATCAGAAAGAATATAGGGCTCTCATTGGATCTCTACTATACCTGATTGCCAACAGACCAGACATAACCTTTGTAGTAGGTGTATGTGCCAGATTTCAGGCAAATCCAATGCAAAGCCACCTAGAAGCAGCTAAGCGGATTCTTAAGTATCTGAAGGGGACAGTAAACCTTGGTTTATTCTACCTATCAGATGATAATCTAGAGCTTAGTGGGTATTCGATTCTTGATTATGAAGGTTGCAAGAATGACAGAAAAATCAACCTCGGGAACATGTCAATTTTAGGTAGTAAACTGATCTCTTGGTTTTCAAAGAAGTTATACATCATCTACTACTCAAGGTAATATATGGTCAGCAGGAAGTTCTTGTTCCCAACCGCTCGCTTAGTCAATGGTGAGGATTATAACATTGTAGCTACGAATGTACCTATATTAGTAATAGTGCTATTGCAATTACTCAGAATCCTGTTCTACATACAAGATGCAAGCATATGGATGTCAGACATCATTTTATAAGAGATCATGTTGAAAAGAAGAACATCAGAATGGAAAAGATCCATACTAATAAGCAGAAAGTTGATATTCTAACCAAGCCACTAGCTGAGGTCAGATTCAAAGAATTATGCAATGAGCTAGGGCTTCTGGACCTTGGAGAAAGTGCACCAGAAGTGTTTGGTGGACTGGTCTCCAAGACCAGATGGTTGAGAGACTAACCAGGTTAAGAAGAATCAGTTGAGCAAGGCACCTTAACTGATTAGGAGATCAGTCAAGGAACTGATCATAGAAAGCTTTATTAGATCACCATGAACTGACGATTAAAAGTTCACACTTTGTAAGTCGATTAAGCAATTGTTCAACAAGCAAGTTGCATAAGTTTAAAGCTACAAATCACATAAGGAAACAGAGACAACACAACAATGGAATAATAGAAATTTTTCATTGATAAAGACACGGAGGTCAAAACTACAATGGAATTCATTACAATTGACCCGGAGGTCGTAAGATAAACCCTAAACCCTAAACCCTAACCCTAGGAGGGGTGAGAGAGGCTTTAAAGATTTTAAGCCAGAAGCCCCTAAAACCCCAATCCTAAAAGGGGTGAGAAAGACTTTGAAATAATCCTAAGCCACCCTCAGAGCTTCGGAGTCAGGAGCGAGAGCGGCATTGAAGAATTTCTAAGCCAGAAGTCCCTAGTCCTAAAATCAATGGGACTTCCAGCATTAAATGGACACGAGTGTCATACAGACACAAGTGTCACATGTAAATATTGAGTTTTAGTATGACCTTGATCGGGTATTGTCTGATCAAGATCGGATACTAAACTCATGTTACATATCAGACTGAGTCTGTTGATGCCAATTTCGTCATCTCGATAGACGCACAAGGTGCATACGGTCAGGAGAAGTGTCTTCTCATTTGCGATGGCAGATCCACCACCTCAGTGGTAGAGAAGCCTAGCAATAATCGTATGATTAATCTTCGATGACGACGAAAGCAGGAATGAGGGAAACACATGGAAAGACTGGGAAACTGAAATCTTATGTGTAGGGTTGTAAGAGGTTGCCGGAAGTCTCACCGGAATTAAGGGTTAACCGGAGTACATGGTTTTTAAAGCATAAGAATGATATCTATGGTGAAAAGGGTGTGTTGTGTGTCTAAATCTCCTGTTCTATTTATAGAGGAAAATCAGGGGTAGAGATGCAAATTTAATTTCTCAAGACCCTTAAGAGAAATTGGCACCGCAAGGACAGCACGTAGGAGACACGCGACTGATGGTTGGATGAGTTGACGGCGTGAGTTATCACAAAGTATCCATACCATCATTACGGGACTGTCACATCACGCCGACTTAGGGAATAGAGAAGACTTTTCAACTCCCCAAGGATTAAGTTTTTGGCGGGAGCACACATCCCTATACTTGACTTGATCAAAGTGGACCAGATTGGATCAGGAGAAATCTGATCAGATAAGAGACCAATCAGATAAGGAGGATCAGTTGAGTATGGTACCTCAACTGATCAGAAAAAATCAGTCAAAGAGTTGTTCAGAGATAACAGTTGAAAAGGCAACGTCACCTGATCAGATTGGTTCATCCGAAATCTGATCAGATAAGTGGGACATTGTTGGGAAATACTAAGGATTAGGCAACCATCAGTAAGGTCAACAATAATCAGGCCAACCAGATCAGATCAACAGTGGTAACTGACTGATTACAATATCAATCAGTCAGATACGTTTTCTGGTTTATCTTTATGTCTATTATATATTAGTTATTATTGTTCACATTACTTTATGATGTCATGCCTGCAAACATTAAATGCGGACGCGGGGTTTGTGTATTAAATGCATTTATTTCGAACTTTTAAGTCCAAAAGTCTGTCGGTTTAAAACCTTGACCGCACGATTGAATTATTTTTCAACCGCCTCAATCTTGATCGTCCATTTAAATCAAGGACACTCAAGTATCTTCAAAAATAATCGTGCAAAATGTTTTCCCTCCCATCCTTTTAAAACCCTAATATCCTTTTCTCTGAAAACCTTTCGCATTTCATACTTCTTAAACCGCAAATCAGTTCCAGAAAAATCTCTAACACTCAAAATATTCAAGCGATTAATCTAACTTCTAAAACCCTCATATCGCTTTTCTGGTAACTTACTCATCTTGTTATTTTTTATTTGTGAATAAGCATATCATGATCGGATTATAGAAATTGTGTGTATTATTCTTAATCATGATCATATGGAACTTGAATTAGTTATTGTTATTTTCTATATACATCATAAACTATATGCATATTGGGATATATATTCATGTGTATGATTCGCATAATTACTTCCTTATGTATAACTCTGTGTGATTGATTATATTGTTTCGCATAGCACTCATTTTGTATGATTGCTTATGATTTCAGAAAATGGAATCGTCTATAGTGCTATCAGAAAGTTGTGACTATGCTTCCATGCTCAAAAATGTCATCGATGAAAAGTATGTTATTTTCACTGTCACAAATGATCCAGAATCAAGGGAGATACTGGAATGTTTTAGAGCCTATGGACTTGATCAATTCTGCTATCGCCATTTGGAAAGTGTCCATATATTTGAATCACTGGAATTTCTGAGAAAACTAAAGGAGACGGACAATAAGGAGTTATTCTCATTCGTCTGTGGGACCAGAATCGATGTCTCCAATGAAGATCTTAGAAGGATTTTTGGTCTTCAAATGGGCAGGAATTACCCTGATGAGTTCACAGCTGGGATGTCAGATAAAGAGTATCTGTAGAAAGTGTTATTGAGGCCTTGGAACATCTCTCAGCTCACTAATGTCAAGGTTCCCTACCTCCAAAGGAAGTATAGGCTGCTTTTCGAGATTGTCTCGAAAGTCATTCTTGGGATCTCATTCAGCCCAGATGCTCTAACCCAGCAAAAGCAACATGTAATGGCCACAATCATTGAGAAGGCCCCAGACATGAACTGGATGGGGTTATTCAAGCATCGGTTGCTGTAGGAAACTGCTAAGTTTGCCACATATGAAGATAATCAAGTGATGCTGACCAAGAATATCAGCAACATTCACAAAGTCTCTATAATTCTTGTTGATAAGCTTCCCAGCAACTATTCTTGGTCACACATTGGCAGGAAGCAATATGTGGAAAAATTCAAAGCTTTGCTATACAAGGATGAGGCACTATCTGGACTACCGGATGATGATCTAACACCATATGTGCCGAAGACTAAACACCCAGAAGGCAAAGCCCCACCAAAGGTAAGAACGAGAAAGAGGAAACAGGTTGTGAGTAAGCCTTCTGATGCAGGTGAGAAGCATCAGAAGAAACTCACTACTATGCTTCCTAAGAAGGCTGGTATGCCTTCTGGAGGTCTTCACGATGAAGGAAGTGATGTTGAAATACTAGAATCAGGCGAAGATCAACCAGCAGATCGAGAAATAGTCTTTGGAAGAAGACCCGTTCAGGAAAGCTAGAGGATTTGATGAGCAACCTGAGGAGAATCAGTCTGAGTCTGAACCATCTGACTCAGCCCATATAAGTTCTCTATTCAGAGGCCATGAAACCACCTACTGTCCCTCTTCACCCATCTCCTCTTCCAAATCACCTTCACCTGAACCATCAACCAGAAAATCACCTTCACCTGAACCATCAACCAGAAAATCACCTTCACCTGAACCCTCAACCAGAAAATCATTTACCCCTTCTCCTTCCCATACCCCCTCACCCAAAACACCTATACCAGAACCACAGCCCACTCAACCTTCAACCAGTAAACCACAAACTCCTCCACCTCCTCCCGAATCTTCTCAGACAAACCAACCTGTTCAAGAAATCGTTCAGGAACCTGTTCAAACACTTGTTTAGGAACTCGCTCAAGAGGAGCAAGTTGTTACTGAGAGCGAAGACATGTTTGTCTCTGTTTCTCACAACCCTTTCAACAAGAGGACTCTCCTCGAATCACCTGTGCAGGAACACTCCACGGTATCTTTTCTACGGAGACAGGTGAATGTCTATCTGGACCAGCACTTTCCTGATCTCATCAATCATCCTGGGATCAGATAGCAGATGGAGGAGATCGTCTTCTGGAGGAACATCAGACTCAAGGACATTGAAGATTTCCTGATGTTAATGGACGCCTTGGAGTCTGATTACTTTGTTGACCTGGAGAAGAAGGCAAAGGTATTAATATCCAAGTCTTGACCGAACTTGCTACTGACACGATATCAAATGGTTGGTGCACCGTAAGCCGGGTATTTCACAGAAGAAGAGGCGAAGAGGATGTTGCTTTATATTTATATTGCATTATGATCAACTCCGCCGATGAACCGTATGGGTTCTGCAGATGAGACCCAGCTTGGCGAGGCATCAACATCTGGGTCGATCTTTGTCTAAAGTCGATACCTTAGATCTTATGCTTACGAAAATACAAGATGGGGTAAAAGCTTCAGTCGACGCACAATTTACAACTCTTGCGGCAAATTTGATGCAGGAATTTGAAGAAGCATAGAGGAACCTAGCTAACAGCGAGAGGAAGCTCACTGTTGACCAAATCGCACACCTGGCTGACAGAGAGAGGAAGTTAACAATTGAGAAGATCACGCACATGCATGATTTTATTCTCAACTCTGTAATGAAACGGGTTGATCCTCTAGCTGAAAAGCTGAAGATCCAGACTAATATGCTTGGAGAGACGTAGGTTCTCTTGGAAAGTGTCTGGGGATCTTTGGAAAGGACTGATACATGCTTGGATAATAGCAGAAAATGATTTGAACAAGTTGTTGATCGGACCAGAAGGTTATTGAATCTGGATTAAACAGGCTCCTGGGTCCTGCACCTACCTCTACAAATATTCAGATCACTCCTTGTTGTGGAAGAAGTTAAGGAGGAGATGACACGCCAATTTCAGGCCTTAAATCTCAGGTTGTCACACCTTTTTGATGCAACCAAAAAGGGGGAAGGACAAGATCAAGAAAAACAAATGCAGATGGTAACCTTTGATGTAAATATACCAAAAGCCACCTCATCTGATATACCTGAGGCCATTCCTTCCGAAATCGCTCCTTTTGAGGTTGCTCCTTCTGATGAACTAAAACAAACTATGGAGCAACACAGCAACGAGATCGAGGCTCGGGAAAAGAAATCACCGAGCAAAAAACAGCCCTGCCTAAAGTTGTTGCTAGGGGTGGACAAGATTGAAGACTTCGCCAATCGCATTTAAAAGATTTGATTAGGAGGATCAAAGAAAAAGTCTTGAGTTGGCAAAGAAACCGGAGGAAGAAGAAGACATCTTGGAAAGAAATCTGCAGAAAAAGGCAAGCAAGTAAAGAAGGATCAAGAAACCAATCGTGACCCAGACTCAATCGCAGATGTCAGTTGCTGATAAAGAAGATACTAGAACATACCGATCAAGGTGAATTTGATGCTGAGTTTCTAAATTGGATGGAGATCAAATACCCCAGATTTTACAAGGTGGTGATGCATGAAGGGAAAATCATGTCACTAATCCCTTCTGCACCCAAATTTCAGTACAATGATTCCACCACTCGGAAATGATAGATCTCTTGACCCAATTGATTCAAAAAGCTCTTCTATGATTTTGCTAAGAGAGGAGACATAATTGAGAGAGAAAGATCGAGGCCTTCTTTGCGGCAGAGAATGTACAAGATTTTCACTATTCCAGCAGATCTTCAGAAGTTTTCTTATTGAAGAAATCAGAAGATGTCTTTGATCAGGTGATAGGTAAACATTGTACTTGTAATCTTCAACTCTCATATATAAAACAAGTTACCTTTCTGATCCTAAGACAACACCTCATTGTCTTCTGATTTTTGTTGTTTATGTTTTTATATTTTGCATGGTTATCTATTTTTCTGATTATATGTTTTGGTTCCATCAAAAAGGGGAAATTGTTGGGAAATATATATTTATTTTTATGGAAGTTCCAAAAAGCAAATTGTAATAGGACCCGGTCGGACTGTTAGTCGATCGATGATTTAGAATCAGGTTAGGATGACCAACTGAAATGTATAGACAGCTGATGTATAGAGTAGGTCACATATTGAGGGGGAACTCAATATGTATAGGTCAGGTCAGACGGATCAGAAGACAAGTCAGGTCGGAAAACCAGTTGAGGTCAGAAGACAAGACAAGATCAGATGATCAGTTAGTTAGATGATCAGGTGAAGACATAAAGCTAATAGCTCAAAAGACCAGAAGACCTACATCAGCCGAGTCTGCTAGTTGAAGCTAAGACAACTGGCATCAGAAGACTCTATCAGGTAGACTGATCAGTCTTATCTGATCAGGTCAGCTCACACCAGGTGACAACTGATGTTTCACCAAGTCATACGTTGTTGATCTGAACAGGAAGAATGTCAACTTTAGTTGGTGAACAAACTCTGACATGCTGTACTTGTTAACCAATAAGAACAAGACACGTATGATCTAAGCTGACAATGCAGATTTCAGCGCTGCATAGTCAAACGGCTAGAAAAGTCGACATACACGCTTTCGGCCATGCTGTTCCTAAAGCACGTCACATCAAATCCTGCAACCTACCAAATATAGTCGGAAATTCAAATTGCTCTCCAATAGCTCTTTGATTTCGAGATCTATAAATATGGGATTACTTCAGAGTGAAAATACGAAAATTATCAAGAAGCTCTTACTATAGCAAAATTTCCGCACGAAGAACACAACATTCAAGTTTATTTTTAAGTGTTCATCCCATTAGTTCTTAGCATTGAAATCTCATCCTTTAGTTGTTAGGCTACTTAAACACTAGGATAGATTTCCAGTTGGAACAAACAAACATCTTTACCAAAACCAAAAGTTAGGTTAAGTTTGTTTAGCAGGATTTCAGACTAGGGTTTCTAGTTCTAATTTAGGATTGATTGAGTGAGAACTCGATAAATATCCGCCGGTTGTACCGTTGGACTAACATAAGTCTAGTTGGTTAAGTTGGTGCCCCTTGTGATAGGGAAGAGTGGACGTAGGACTGGTTGTCCGAACCACTATAAATCTTGTGTGCATTTATATGTTCTTAACTGCTTTACACTATTGCACACAACTGAGCTTAAATTGCATACATATTCTGAGTTATGATCAGCTTGCACCAAGCAACCGATCGACCGGGCTTTGACACTTCACCACCGATTGAAAAAACAGACTTATGAATCTGATTTGATAAAATTGGTTTTTCACACGGGTTAAACTAGCTTCCGCACAATCAGTTAAACTGATAGACACCGAATCGACGCCTTGAAAGACAAGAAGTTGATATCGATCCATGCTGATTCACTAGCACTCGATCGGTAACTGCCATCACACCGATCTTGCACGAAAAAAGTTTTAAGTCTATTCACCCTCCCTAGACTTTCGCCCTCACAAAACCCGTTCGGGACCTACAAGTGGTATCGAAAGGGGAGTTCAAAAGATCACTTTTAATGTGATCACCTGAACTGATCTTTTTAAACAAAAAACCATTTCTTTAAAAATGCATATAGTTTAATGTTTTGGCGTCATTATCAAAAAGGGGAAAATTGTTGGGATATTTTAGTTTTGATGAATTATGCCAAAACATTATCAACTTCAGGTTATTGAAGCTAATCTCTACGATAAAATGTTGATGGGGAATGAGAGAACAAGTTAAGGGGGAACTCACTTTAATCGTAAAAGATGAACGAGATCGGGCATTTATACCGGGTCGAGATCGATGAAAGTAAGATGAGTTCCGAGTTAACTCACGAAATGAGCCGAAAAAAATCGGAAAAAAAAAGCTGCCAAGCCGATCGGAAGAATCGAAGTGGCCTGATCAGATGATCAAAAAGACCAGATCAGAAGAGGAGGTTGCTGATCAGAAGAGGAGCAGATGAGACTGATGGAGATCAGATAAGATAACCTAATGCAACTAACCTGATATGCTAACCTGATGTACTAATCGACGCAGATAAACCGATATCTTGACTGATGCTATCGATCCGACAAAGAGAAGAAATCGAAGAGAATTCATCGTAAGACAAGTCATCGAAGTCATGTTCACTAAAAATCGTAATGCTACCGATGATCGATAGTCTGAAAAGCTAGTGACTGAGGGTCGATGTTCGGTCGGAAGAGTCAACTCGCAAGCTCGAAAGTGTCAAGATACTGATCGAGACAAGGTCCTCTCAAGAAGAAGCTCTAATCAAATCAAGAATCTCCGAGTAAAAAGTATCCCGAGACTCGGAAGAATCTCAAGACTCAGAGAATCTCGAAAGACTCGAGAGAACCCTAAGACTCAGAGAACCCCTCAAGACTTAGAAGATCCTGAAGAATATAGCCGTTAGATTCAGCTGACGTGGACCAATGAGTGGAAGACAACCAGCCTGAAAATGTTTGCGAATCTTCTGAGAATAGTATGGATTTGAATGTGATTCTCTCCAACGGTAACATTCAAATCCACACTATAAATACAAGATCTTCCATCAAATTAAGGGTGGAGAATGTGGAAAAAGATGTTCTGAGCCAAGAGCCATATACTCAAGATTCCCACCATAGAACACAAGTCTCAGAGATATACAAATATATTCAAAGAGTGTTCTACCCTAGATCTAAGCACAAATGTAATATCCTAAGCTTGGAGAGAGTTTCCCATCCTTAGCATTGAGGCTAAACAAATATAAGGGAAAATCTCACCATAGTTGGAGACAACACCAAATCCAAACCCCATTCTCGTAAGAGATAACTAGTAGTGAAGTGAGGTAGTTGTTAGGCAATCCCGAGAGGGTGATAAGTCCCGATTGGAGTGTGAACTTCGGAAACATCTCAGAAAGCAATCCCATGGAGGGTGATAAGTCCAGAGGGCGAGCCCGGAGAGGGTGATAAGTCCCGCTTTGAAGGAATTTTCCTAGAACGGGAAGAGTGGGATGAGGAGCTTGAGTCTACGAACCACTATAATTCTTGTGTTGTTTGCTTTTTTCATCTTGATTATATATGTTGCATGTTTTTCACTGAAATCATATTTTACTGATATTCAGTTGGAATCAATCCACTGAACTCGCATCAAATTGATCACAGCCTTAACCATTATTTATTAAAAGAGGAAGATTTTCAGCAAGCTAAAACGAGTATAAACTTAGGGCCAACCATTCCGCACTCTTGAGTAGCTAAAACAGATAGTCACCAAACCGAACTAACTTCCATCGAAAGTGTTCAAGAAGATAATTATCTCGATCCAAGCTTCTTAGGATCTCAGATAAAACTCAGGATCAGTTGGGCTAATCTGAAGCTTCTGAAAGCTGCTCATGATCATTGTCTTAGTAGACTTTGACTTAGGGCGATTTGTGCTTCTCAGGGTAAAACTATCAGGACATCCTGACCCATCTGATCTCAGTGAAGAAAAAGTTTTAAAAATCACTGAACACGTGTATTCCCCCCCATACATGTGTGAGACTCGTTTGCACCGGGACCAACACGAGCCGATGCTTTAGAACGACTAGCCACTTCAGAGGGGCCAGCAGAGATGAAGGATGTCACCATCACAAAGCTCTCCCACCCCTCCACTGCTCATACAGTGGTCGCGACCCTAGAAACCCAAAAGTTAGGATAAATTTGTTTTGCAAGATTTCAGACTAGGGTTTCTAGTTCTGATTTCTGGGATCGGTTGAGTGAGAACTCTTGAAACATCTATTTGTTGTACTGTGTTGGACTAACACATTAAACTAAGTCCAGTTGGTCTAGTTGGTGCCCCTACTGATAGGGAAGAGTGGACATAGGACTGTTGTCTGAACCACTAAAAAAATCTTGTGTGTTTACCTGTTTTACACTACTGCACACAACCTGAGCTTAAACTGCATACATATTCTAAGTTAGGATCAGTCTTGCATCAAGCAACTGATCTGATCAATTTGACACTTTTGTCATCTGATTGAAAACAGACTGCAGAATCTGATCTTATAAAACGGGTTTTTCACATGGGTTAGAAACTTGCTTCCGCACATCAGTTAAACTGATAGACACCGAACTGATCTACCATCAGTCGATTAGTAAGTTGGATATCAGTCCAAACTGATTCACATGTACTCTGATCAGGAAACTTGCTATCACATCTGATCTTGCACGAAAAAGTTTTCAGAAGTCTATTCACCCCTCCCCTCTAGACTTCTGCCCTCACTAAACCCGTTTGGGACCTACAAGTGGTATCAGAGCAGTGGTTCTATGGACCACTGGCTTTGAGTAACATCAGTTCTTGAGGAAGAACCATTGTGGTCACTTGAACAAATCTTGAAAAACCTGTTTTTTTTTAATTCATCTGTTTTCAAAACTCACAGTCAGCATGGATAATACATTTGGTATGTATCATGATTTACCCAAGTTTTCTATTGATGAGTATGCAGACTGGGTCATACTCATGAGCAATTATCTGGGGGCTATAAGCAGCAGAATGATAGAAGTTCTTGAACAAGGACCTATCATTATCTACTACAATAATCCAGCTGAAGGAGGTGATCCAGAATTTCCAGTTGGAGCCAAAATTAGAAAGAGTCCCTCTCTGATGGATGCCGAGGAAAGGAAGTTGTCCAATCTGGATACTGTGGCCAGACATATCATTATGAAGACGATGGACAAGATAACCAAATAAAAGATCAAATACCTCAAATCTGTGAATCAGATGTGGGATACTCTAGCTGAGATATGCGAGGGAAATGACCAGATAAAGGGCAACAGATTATAGGCCGAACTGGTTAAGTTCGAGAAACTCAAGATGCTGCCCAACGAGATGATAAACCAGCTAGATGGAAGAATTACCATGTCTATCAACAAACTCAAAGAGTTAGGACGTGAAATGACTGACAAGGACATCAACTACAAGATCCTGAGATCTTTAACGAAGAAATGGGATATTAAGGTTACGGTGATCAAGGACTGCCAAGATATAGCGAAGATGAAGCCGAGCAGTTTGTTATTAAATCTGAAAGCCCATGAATTCGACCTGATTGAGAGAGGGCAAGAGGAAGATGATGAGTCTTCTGCCGAAACTACACCTGCAACAACAAAAGCAGTAGCATTCAAAGCAGGCGACAACTGCTCAAAAACTTTTGAGCCTATTGGAAATATTGTTAGTCAAGCTGAACAGATTGCTCTACTCACCAGAAAGCTTGAAAAATCAAATATTCAATTGGGAAAGTATAGAAAATTCTACAAAGACTATCAGAACAGCAGAGGAAGAGATAGGAGATCATCTGACAGATCACAAGAAAGAAACAGATCTGATGAAAGAAAAGATGATCATAGGGAGGATCGCAGAGAGGATAAGAAAAGAGATGATCGATCTGATGAAAGAAGAGACAACAGATCAGAAAGGAGGAATTCTGATCATAGGCAAACAGGAAAGTCACCTGACAGATTATACAGACAAAATGACTCACCTGGCAGAAGAAGTTCTGTGGAACGTGCAGCGTGTTTCAACTGCCAGAAACCAGGTCACTACAGTTCAGACTGCCCTGAACTGACTCCTAGAGAAAGAGAAGATAAGAGGAACAGGAGAGAGCAACGATACAGAGACAGAAAAGTTATGGTTGTTGACACTACAGGAATAGATGATTCTTATCTGCCATCAGAAGATTCTGGTTACTCTTCTGTAGAAGACTTCTGCCTGATGAGCAATGCTGATGACCTCAACAACTTTGATGATCTGATGTTCTCATCTGATGACGACATCTGTCTCATGGCCAAGGAAGAAGATCAATCTGAGGTATCTTCTAAACCATCTGTGTTTTCCGTTTCCACACCAGCTGTGCTGAGCACACCTACTGGAGAGATTGACCTGCAGCTCTACAGTGAGCAATTGCTTGATGATCTCTCCAATGCAGTAGACACTTATACTATAGTGGAAGTTGAGAACGACAAGCTAAGGATAGAGAACATTCAGCTTGTTAAAGAAAATGCTACAAGAAAAGCTACTGAACTGAAATTAGTTGAGACTGTTCAGAAAATGACTGCAGAACTGGAGCTTCTGAAAGTCAGCTCTTCTGATCAGGATAAACTGATTAAGGAACAGCTAGCCATTAACAAACAACAAGTTGGTGATCTCAAAATCCTCCAAGCTAAGTTTGATGAACTCTTCCGATTGCATTAGAGTCTAAAAGTCACTTAGGATAGTTTGCGTAAGAAAATAGAGGTTTTCATGAAATCTTCTAAGACTGTTCAAGATCTGAACAACTATGTTCGTACGTCAACTAATAAGAAGGGAATTGGGTATGAACACCCTTCTGCATCCTTAAAAAAAATGTCTGGTTCACTTCATAAAAGTGTAATCAAACGAGTTTCTGATCAAGATACACGAAAAGCAAAATCTGTATCAGATAAGGGAAATAGACCTACTGAATAAGTAAGACAAGTATCTGATCAGAAAGGGAACAGAAATGAACCCCAACTGATCAAACATCAGCCGAGGAATCAACAGAAGAACCTTGTTCTTCTGAAGAGACCTCAACCTCGATCGGCCAGATTAGGAATCGTAAAAAACTACCTCAAGGAAAAATCGATCCAAACCTAATCAGGTCAAGCTGCCTAACAAGCAAGCTAAGGGTAAACTGCTAAGACCATCTATGCCAAAAAGATATGAATCTTTTAATGGTAGCAATCAGATTACCTACCCATAATCGTAAAACCTAGGGTTGTTTGCTTTGAGCCCCAATCGGATTAAAAAGAAGACAAATATCAATGAAAAACCCCAAGTCTTCTGATTCATCCAAGGCTCACACTAATAATCATACTGACCAGTTTGCATATGAAGAGACGTATGATTATGTAGATATTTATGGGAGATAAATCTAGCCCTATGTTTTCAACAAAGGTGCCAGATATGTTTGGATCCTGAAAGGTACTTCTAACCCCCCAGGACCCGACTCTACTGGGGTACCTAAAGCCTGATCTGATTGCAGGTTCGTGTGGGTTTGGCCAATAAAGAAGGTGTACAAGCAACTATCTGGTACATCGATAGTGGATGCTCAAGGCACATGACTGGAAACAAACATCTCCTCAAATTTCATCCACGTAACAAGAAGACCAGTTACACCACTTAGTCCTAGCGGACGCAAATAAACTCTGGTAATCGTGGATGACTATTCCAAGTTTACCTGGGTTGTATTCTTGTATAAGAAGAATGAGACAACAACAAAGATACCTGAGCTGCTCAAGAAACTACAAAATGAGAAGGGTGTCAGTATTGTAAAAATCAGCTTCGATAAAGGTACAGAATTTCTGAACTCTTTTATTACTGACTTTTGCACTAAGTTTGGAATACAACATGAGACATCAGCTGCAAGAACACCACAACAAAATGGAGTAGCAGAACGGAGAAACAGAACACTCAAAGAAGCTGCTCGTACTATGTTAGCTGAACATGCAACTCCAAACCGCTTTTACAGGCGTATTATCAACACAAAGATTCCACACTCGTAATGGATGTTCTCTAACTAAGATTCACTTTAAAATACCTTATGAACTGTGGAAGGGCAAAAAACCTCATGTTTCTTACTTCCATGTTTTTGGGTGCAAGTGTTTCATTCTCAACAATGGGAAGAGTCAGTTGAAAACCTTTGAGGCCAAGTCAGATGAGGGTACATTCTTAGGATATTCCTCAACCAAAGAAAGCTTTTCGTGGTGTTCAACAAAGTAACCTTAGTGGAGGAAGAAACACCTCATGTGGTCTTTGATGAGACATCTTCTGAACAAGAGAAATCGCCTCGTAACAAGCGAAGCATGCGAGCAACTGCTACGGATGCACAAAAAATGGATCGATTAAGTATCAAGGAAAAGGATCGGATCACGTAATAAACAGATATGTTACGAAACTTGATCTTCTTGATTCACCAGTCAATCGACCCAAAGGTAATGCATAACCCACAATGAAGAAGAAGCTACAACCGAGATAAGAATAAATGAACCATCCGGGTTCGGGGAAACACTGATGTTCCGTGATGGACATCGAAGACATGATGATTCCAACATCAGCTGAGACTTGTCCATGCCAAGTGGATCCTATTATTGTACCTCTCTCAATCTCTAGTGATGAATTACTATCAGAAGAGGATGATGTTCTCCAAAATGATGCGAATCAGAAAAGAAGGACCTGGATAACCAGTCATCCAACTGATCTGATCATCGGAGACCCATCTGATAGAGTTAAAACTAGACATCAGATTGGTGAAAGTGCCATGTATTGTTGTTATTTGTCTTTGAAGGAACCAACCACTATAGAAGAAGCTCTACAGGATGCTAACTGGATACTAACCATGCAAGAAGAATTGGAGCAGTTTGAAAGGAATCAGGTTTGGAAACTGGTAGACAGACCAACTCATCAAGATGTGATAGGCACCAAGTGGGTATTCAAGAACAAGAAAGATGAGAACAATATCATAACCAGAAATAAGGCAAGACTTGTTGCTAAGGGGTATTCAGAATCAAAAGGAATTGATTATGATAAGACCTTTTGCACCGATCATACCGAAGCCATTCGGTCCGTTAATTCTCATATACGCCCATAAAGGGTTTATTGTGTATCAGATGGATGTAAAGAGTGCATTCTTAAACGGGGTACTAGCTGAGGAAGTTTATGTTGAACAACCTCCTGGCTTTGAAAAAGGCAACCAAGTGTACCGTTTAAGAAAAGCTCTTTATGGCCTGAAACAAGCTCCTCGAGCTTGGTATGATACACTCTCTCAGTTCTTGATAGACAGCGGATTCACTAAAGGAACAGTGGATAGAACCTTATTCAGAATAGAAGATGCAGAAGATATTCTGATGGTTCAGATTTATGTAGACGATATCATTTTCGGATCTCCCAACAAGACCTTATGTGAAAGATTCAAAGAACCGATGCAAGGAAATTGAAATGTCCATGATGGGTCAGATGATATACTTTCTGGGTCTACAAGTTAAGCAAAGTACAAAAGGGATATTCATCTGTCAGGCTAAGTACACTAGGAATTTGTTGGCTAAGTTTGGAATTCAGAATAGCAAGGAAGCCAAAATTCCTATGATGACTGGATTCAAAATGGATCCAGATGAGAATGGTCAGAAAACTAATCAAAAAGAATATAGGGCTCTCATTGGATCTTTACTATACCTGACTGCCAGCAGACCAGATATAACTTTTGCAGTAGGTGTATGTGCCAGATTTCAAGCAAATCCAATGCAAAGCCACCTGGAAGCAGCTAAGCGGATTCTTAAGTATCTGAAGGGGACAGTAAACCTTGGTTTATTTTACCCATCAGATTATAATCTAGAGCTTAGTGGGTATTCTGATTCTAATTATGGAGGTTGCAGAATAGATAGAAAATCAATCTCAGGTACATGTCAGTTCTTGGGAAGTAAACTGATCTCTTGGTTTTCCAAGAAACAGACATCTGTTGCCACATCTACTACTGAAGCAGAATATATGGCTGCAGGAAGTTGTTGTTCCCAACTACTCTGGCTTAGTCAGCAGCTAGGGATTATAACATTGTTGCAACGAATGTGCCCATATTCTGTGATAGTAATAGTGTTATTGCAATAACTCAGAATCCTGTTTTACATACAAGATGCACGCATGTGGATGTCAGACATCATTTTATAAGAGATCATGTGGAAAAGAAGAACATCAGAATGGAAAAGATCCATACTGATAAGCAGAGAGCTGATATCTTAACCAAGCCACTAGCTGAAGCCAGATTCAGAGAACTATGCAATGAGCTGGGACTTCTGGACTTAGGAGAGAGTGCACCAGAAATGTTTGGTGGATTGGTCTCCAAGACCAGTTGGTTAAGAGACTGACCAGATAAGAAGGATCAGTTGAGTAATGGTAACTCAACTGATCAGTAAGATCAGTCTAAACTGATCAGAAAAGGGTTAACAGTTGAAGGGGGAACGTCAACTGGTCAGGTAGGATCAGAAGAAACCTGATCAGATAAGTGGGACATTGTTGGGAAAAACTAAGGACTAGGCTACCATCAGTAAGGTCAAACAGTAATCAGACCAACCAGATCAGATCAAAGTGGTAACTGACTGATTACAATATCAGTCAGTCAGATACGTTTCTGATTTACTTTATCTGATTCATTATATATGAATTATTTAATTAAATGATTTTATTACCGTTGCCTAACTTTATGACGTATGCACTGCAAACATTAAATGCGGACGTGGGGAATATGTAATTAATGGTATTTATTGCGAGATTTCGCGTCCAAAATACGAGCGGACTACTTTCAAAACCACACGATTAAAATACTTTACGGCCGCTCAATCTCAACCGTTGATTTGAAAACACGGATACTTTAGTATTTATGGGGAATCGTGCTAAAAGTTTTCCCTCGCTTTATAAAAACCCTAAATCAATTTCCAGAAAACCTTTCACATTTCTAAAACTGCAAAATCCTTGAGAGAAAATTCTTTTGCGAACGCAATCTCATACTTCCAAACAATTGATTCATTCTTCAATATCTCAAGTTTTGAATCATTAATTGGTAAATTTACTGAATATGTTCTTGCGATATTCCATTGTGTTACTGTTTTCTGGAAATAGATCTTGTTACGATATTGTATTGTTCTTGACATATTATAAATGCATACATGTTTAATAATGAGTCTGTGCAAAATTTACTCGTTTTGTAAATAAGGGCTGATAGTTTGTCTGTGGCTATTGAAATAATCTACTCAAACTCATCCCTAAATTTGCATTTGTTTCACAGAAATGGCACAACTCATTGCCCGACAAGGACAAGGCAAAAAGATTTGCAACTTTGCGTCTATGAAAAAGGACATCATTGATGAAAAGTTTGTTATGTTCTCATTCACATTGGATCCGGAGTCCTTGGAAATCCTGGAGTGTCTTCGTGCCTGTAGTTTGGATCAGTACTGCTATCGCCATTAGGACGTAGTACACACATACGAGGCCCTCGAGTTTTTATACAACTTGAGGATGGATGATGATGATGATGAAAAGCTCATCTCCTATGTCAGAGGGAAAAAGATAATAGTAACGGATAATGATATTCGAAGGATCTTTGGTCTGCGTCAAGGAAGCATATCACCTGAGTCTTTCACATCTGACTTAAACGAGAAGGATTTTCTTTAGGCTGAGCTTCTAAGACCAGCCAACAAAGAACAAACAGTGAATGTTCGTGCTCCATTCCTGAAACGGAAATATCGCCTCTTATTCGAGATTGTCTCAAAGGTGATCTTATGCCTCACATACAGTCTTGATGTCGTCACCTCTCATAAGATCGGTGTCATGACTGCTATCATCAAGAAAGCCAATGACGTCGACTGGCTAGGGATGTTCAAGTCCAGGTTGCTGAAAGAGACAGCAAAATTTGCTCTGAATGACCAGAACGAGGTATATCTATCCTCCAAGTGTTCCTACATCCACAAAGTCTCCATTATTCTTTCAGACAAACTACCAGATGATTTTGAATGGAATGAGGATGGCAAGAAGATTTACTTGGCCAAATTTAAAGCAATTCTGAGTAAGAATGAAGGCCTGCCTGGTCAATTTGATGATGATCCAGCTCCCTATGTGCCCAGACAGAGGGTCGAAGGGAAGGGAAGAGACACCAAGGCAACTGCGTCTTCCATTCAGTCAGAAGCGCAGGGAAAGGCCACCCCCGAGAGAAAAGATTAAAAAGAAAGGTCCTGGCCAAGAAACCAGAAGTGCCGGAAAAACGTCAGAAGAAGATCACAACTCTTCTGCAGAAGGTTCCAAGCCCTTCTCAGAATGTGGAAAAAATGGAGGAGCTGATTCATCTTGAATCAGAGGAGGAGATTGTTGTCAGTTCTGAGAGAACTGCAAGTGCAGATAGGGAGGAGCAGATGCTGGAAGGCAAAGGAGAAAGGGTAGCTGAAGGAGCAGAGGTTGAGCATTCTGGGGAATTGTCACCATCTGACTCTGTGCCACTTAGTACAGTTTTCAGGAAAGAAAGATCACCCTCACCTTCACCAGTCAAATCTTTCTCACCCTCACCCTCACCCTCACCAGTCAAATCACTCTCCCCACCCATATCTAACTCTCCCCTATCCGATGAACCTCAACCCTCACAACCCACAGCCAATAAACAAAATATTTCCTCACCCTCTCCCAAATCTTCAGAAAATATACAAGAACCTGCTCAGCAGGTGCACGAAGCAGAAGAGGGACTTGACAACTTTGTCTCCATCTCTCACAATCCTTTCAACACCAGAACCCTGCTTGCTTCTCCAGATTCAGAAAGCCCTGTACTATATGTCCTGAAGCAGCAGGTAAAGGAGTATCTGATTGGATTATGCCCAGACTTGATTAATCATCCTGGCATCCAGCACACGATTGAAGAAATTGTGTTCTGGAGGGATGTCAGGTTGAAAAGCATCGAGGAATTTCTAATCCTCATGGAATCTCTCGAATCTGACTACTTCGTGGACCTGGAGATGAGATGCTTGGAGAATGCTGGAATTGATAGTGCAGTTGACTTGGCCACTGATGACGATATCAGTTGGTTAATTCATGACAGGTTTGGGATCACCAGAGAGAGTTGCCGATGAACCAGGTATGGGTGATGCGGATGTGACCTTACCTGGCAAGGCATCAACATCTGGCAGGTCTGTTGATATTGATGATGTTACCATGGATTGTATTTCGAAAACCATCCAAGATGGGGTACAGTCATCCATTGAAACTCAGTTTCACACTCTGGCAACTGACCTGATGGCCAAGTTCAGAGAAGAACAACATGCACTCGTCGAAGCAGAAAGATCATCGATTGTGGACAGACTGCTACATGTACATGACGTCATCATGGGATCTGTGATGAAACGTGTCGACCCAGTCACAGAGAAGCTCAGTCTCCACGAGTCAATGCTATTTGATCTTGGCAAGCTGTTGGAAAGTGTCTGGTCCTCTCTGGAAAGGACAGACACATGCCTAGACGCAGGTTGGAAGCGATTTGAGGCATCGATTAAACGTGCAGGAAAGTCCATTGAAGATGGTTTGAACAGATTACTGGGTCCTGCGCCAACTGCTTCTACAGTCAAGATAACCCCGCTTGCAGTCGAAGAGGTTAAGGATGAATTGAGACACCAATTCAATGCCCTGAATGCCAGACTCACTAACCTTTTTGATGTAACCAAAAAGGGGGAAGATGAGGAAAAACAGATGCAGATAATCACCTCTGTGCCAGTTACCGGAACATCTGTACCAACTCCTCCTCAAGCATCATCTGCTGCCATGCCAGAAAATGTTGTTTCAGCTGTTGGTTTATCTGACACCAAACTGGTGGAAATCTTTGAAATAGTTGAAAAACATGGAGAGGACATTGCTACTCAAGGAAAGGAAATTTCTGAACAGAAGTCCGTCTTATCTGAGATAGTTCAGAGAGTGGATAAGATCGAGGACTTCTCATCTAACGTTCAGAAAAGATATGACGCAGAAGATCAGGTCAAGAGCCTTGAGCTAGCACAGAAATTGATTATGGAAGACAAATCTGTAGAAGCTGAAGCAAGAAAGAAGGATCAGGCCAAGGTAAAGTAGATTATGGCTACTTCTCAACCTCAGAAGCAGACACGGTCCAGATCACAGCTGACTCCGGCTCAACAAGAAGAAATAAAGGCCAGACAGTCAGTGATTGACACTGCTATTAAAAAGAAGAAATTGGCTGAGAGCAAAGGCCTTGCGACTAGATATGTCAGAAAGATGAGGAAGAAGGCGGCACCAGCAAAAGATATTACCTGGGAAGAAAAGGCCCTACCTGCTCCAGCGAAAGACATTCTTGTTCTGAAGAAAAACTGGTTGCCAGAATGGGATAAGATCAGAGGAGATTGGCTGGTTGATGTTTACATCTTAGAGAAGGTTCCTGTGTCCGATGATCAAGGGGAAATTAATGAAGAATTCAGGAACTGGCTTGAAGTTAAACATCCTCCATTCTACGATGTGATAATGCTTGAAGGAGAGGAGATGGGACTCATCCCTGAAGCACCTCCATTTGAGAACATCCTACCTCCTCAAAGACCAGATAGATCTCTAGACCTCATTCCCTTCAAGAAGTTATACTATGACTTTGCCAAAATGGGAGGGATCATAGAGAAGGAACGACTGGCTGCTCTCATGCAAAGAATGTACAAGGTATTTGCAATTCCGGTAGAGCTCCAGAAGTTCAGATAAGGCTTCAGTTTTCAGAAGACTACATAGGATCAGAAGTTAGTTATCTCTGTACTTGTAAAATTTTCATCATTAATGATGTTGGTCCCGGTGCTAACGAGTCTCGCACGTGTATGGGGGGGAATACACGTGTTCAGTGATTTTTAAAACTTTTCTTTCATTGAGGTCAGATGGGTCAGGTTATCCTGATAATTTTGCCCTGAGAAGCACGGATTGCCCTGAGTCAAAATCTACTGAGACAATGATTCTGAGCTGCTTTCAGAAGCTTCAGATTAGCCCAACTGATCCTGAATTTATCAGAGATCCTGAGGAGCTTGGATCAGATAATTATCTTACTGAACACTCAGTAGAGTTAGTTCAGTTTGGTAACTATCTGTTCTAGCTACTCAAGTGTGCGGAATGGTTGGCCCTAAGTTTATACTCGTTTTAGCTTTGCTGAAAATCTTCCCTTCAATAAAACAGTGATTAAGGCTGTGATCAATTTGATGCAAGTTCAGTGAATTGATTCCAACTGAATTATCAGTAAAGTCAGCTTTCAGTAAAAAAACATGCAACAGATAAAATGCAGTATAGAAAGCAAACAACACAGCAATTATAGTGGTTCAAAGACTCAAGCTCCTACATCCACTCTCTCTGATCTTCAGAGAAAATCCTTAACCACTTCCTAAAGCTTTCAGGCTAACTCACTGTAGCTTACTCACTTTTCTACCTTGAGTTTTCTGACTGACTCACTGCAGCTTACTAACTCAAACACACACAAGTGTTCAGACTACCACGAGTAGCTTACTAACTTCTTCTCTAGAGTTTTCTAGCTAACTCACTGTAGCTTACTCACTCTTTACAACTCTAACTCACCAACAAATCACACACAAACTACCTTAACAAAGGGTTTGACAAGTTCCTGTGGTTGACTTCCTGTCAATTCTACATCCTCCATAGTCTGCATCTGAATAACTAGTTAATTCAAGGTTATCATCAGCTGGATACCATAATCATCTATTCACAGTGCCTTTAAGATATTTCAGAATCTTTTTGGCAGCCTCCATATGACTAGCCTTAAGATTAGCTTGGTATCTTGTACATATCCCAACAGCAAATGTTATATCAGGTCTGCTTGCAGTGAGATATAGCAATGATCCAATGATCCCTCTATAATCAGTGTGATTTACTGATTTGCCTTCAGGACCAGGATCCATCTTGTAGTTAGTATTCATAGGAATTTTAACTGCATTGCAATTGTGTACTCCATACTTTGCAATCAGATCTCTGGTGTATTTTGCTTGATTGATGAATATTTCTTCCTTAGTTTGTTTCACCTGAAGTCCAAGAAAGAAATTCATCTCCCCCATCATTGACATCTCAAACTTTCCTTTCATCAGGGTAGAAAACTTTTCACACAACTGATGATTTGGAGAACCAAATATGATGTCATCCACATAAATCTGAACAAGTAAGATGTATTTCCCATCTTCTATCCTGAACAGAGTTCTATCAACAGTTCCTTTGATAAAACCATGGTCAGTAAGAAACTGGGAAAGAGTATCATACCATGCTCTGAGTGCTTGCTTAAGACCATACAAGGCTTTCCGAGCACGTAAACTTGGTCACTCGACAAAATCCCTCGGAGGTTGTTCTACATATATACCTCCTTAAGCACACCATTCGAAAATGCACTTTTCACATCCATCTCGATAGACCGTGTGAATTTCATGTAGGCAAGATATGTAAGAAACAATGATGGCTTCTAGTCTTGCAACAGTGCAAAAAGGTTTCATCATAATACAAGCCTTCTTCTTGGGAATAACCTTGTGCAACTAAATTTGCCTTGTTTCTCACAATGTTGTTGTTTTCATCTCTCTTATTCTTGAACACCCATTTAGTTCCAATCACATTGTGCCTCTTAGGTGGAAATTCCCACTAGCTCCCAAACTTCATTCCTTGTGAATTGATTCAAATCTTTCTTGCATAGCAAAGAATCCGTAATGAATCTTGTAGAGCTTCTTCAATCTCGAGAGGGTTCTTTTTTCGGATAGGAAGCAGTTAGAACAAAAGCACTTTCTCCATGGAACCTTCTTGTTTTGACACCTTCTGATAGATCACCCACAATCTTACTTGTAGGATGACTATCCAACCATTTTCTCCTGGATGTTCCCCCTTCAGTAGTATCCTCAACATCAGAAATGTTAGGTTCAGGCAGTTCATCAAATTCAGGGAACAACAGAAAAGGAGAAAGGGAATCATCTTCCTTAGGGGATATTCTATTCAGAACATTGTCAGAGACATTTGTTCCCCCTTGGTTGATAGATTCAGAGTTTGCCTCAGTTGTGACCTCATCTTCATTGGCATTACATACCTGAGTCTGAATTGGTGTATGTTCAGATTGATCAGCTTCAGTGTGTTGGCTTTCCTTTTGTGGAGAATTTCCATCCTGAGTCTCACCATCCTGAGTTTTTCCATCCTGAACTTCTTTGTCTGAGTCTGATTCACTCCATTCATAGAAAGTGACTGATTTCTTCTTCTCAGGTTCAGAGGACTTCTTTTTCAGGCTAAGTCTGGTGATTCTCTTGGTCAGTTCTCCTGAGTCATGTTCCTGTTTCTTCTGAACACAAGTAGATTCATCAAAAACAACATGAGGTGTTTCTTCCACAATAAGAGTCCTACAGCTTGTAAACTCAAGGCTTTTTACCGACTTCGAATATCCTAAGAATATCCCTTCATCGCCTTTGCTATCAAAAGTTTTCAACCCGATCTTTACCATTATTGTGTAAAACACTTGCAACCAAACACACGAAAAGAAAGAAACAAGAGGCTTCCTTTCATTCCACAAATTTCATAAGGAGTTTTTCCTTGATTCTTGGTCAAGATGGATCTTTTCTCGAGAGTAGCATGCAAAGGTGTTGATAACTTCAAATTTCAAAATCTCTTAGGAATATCAGCTTCAGCAATCATTGTTCTTGCAGCTCTTCTTTCGAGTCCTATTTCTTTTTTCACAGAACACCATTTTGTTGTGGGGTCCTTGCAGCTGATGTTTCATGAGCTATTCCATTTGCTACACAATAATCAGATATAATATGGTTGATAAATTCAGTTCCTTTATCTGATCTGATCTTGACCACACTCAGATTCTTTTCAGTACTGAGCCTTTTCAGTAGTTCAGGCAGTTTTGTCTGAGTCTCTTTCTTACTGAGTAAGAATATGGCCCATGTGTATCTAGAGTAGTCATCAACTACCACAAGTGTGTATTTCATGTCATTAGTGCTCACAGGTGTTACTGGACAAAAGAGATCCATATGTAACAGTTGTAGTATTCTATTAGTAGAAACATCTACTTTACTTTTGAAAGATGCTCTGATTTGTTTTCCTTTCTGACAAGCATCACATACATGATCTTTACTGAACACTTCATTGGGTAACCCCCTCACAAGTGCTAATCTTGCAAGTTTGTTCAGGGTTTTGAAGTTTAAGTGATTTAGCCTTTTGTGCCACAGCCAACTGGTATCAGTGGAACTTTTTGCAACCAAATATGTATCTTTAGGAGTTGAACTCCAATCAGCAAGATACACATTTCCTTTTCTAGTACCAGTCAGTAAAATTTTCTGTGAAGCATTGTCTTTTACATAACATAAGTTCTTTGAGAACTCAACACTGAATCCTTTGTCACAGAATTGGCTGATGGAAAGCAAATTATGCTTTAGACCAGACACATATGAAACACCATGGATATGAACAAAGCCAACTTCAAGAGTTCCATATCCTTCAGTTTGTCCTTTGGAGTTGTCTCCAAATGTGATCTGAGGGTCTTTTTGCTCAACATAGTCAGTGAGTAATTGCTTATATCCTGTCATATGTCTTGAACATCCACTGTCTAGATACCATATAGCAGGAGCCAATTCATTTCCACTCATCAGAGCTATTTTGTCTTTATTCAGCTTAGTGCCCTTTTCCTTCACCTGAAAAACAGATCAGTTCTTAGGTACCCATTTGGTGTAGGGTCCTACCAGGTTAGCTGTACCTTTTGGAACCCAAATCTGCCTAACAACTCTAATTACTTTAGAGTGGCTGATTTGTCTCCCATAAACATCTATATAAACATTCATCACCCTAGGTGCCTTGGCAGTACCCTGTGTATGAGTGTCAGCCTTAGCATGAACATGATCCTTAGAGTTCTTCTTGGGTTCAGGCCTTTTGTTCAAGTGCTTTGGCTTTGGTGCAGCTGGTCTCTGTCTCTGCTGACTTGGGTTCAGGGAACCTTTACCCATAGGCAAGTGGGGTTTAGGTTGCCTGTACTGAAATTGGGGTCTTTCAGTAATCTGAGGACTTGGTCTTTTCAGTTGAGAATATCTCTGCTGAGTGTTTCTCTTCTGAAAATTCCTCTGATGGTTCAGTGCAGATCTCTTCAGGTTGGTATTCTTAGCCTGAGGCTTTGAAGTACTGGCCTAAAAATTTTCTACTGAGTGTTTAGGTTTTCTAGCCTTTTCCTGAGGTTTGGGATTTCTTCCCTGAACCTTCAGTTTTTCTGAAACCATAGGTCCTTTACCCTTGTCTAAAACCTTGGGCTGTTCTTCAGTGAGAAGATTTGATGCCACTGGTTTAACAAAGACAGTCTTGATGCTACTAGAAGCAGCATTCAGAAGACCTTGTGAGGTTCCCCCTGGATTATATCCCAATCCAGCCTTTATAGTTGCAGGTCTTTGATAACTCTGAATTTCATCTATCACTTTAGATGCAGAATTCAATAGAGCTAACTTTCTCTGCGCACTATCCTCACATTTCTTTAGAGTCTCATGCTTCTCAAAGAGGTCATTGAACTCAGTTCTGATAAGCTGAATCTCTTCAGTGGATTTCTCTAATTTTCCTTTCAGGATTTCTATCACCTTCTCCTTTTCTGAGAGTTGTACTTTCAGAACATCCAGTTCATCAGTAGTTCCCATCAGTTGAGAAGTGATCTCTGCATTTTTAGAGTCTTTCCACTTCAGAATCTCAGCAGTCAGTTCCTTATTCTGCTCCTGAGTTTCAGTGAGCAGTTCTTGTAACATAGAATAGTCCTTCATAAGATTCTCAAAAGAATCCATCAGGTCAAAATTACTGTTTACAGTTGAACTTGAGAACTCATGTGCTTGTGTAGGAGCAACAACAGAGATAGAAGAATTTACCTCCTCCACAGCCATAAGACAGACATCATCACTGTCACTATCTGAGGAAATCTCATCTGAGGAACTGGAACCTTCTTCAGAATGTTCTTCTTCCTCAGCAATCATAGCTTTGTTGCTGGAGATATTCTTGTCTCTCTTGGCTTGTCTTTCCTTTCTTTCTTTAGCACTAAGCTCAGGACAGTCATATTGGAAGTGACCTTTCTTTTGACAGTTGTAGCATCTATTGGTATCATCATCCTGATCACTTTCCTCCTTGGTCTTGGAGTCCTTCTTTTTGGATGAGGATCCTTCAGCTTTGTGGTCCTTCCTTTTCTCAGTGTATCTGTCCTCAGCTTCTGAGTTTCTCTTGTACCTGTGATTCCTGTAATATTTCTTATATTTCCCATATCTGCTATTGAGTCTTTCAAACCTCCTTGCCATCAGTACTAGCTTATCCTCCTGCTCATCCTGATTTTTGGCAAGTGAGTTCTCAGACTCTCTAGACTTACAGGATTTATCTTTGGCTTTGAAAGCCACATTCTTGCTAGATGAAGAATCATCTTTGCTGTCAGATTTCTTAGTTTTCTTGTCAATCACAAACTCATAAGCTTCCAGTTCAGAGAAAACTTGTTCGTATGGCATGGAATCAATATTTTTGGTGTTTTCAATCACCACAACATGTATATCCCATTTCTTAGATAATCCTCTAAGAATTTTCAGTGTCACTTCTCTCTGTGGGTATCTTTTCCCAAGAGCATTCAGATCATTCATAATGCTAGTAAATCTGACTTCAAGTTTGTCAATGGATTCACCATCTTCCATTTCAAAACTATCAAACTTTCCAATAGCAACAGAAAGTTTGTTTTCCTTAATATGATCTGTGCCGTTACACATAACAGCAAGTGTGTCCCATATTTCCTTTGCAGTTTCACAATGAGAGATCATCCCCATAACACCATCATCAATAGTGTTATACAAAGTATCTTTAGCAATGTAGTCCAGATTGACTAACTTTCTCTCATCAGGAGTAAGTTGATCATCAGGCTTTGGAAATTCATCTCTGGGATCATTCCTCTCAGTATCAGTGATTCTGGGATTCACAACAGTAAATTTAAAATTCCTTCAGAAACCACTCTCCACATTCTTTCATGTTTTGAATACAGATGAGCCTGCATTCTCAATCTCCATACATCGTAGCTCTCAACAGAGAACATAGGAAGTTTCTTAGAAGGCATGATGATTGAGCCTTGTAAGATATCAGCAAATAGATCTATTCAGTAGACCACCAAAGTCTTTCAGCAATTAAGACTATGGCTACCAAAGCAAGTGGTCAAAATGAACCACTACTCTGATACCACTTGTTGGTTCCGGTGCTAACGAGTCTCACACGTGTATGGGAGGGGAGAATACACGTGTTCAGTGATTTTTAAAACTTTTCTTTCACTGAGGTCAGATGGGTCAGGTTATCCTGATAATTTTGCCCTGAGAAGCACGGATTGCCCTGAGTCAAAATCTACTGAGACAATGATCCTGAGCTGCTTTCAGAAGCTTCAGATTAGCCCAACTGATCCTGAATTTATCAGAGATCCTGAGGAGCTTGGATCAGATAATTATCTTACTGAACACTCAGTAGAGTTAGTTCAGTTTGGTAACTATTTGTTCTAGTTACTCAAGTGTGCAGAATGGTTGGCCCTAAGTTTATACTCGTTTTAACTTTGCTGAAAATCTTCCCTTCAATAAAACAGTGATTAAGGCTGTGATCAATTTGATGCAAGTTCAGTGAATTGATTCCAACTGAATTATCAGCAAAGTCAGCTTTCAGTAAAAAAACATGCAACAGATAAAATGCAGTACAGAAAGCAAACAACACAGCAATTATAGTGGTTCAAAGACTCAAGCTCCTACATCCACTCTCTCTGATCTTCAGAGAAATTCCTTAACCACTTCCTAAAGCTTTCAGGCTAACTCACTGTAGCTTACTCACTTTTCTACCTTGAGTTTTCTGACTGACTCACTGCAGCTTACTAACTCAAACACACACAAGTGTTCAGACTACCACGAGTAGCTTACTAACTTCTTCTCTAGAGTTTTCTGGCTAATTCACTGTAGCTTACTCACTCTTTACAACTCTAACTCACCAACAAATCACACACAAACTACCTTAACAAAGGGTTTGATTTTTGGGTTGGTTTCCAACTAGGGTGAGATATCCTTTACAATAAGAACAAATGCAAAGGCTAGGATATCTCTACTAAGCTTTGGATATTTCATATCAATCTAGGCTTAGTGAATGAGCTCTCTCCAATGTGAAACACTTGGGAAATTCTAGGGTTTTCGAGTACTTCAATTTGCAATAATACGAATGAGCTCTTGAGTTGCTTGAAATTTCCTGTCACCTCTCATTGTAGAAGGTCACTGGTATTTATAGGCAACTTTCACCAAGGTTACTCTTGAAAAACTATCCGTTGGAGGAGCTAGTATCAAGGGTTTCCTCTTCTGGTGTTTGATGAACGGCTATATTTAGGGTTTGAACACTCCCTTGCATGTTTTAGGAAATATACAACCATGTAGCCAATCACCAATTTTTGTAGTCTGGAACTTAGTACTACTGACATAATTCAGGGTCCTGTCGCTTTTAGTGTCAGTAAAGTACATTGTTGTCTTCCTCTGATTGGTTCTTTTTTTCAGTGAATGTGGACAAATAAAACGGCTCTTTTAGGTCAATCTTTCAGTATGAGACATCCTTAAACAACACCTAGACTTAGTTCATTTTGTCTGCACTTGAATGTTTTGGGCAATATCTACTTTTCTGAACTTGTATCTTTTCCTCAGTTTTGTATGAATTCAGATAGATATTTCTTCAGTGCCTCTGAACATTCATGTCGTTCTGAGTCTTCAGTAACTTAGTATCTTCTGAACATTTATTCAGTTTCTTCTGAATCATTCTGGTTTATCTGAGTCCTTCAATATCTTCAGGAACTTACTGAGTCTTTCAGTTCTTCTGTCTCTTATGAGTCTTTAGTTCTACTGATTCTTCAATTACTCAGTATCTTCAAAATCTAACATGATCTATATCTGCTGACTATTCATGGTGCAGATAACTTCCTGAACAATCTATACTGAAACCTGACTCAGTCTATCAAGATTATCCTGAACATGTCATACTCAAGGGTTTTGGGATCTAATCAAAACTTCTTTATTAAATTCATCTCCCAACAAATGAAGTACTATATCCTTCTGATTCTAAGACAACATCTCATTGTCTTCTGAACTGTGTGCTTTATTTATTATTTGCCTGTTATTCATGTTATTTGTTTTTCTGATTATTTGTTTTGGTTCCATCAAAAAGGGGGAAATTGTTGGGAAATTTGTATTAAGTTTTGATGGAAGTTCCAAAACAGATTGTAATAGGACCAGTCAGACCTGTTAGCTGACTGATGACTTAGAATCAGGATAGGATGACCAGCTGAGTTGTATAGACAGCTGACGTAAAAGATAGGTCACATATTGAGGGGGAACTCAATATGTATAGGTCAAGTCAGAAGACTAGACGGCTCAGAAGACCAGACGGATCAGAAGACCAAACGTGTCAGTAGATCAGACGGGTCAGAAGACCAGACAAGCCAGATAGTCAGTTGATCAGGTGAAGACATGAAGCTCAAGTTCAGAAGATCTGAAGATCAGATGACTACCAGAAGATCAAGACCAGAAAACCAGAAGACCTATATCAGTCGAGTCTGCTAGTTGAGCTAAGATAACTTGCATCAGAAGACTCTATCAGGTAGACTGATCAGTTTTATCTTATCAGGTCAGCTCACACCAAGTGTCAACTGATGTTGCACCAGATCATACGTTGTCAATCAGACAAGAAGAATGTCAACCTTAGTTGGTAAAACAAACACTGAATAAGTGTACTTGTTTACCAATGACAACGAGACACGTACGTACGGAGCTGACAATGCGGGATTCGGCGCTGCATAGTCAAACGACTAGAAAGGACAAACATACATGCTTTCGGCCATGTCGTTCCTGAAGCACGTCACATCAAGCCTGCAAATCTACCCAAAATAGCCTGAAATTCAAATTGCTCTCCAACTGCTATTTGATTTCGAGGTCTATAAATATGGGATCATACTTCATAGTGAAGACACATAAATTATCATCAAGCTCAAGCACAAGCAAATTTCCGCACAAAGAACACAAAATTGAAGAATATTTCTAAGTGTTCATCCCATTGTTCTTAGCATAGAAATCTCATCCTCTATCTTTAGGCTACATAAACACTAGGATAGATTTCCAGTTGGAACAACAACAAATTTTTACCCAAACCCAAAAGTTAGGATAAGTTTGTTTTGCAAGATTTCAGACTAGGGTTTCTAGTTCTGATTTCTGGGATCGGTTGAGTGAGAACTCTTGAAACATCTGTTGGTTGTACTGTGTTGGACTAACACATTAAACTAAATCCAGTTGGTCTAGTTGGTGCCCCTACTGATAGGGAAAAGTGGACGTAGGACTGTTGTCTGAACCACTATAAAAATCTTGTGTGTTTACCTCCTTTACACTACTGCACACAACCTGAGTTTAAACTGCATACATATTCTGAGTTAGGATCAGTCTTGCATCAAGCAACTGATCTGATCAGTTTGACACTTTAGTCATCTGATTGAAAACAGACTGCAGAATCTGATCTTATAAAACTGGTTTTTCACACGGGTTAGAAACTTGCTTCCGCACATCAGTTAAACTGATAGACACCGAACTGATCTGCCATCAGGCGATCAGTAAGTTGGATATCAGTCCAAACTGATTCACACGCACTCTGATCAGGAAACCTGCTATCACACCTGATCTTGCACGAAAAAGTTTTCAGAAGTCTATTCACCCCTCCCCTCTAGACTTCTGCCCTCACTAAGCTATTGTTTATATATAGAAGCTGAAGGGGGAGGAAGGATACAACTGCTAAAATGAAGTAGGGATAAGGGAGAATGAGTGTAGTGAGGTGATGTGATGAGATGGAAGTTGGTGGTGGACTGGAGTGTGGTTTTGGTTGTAAAAGTACAATCTCATTCATGCATCATCCGATTTTTGCTTTCTTTTGGAGTACCAATTGGTACTACAATTTTATATAGACGTGATATGGTTCTCGTTGTCGAATTTTGGTATTTTTTTATACGGGTTTTGGCTTCGAAAAATTAAATTAACAACGTAATAAAATCAAACATATTTAGGGTTTCAAAGGATAATTTCTTTTATCATTAAAACTTGACTTCGATTATTTATTTATTAATTGAACCGTAAAACTTATTGTTCTTCGGTGTGCTAGTAGTGCCTCAGGTCCAAAAAGCTTGTCTGTCACCTGCAAAATTTAAATCTTCGCACAAAATATTATTCGTTAACACATTTAACTTAATAATTATTTGATTATGAATTAAATCTTAATTTTTGGTTTTGGCTTATTACACACCAAACTAAGTCCTAATCTTAGCACAAAAGACAGAAAAGTGAGTAAATAACTCAGAACGATTTTTCATCAAATATAACCATGTCATACGAGAATGATCATCAACAAAAGTGACAAAATAGCGAAATATAGGCTTCGATGTAACTGGACATGGACCCAAACATCAGAATGGACTAACTCAAAATGAGCACTTGCTTGTTTATTGAGTCGAGGACTCAAACTAATACGGTGATGTTTAGCAAAATGACAAGACTCACAATCTAGAGATGATAACTGAAAAAGTTATAGACACCATTTCTTCAATAAAGGAAGTGAAGGATGACCCAATCGACGATGTGCGTCCATGGGAGTGACGGTTCCTATTCAGGCTACTGAATTAGGCTGTTGTGTATCAATGATGTAGAGGTCGCCTGATTCATGTCCCTTACCAATAATCCTCTTCGTCGTAAGACCCTAAAGTAAACAATGATCAAGAATTGCGAGTAAGTTTAATATTTTGATGTTGATTTTTTTTTTATGAATTTTAGGTTATTTTAAAATTTTGTCGACAAAATTTAGACGAGGTTGATAAAGGGATACATGAAGGTGGAGAAGGCCATAAAATGAGGTTCATTGGTTATTTAATTGATTGTACACGTGAAGCAGCAAAGGAAGGTTCCAAGCTTAAGATTTAAGTAATTGACTGTCCTATGTCACGTGATAAAGGCTAAAGGCCCCTTCTTAAGCCAACGACTCTTAATTAATCACCATAATATATAAATTGGGTTATGAGGCAGTAGGAGAGGTACACAACATATTTTTTTGAGAGGACAACAACTTTCTTGGAAAAAGAGAACAAGCACGACAATTTTGTTCTTTTGGGGAGATTAGGAGGTCTAAAACAACTATTTTTTTCCCAAATTTTGGACGTGAACCAGCAAAGTGTTAGAGATTAATTATTTTATTCTATTTATTTTTATAGTCATGTTGATTTGTTGAGTAGCTTGTATTTATAAGCAACGTGCACAAGTGCAATCTCAACTACTAGGTTAATTAGTCTTAGAATGATCTAGAAACTTTTCCTCCACGAACTTCATGATCATCTAAATCGCTTCATGATGTGCTCAACACCTCACTCCTTGAAATTGCAACCGCATGACCTGAAACCTTCTAGGTTGTTATCATGTGTTGGGTTTCGATGCCTCCAACCGCCACGGGAGACTTACGGTCTTAAAACGGGCTCAGGCTCCTATTCCAGCGACGGTGTTAACAATGTACCAATTCTTTCTCTCTTTCAACACAACAACGCTGCATTTTATAAGTCAAAGAATTCTCAATCAGGCGTCAATTAGGGAGAAGATTATGGAATTACTGAGGTCAAAGATTGAGTCCAGAAATCAAGGGAAACACGCTTGAAAGAGAGGAAGAGGGAAAGAGAACCAGGGCTTTTTTAGGGACTCAATTTATTGGGCCAAAATCCAAACCCTCATACAATCCCAAAATCTCCACCTTTTTGGCTTCTAAATTGGCTCAAAACTTTCTTGGATAGCATATGTAAACTACATGGTCTTTTTTTCTCTATAGTTTCAGATACGGATAAGGTGTTTACAAGCAGTCTTTAGCAGCAAATCTTCAACCTATTGGAAGTTTAACAACTTATGAGCACTGCTTATCACCCTAAAACTGATGGCCAATCAGAGAGGGTGGATCAATTATTTGAGGGAACTTAAGATGCATGTGTGGTAAGTTCTAAGGATATGTTTGTTTCTGGACTTATGTATTCGGGGGAAGTCATGACTTCGAAATCCTATGAATTTGAAAGTCTTGGTGAATAGTAAAAAAATATGTGTTTGTTTTGGGATTTTGGTATGGGGAGATTTTTCTTTATGTCAAATCTAGTTTATAGTGATTGATCATTGTATTATTATATTATATTGAGAGTGAGAAAAGTAGTATTGTGATTGTGTTGAATTTTGTAAAAAATAGGTGTGTATATGTATTTTATAGAAGAGAGTGTTGAAGTCTAATTTTAATCCCGAACTATAATGAAAAGTGGTTTGCAAAAAGTCTAAAGTCTATCAGGATTACTCCCGGATCAAACATACCCTAAGAAGTGGGGAGTTGGTTTCCATTAGCAGAGTACTGGTACAATACTAACTGCCACATTAAGCTCTTATATGGGTATATACCAACAGTATATCATTTGGGTCATTTTTACATGTAGAGGATAATATTCAAGAAAGACAACAAATTATAACAACTTAAGACATCACTTTAGAAGGAACACAAATTGTATGAGCTCTTTTACAAACATGCATATGAGTGAGAAGGAGTTTAGAGTTGGGGACTAGGTTTACTCAAGTTGAAGTTCTTGACAATGTGGAGAATTTAAGAGACATGTCTTGGGATTGGTTTGATTCTACTCCTCGAGATATAGACATATATCAATGCACAATTCAAGTATATGGAAATTAAGTCCCAAATATACTGGGCAAATAAACGATATTATTAAGGTTAAAAGAAAAAGAAATGAGACAAAGGGAGAGGAGGGCCTAAAGGTGACCCCCAAAAAGTAAAGCATGTCCTTGGCCAAAAAGTGACCAGACGACTAAAACAGTTCAACGTGACTGTGAATCAATTACCAAATAGGCATAACACTATCATGTAAGGACTATCTAGTATCTAAGAGTCAAAGACTCCAAATCTAGTCAACCAGCATCAATATTGTCAGCTCAAGTGGACTGCAAGACAGCCTGCAAGGTATCCTCGATCTTCTTAGCCTTCTTCCTCATGTTATAAGCTTCTCTTCTCTTATTAGTAGCCTGCTTCTGCTTGGCTTTTATCATTTTTCCTCAAGGATCCATCGGAGACAGCTTGCCCCCTGAATTATGTAAGTAACATTGCTCTTCCGCTGTAAGGGGGTCCTCTACAAACGAATTAACCTCCTCCTCGTCTAGCATGTCCGACTATCTGTTGGAGAAAATAGTGACAGGTTCAGGAGAAGCCGAAGCGTCCGAATCCAAAGTTGTTGCACCATCCACCAAGTTATTGTAGGAGTTGGAGGTAACATGCTCAAGAGGAGCTGAAACTGCACGAGAAGGCGAGGCAGCCTTCTTATGTAGTACCTGTTGCCAATCAGTATCTGGGATAGGAGGCGGAAAGTCCCCTACCTTAACCACATTAGCAGCTTCTGCACAAATTTCATCATAAGAAGGGAGGACATCATCCTCCCGGGAATCTAAATCAGCCTAAGCAGAGATAGGGACGACAGGGCTAGAAACATGCCCCATATCCTTCGATCCCGATCCAACCTCCAAAGTGGGTTGTATCTGTTGCTCATTTTTCTTCTCAACCCAAATCTTTTTTTGAACATGAGCCTCCTTCATATCTTTCCTGCATGTGTCAATCAGATGACCCACCATTCCACAAGACTTGCAAAACTTCGGCAGGCCTTCATATCGAACCACAACAAAAGAAAAGTGTCCCGGTCTCTCCACCATAGTTCGTTCCTCTCTATCCTGAGATAAGTCAATCTCAATAAGCACCCTAGCAAACTGGCCCATAAATTTATTCAAAGTACGTTCATCAATTAATATCGGAGTGTCCAGAGTAGATGTCATGCCCCCTTAACACCTTAGGTTGCCAATACTCCATCGGGAGATCACAAAACCGAACCAATATCTGAACAATGGAAGTTGTGAATATATTCGGATTAAAATCCAGGACCCAATGTTGCAATTGGACTGTACCAGGTTTTACCACCCAAGACTGATGCTTGAATTTTTTTTCCCTATCCTCCGAGCATCTAAACATGACATCATAGTAACCACGACCCAAAGGGACTACCAAACAAGGACAATCATGTCAAACCTCTCAAAATTTCTTTTGTAAATCCATAAAGGATAGAGGGGTATCCCCCCTTCTTGTAACGCATACGAGCAATCAAAGTATCACTTAATTCTTTAACCGTATAGTTATACAAAGACTCATCAAGCGTAACAGAGAAAAACTTACCCTTCTTGACTGGCATGATCAAAGTGTTTGTATCCAAATACCCCTGTAACACCTTGGCAAAGCTAGCAGCTACATCACCCACAAACTATTGATCGTGTACTCCAAATCGCACCTTGGCTGCATGACATCCACCTGAGTCGCATCACGCGGAAACAGTGTCAAAACCTTAGCAGGCGGAGGGGTTGCTTCCAAATCGTTCGGAGACATCTCGAGCATCGATGGAGAAGACGACAGACCCCTAACAGACCTAGGGTTCGCCTCCAGAAGGGAAAATTCATCGAGCGGCGATGGAGATGCCAGGGCGGCATCGTACACCATGAGAGGCGGCGAAACCCCTGTAGGGGTCGCTGCTGAAATTGATTTTGGCATGTGCGACGTCTGAAACGCCGCTGAGGGCGACGTTTGAAACTCTGTAGAAATGCCGGCGACCCCAGGGTGAGGGGTAGATGTGTCACTCGTCGGTTTTTGGTTCTCCGCAAATGGGAGAGAAGGATCGCGATCTACGATAATCACCGCTACAAGGGCGGCGTCTGAGAATTTACCGAACAGGGCGCCTATGGCGAGGGCCACTTCACCCTGAGGGGGAGTCATTGCCGGCGATGGGCAGAGGCCCGTGTCGTGAAGGCTGAGCGGCGGCGGACGTATGAGATCAGGATGGGCTAAAAATCGCCCCCTAGGGGTTCTTTCGTCCCAAATATACTGGGCTTTTTAGATTTTGGAGCATGTTTTCTCTATAGTTTAACACATGCTCTTCCACTTACAAGAATCCACCCCACTTTTCTTGTGCTCTATTGAAGCATAAAATTTGGGAATGCAGATATAGTGTCTTAAGAGGTACCTGAGTTTGATGATGGGGGGCGTGTTCTTTAAGAATCTCTTAAGATCCTTGCTCGTCGTATGATAAAAAAGGAAAATGCAATTGTGACTTAATTGTTAATACAATAATAACATCTACTTGATATTGAAGTTACTTGGGAGGAATTTAATGAGATGCGCCAGTAATTTCTTTGCTTGTTTGCTTGAGGACAAGTAAAGTCTGGAAGGGGGAGGGGGAGGGGGAGAGTTGTTATGGTGGGAAGGAGGAGATCGACAATTAGCCGTTGGAATAGTTGCTTGAATCTTCTAAAATTATTATTATATTTCTCCCTTTTTTTATGTTTAAGTTGAGGGCTATAGTTGTCTTTTTACATTGATGCTCAACTAAAGGTTATAAATATCAGTCATCATCCTTGAGCTGAGAGACTATATGTTAACTTATGATAATGATATATTATTTTTGGCATAATATTTAAAATTTGATCAAATTTGAATTGTAATTCATGTAAATATAAATTCATGTAAATTAAAATTGAATGAAATTCATGTAAATTAAAATTTGCTTTTATCATATCAAATTAAAATTCGCTTTTATATGAAATATTTCACGGATCTAGGATCAGTGAAATATGACCCACATGTTAGAATTAGATGCGTATAACACAAAGTGAAAAATTCGCTAATCTTGTGCGATTCGAACTGAATCAAGCGAATATTTCCTAAAAACTAGCGCAAACGCAAAACATCAAAACCTGAGTTATGTGTTACTATAATAACAAACATGTATTAATGTGAGTACATGTATGTGTTATTGTATGAAGAATCCATTAAACATGACCCGTGGGTCAGAAAGAGAAGTGCATAAATAAAGAGGGAAAAATTTGTTGTTCTTGTGCGGGTCGAAATGGGTCAATAGATTTTTCTATTAAATCTGCATAAAGGCAAAACAATAAAACTCTCTTCGAGATCTGCGTTGCTATAAGGGAAAACATGTGTTACTGTAAGTACGTGTATGTGTTACTGTAAGGATAAAATGACACTCCCTCTATTTTCATCTATTTCCTCATCTATTTTTTATTTGCTTCTCCTTCTGATATGTGACTAACTGCCTTAAGTAAATATCCAAACCACCAGATTACACAATTGAATCATTAATTTTTTTCTATCATTAATAGTAACACATAATTGTCTTTACATCAACACATACTTGTCTTCAATGGCGGACCTAGGGTTTGAAATTTGAGGGTACGAAACATTATTAATAAAATATTATTTAATACTTAAAATTTTATACAATTCAAAGCATATTAAATAAAAATACATATGTGACAGTGTGTGTGCGTGTATTTTCAGAGTGTTGTTGAAAATGTTATGCAACATGTAAAACAACATATGACAGCGGAAGTATAAAAACTCAGTGCAATGGATTTCAAAATTTTGTATAGTCTGTAATCCAGACTACACGAACCTCATGGTTAAAAACATCACTATAACAAGTAGTGAGATACACAAGAACCTCTTACAAGATCCTAAAAGGTGTAGTGAAAAACCACACACCAAAAAACAATCTATTCAATCAAGTAACTAGTGATCTTATTCAACATAAAACTTGATCTAATAAGATAAAATCAATACTGATGGGAAATGTTGGGATACACTCGACCACTACAAATAAACATAGCATCGACCCTCACACTCCACTCACGGTTGTGTCTCGGATGCTACTCTCTTAAGTTTGGAGTAGAGCAAATGATATTTCACTTTAACTCAAACTTGATATTCAGCCAATGCAGTGTAAAAACACACTACACAAATGGAGAAGACAAAGTCCCCAACAAAAACTAGATGCACTAAGCACTCGATAGTCTTGTTGCTTGTTTGTCCCTCAAGTTTTGATGTTCCTTGAAGTGAGTATTTATAGGCCACAAAATTCAATTGCATTTCCCATCAACTAGGCAGTTGGAGCAGCAAAGAAAACCATCTCCCATTAATTCCATGAACTCGATAACTACCCATGTTCTCCACAACCCTCACTCTTGTTTAATCTGCAACCGCCTGACTTAACAAGATTGTAAGTCTTCAACCTACATACAAGAACATTGGGGACAACATAAAATATTCGAAGTTAGTGTTAGGAGAAAAAACGAACTCTGATGTTGTCAGAAATATTGAACAACATTTTGGACAACATCCAAGCTCTCAACAGAAAAACTTATAGACTTAGTAAAGACACAAAAGTCCTATTGGTTATCTGTAAACAATGAGACACTCTAAGTGCGAAATATTTCATTAGTGCACGTCCAAGTGGTAGTCTCCATGTATCCTATAAAATAGGATCCATTATCCATTATGTAACTTCCTTCAAACATGGTCAATAACTTCCCACATGCTTTTAATTTCCTTCCACTATTAAACCAACTGTTTTCCATTATCCAATATTTCTTTAGAATATTCTCTAAATATATTCCTGCAAAACACAACAAGAGAAATAACACATGGAAACACAAGATGTTGGTTGTGAAAGAAATGACGAATTATTGATGTTGTCACACATTAGTTATCACATTAAAAACAACATCAACAATATGTGCATAACATTCAAATCAAATTACACTTACAATTGAGTCCATCAAATTTCTTTTTTTTTTTGAAGAATTTTTATTCAATATATTATATACATATGTGGCATGAATAGTATAAACTCTAGTTTATAACAACAAGTTCGTCTCAAATTCTTTTATAAATTATTCTAATAATTAAATAAATAATAAACATGAATAAATCTTTCATAAATTAATCCAATAAAAAAAATAAACATGAATTAAAATATTTAAATTACTAATAAAATTTCAAATATAACCTTGAAATTAAAGGAAAGAGGTGGGTACTGCTTTTGTGTTTTTCCAAAATCAATTTAATAAAAAATATGAGGTACATATTTCAAGAGGGAGGTAAATATAAAAAATAAGTAAGAAAATATTGTACATGAACCTACGGTACATGAGGTTCAATCACAATAAAATAACTCGTGGGAGTTAAACACAAACCACACCACTAGGCTAGACTTAATAATAATATGTTATTATGTATCTGCTCAAGTTTATTTCAATTTGGAGTCGGAACGCGATTGGTTTCTAAGATCACTTTCTCTTTAGGCCTTTTATTCGTTAGTCCTGGTAAAGCCCCGGTAACGCGACATAAAGACTCCTTATTCTTATTTAGAATTCATTTCATTCTTTTTTTGAAAATTTGATTTTACAGAATAAACCTAAACTAAAACTGAACTAAATGAAGCGAAGTTTGCTGAAGTAGTGGACTTGTTCGCCACTGCTTATCATTATAATAATACAGACGGGAAACAATTTTTCTTATTTTGCATTTATACAAATTTTTAAAAATAATCACTTGACCGAGCCGCATAAAATTCATAAAATTTTCATCTATTTAGTGTGAAATATTTCACCGGAAAGTAAATTGGGGCATAATCATCATACGAATAATCAAAATAGCGCAGCATCAAATTCATCCGCAGGAGGAATTGGCGTTTTTTATCCAAAAATTTGGCGGGAATCTCAAATTTGCTTGATTTACAAAACCCCCCTGTCTAAAAAAGTTAATCAGTGTGAAACCCCTAGTTGAGCGGAAAAGGGTTTCAGAAGTGGGAGGAGAAAGGCGAGAATGCCGCTTTCGTCTCAATTCAATTCATAAAATAAAATGCGTAGGAAAGTGGAATCAAGCCAGCAGCAGAAGCTGGCAGAAGCGAAGAGGGGTTATAAGTCTTCGGTGGCGGAGGGGAACCGGCAGGAGGAGGCGCGTTGGGCGAACGCGATCGGAGATATACTCAAGAACCGCGGTGAGTACGTGCAGGCTCTCCAGTGGCTACGCAAGGACTACGATGTTTCGGTCAGGTTCTTGCCCGATAAGCACCGTCTCGCCACGTGTCAGTCCCTCGGCGAGATCTACCTCCGCCTCCACCGCTATGAAGATGCCCTACAATATCAGGTACAGGAGAAAGAAATGCTGAGTTTATCTTGTAGATACTAATATCTGCCAGTTGTATTTTAGGTTTGATTTGGTTCGAAATTTACATAATGTTTTTGTCAATGAGAACTATTGTTTGCTTGGTATTTCATTTTTTTACTAATCTTTTTTTAACTAATCTCTGCCAGTAGTATTTACATTTTTGTCAATGAGAATGGCTATTGTTTAGGAGTAAATGTCTTTTATTGTGGATTTTGAAAACCTATGCTGTTCTGTGGGGCAGAAAAAGCATTTGGATCTTGCCAAGGATGAAAATGACCTCATTGAGCAACAAAGAGCCAGCACTCAGCTCGGGCGAACGTATCATGAAATATTTTTAAAATCGGATGATGACCATTCTGCAGTTCGTAATGCCAAGAAATATTTTAACTTTGCCATGAATATTGCACAAACTATAAAGGAGAAGCCGCCTTCTGCGGGAGTTTCTTTTCTGAAGGAGTATATTGATGCGCATAATAACCTTGGGATGCTTGAATTAGATCTTGAGAACTTGGATGAAGCAGAGAAGATACTTAAAAGAGCATTAATGATATGTGATGAAGAAGAAGTCCCCGAGGCTGATGATACACGTAGTAGACTCCATCACAACCTTGGAAATGTTTACTTGGAGCTTAGGAAGTGGGAAAATGCCCATGAGCACATAAAAAAAGATATTCTTATCTGCAAGCAAATTAAGCATTGTCAAGGGGAAGCAAAAGGTTACATTAATCTCGGTGAGCTGCATTACAGAAATCAGAAATACGACGAAGCCATTGCAGCTTATAGAAAGGCGCTTGATCTGGCAAAGTCCTTGGAAGATGAGATTGTGTTAACAGAAGAAATAAATCAAAATATTGAAACTGTAAGAAGAGCAAAGGAAGTGATTGATGAACTGAAAAAAGAAGAGTTAAACCTTAAGAAGCTCGAAAGGAGCCTAAAAACGGCTAGAGGAACAGAAGTTGAAAGTAAATTTCTGCTGAAACAGAATGGATCCCTTGATTGCCTAGTTGATAAAGCAAGGATGATCCGTGCATGGATGAAAGTACATTTCTTTCTCATACCACACACACAACACACACACACACACACACACACACACACACACACATATATATATATATATATATATATTGTTCTCATGAAACAAGTAATACTTTACTGTGACATTTTTATTTGAGAACCTTATAATCTATTTGGAGCATAAGCTTTATGGTTTCACATATATTTCTGTTTTAGGTATGAGAAGAATTAAATAAAGATAGAATATTAATTACCAAGAAGGATATTGCCATTGATTCCAAAATTTTCATACCAGGAATGATCCCATTATATAGTTCTCTCTTATTGTCAAGATATTGACATTTTTTTTCATGTTGAATTGTACTTAGTTTCGTGAATATGCAAAAAAGAAGAAGAGGATAGCACAACAGCTTTGTGACACAGAGAAACTGGGCGACTCCTTTATTATTGTTGGAGAGTCATACCAGAACCTCCGAAAATTCAGCAAAGCCCTTAAATGGTACAAAAAGGGGTGGGAAACCTTTCGTATGATTGGTAACTCAGAGGTGATTAACTTATTATGCGCCACTCGGCCTTCATTTTAAGTAAAGTTATTTACATTTTCTATACATTGCAATAATTACACAATCATTATTGTCTAGAGACTAGTTTTTTGTTCCAATGGTCTCGTTGTTCAGAAACATTATATTGTAAAATCTCATTTATCAGAATAACCTAGTTGCAAGGTTTTGTTTGCCCTTCCTTGTTTTCTAAAAGATTGTGTTTTCAGGGGCAAGCACTAGCAAAGATTAACATTGGAGATGTTTTGGACTCCACTGGTGATTGGATCGGTGCATTAGATGCTTTCAGAGAGGGCTACAGGCAAGTTTAATAGACATTCCTGGTTGCCTTTTCCAAATGGAGTAGTAAAAAGTATTACTTATTCAATTTCCTTCTAAATCACTAGATCTGTACTTTTCTTGTGACAATCATAATCCTGATTTGTCTTAATTTTTTTTATGCCCTCTAAATTCTTCTTTCATGCTCTTTCCCCCTGAATTCTTCTTGCATGCTCTTGCTCTGAATTCTTGGGTTTTGTATTTTTTTACTTAGTATCTCTGACAGAATATGTACAATTTTTGGCTACAATTTTTTCACCAAATCTGCTGAGTAAAATTTGTGTCTTGAAGAGTGATCTATTTAATCTTTTTTGACGATTTTCTTCTTTGTTACAGGATTGCTGTTAGTGGAAAACTGTCTGCCTTGCAGCTTTCTGCTCTAGAAAATATGCATTATAGCCACATGATTCGCTTTGACGATGAGGAAGAGGCCAGGTAAATACTAAATTGCAATTTCCTTTATTTGCCAGCTTTGCCAATGGTTTCTATGTGTTTCTTTTTATGAGAATTATTTGGGTACTTTCCAGGAAGATAAAATTGTTAATTGACAAGTTCAAGCAATCCAAAATTGGGGAGCAGGAGCTTGAAGATTCTTTAGATGTCCGCTGTTCTGAGACTAAAACAGAGTTGGATAACTTATCAACAGATGATAGATCTGATGGTAGCTTTTCAGCAGAGAAATATAAACTGAATTTCTTGGAAACAAACTCGGATGATGTTGATGATGAGCTGACTGAAAACATACCTTTGAAATCTTTACTAAAATCTAATAAAAGAAAAGCAAAACGAAGAGCTGCTTGTAGAACCGCTCTTAATGCTTCTTCGAGACCATGTGGGTCCCCTGCAAAGAGCATATCCAGATCTACTGATAGTTTTACAGGTAACCGTAAGCGTGTACGCATTATCCTTTCTGACGGTGAAGGTGAAAGTGATGAGTATGGTTTCTCCGAAAGAGTAGCTGACAGGTCTCCAGTGGAAGGCATTGCAACTTCTGATGAATGTAAGCTGTAGATCATGTTTACACTTGTTAAAACTTAACTTATCTGCTGAAGGAAAAATGTTGAACCTTGTCTTTTATGTTGCAGTAAGCAAAAAATATCCCAGCAACGCAGTTCATGAATTTCAGGTTACATTTTCTTACAACTGAGTAAATATGGTTTATTTGTCGATCTAAGCTTAACTTTTAGTTCTTATGTTGTATAGGATGTCTCACCTGATTCCTCTAGATGTAAAGCAGGTGGCAATCCTTGTGCCAATCTTGAGACTAGCACCTCCTCCCACAAATCCAAAAGTTTTAAATCAGACCATGCTAAAGATTCTAGAGTTACAGGGATTTGTGAAGCTGTGGGCAATTCAAACACACTTGGAAACAACAGCATCTGTGATGGATCCTGCAACCTATTTCAGAATGAAATTTCCACTGAAGATGTGTGTGCTTGTTCTGATGAATCTTGTGTAAGTTTGAAAAGAAAAAAAAGACCAAAAATTTCTTCCCATTGTCTTTATTTTTACTTGTTACCATAACTTGTAATATTGTATGGTCAAATCTTGATATTGAAGCCTGGTATGTTATACAAATTATAGAAGAATACAAATACACAAGGGGGTGTTTGTTGAAGTATTTGATTGGATTGAAAATCCAGGAGTTGTTTTTGATGAATAGTAAAAGGTGTATCTGAATTTTGTATATGTTTGAGAGTGTAGATTTTGTAGGATTTAATAGGGTAGAATTTTGAAAATAAATATAAGTAATAGATGATTGATTGTTATTGACAATTGTGTAAAGCTGGGGAGAGAGTGCAAAGTAAAAAGGAGGAGAGAGATTGTTGAGTTGGATAAATATATATATTAAAAAATGAGAGATAGATGGATAGTGTATTGGAAATTGTGTTTGATAAAATGTAAAATATATGTATTATAGGTATTACAAGGTAGAATATTATAGGATTTGAAATCCTATAACAAAGAGTTTTATTAATAGCCACAAGTCTTGAAACCTAATGCTGTCGTAAAATTTGCTGTCTACTGAATCTTGTTACTTTATGTGTTATGCAGCAACGTTTCATCTTTAAAATTGATCAAGAATTGGTACACATGGACCTAAATTTGTATGGTGGTGGCTGTAAACTTGATATAGAGCAGATGAAGGTTGAATTGGCTTGCTTGTATTATTTACAACTCTCCAGAGAAAAGAGATCAAGAGGTATGCAGCAAATCTTGTTTCTTGAATTTAGTTTTGTTTCTTTGTTGATTATTTTCTAGGTGAAGTTGTGAACTGATAGTAACTTCTGGTGCTCATGGTCTATGGTTGGGGAAATTTGTGTTGTTTAGGTTGTATAAAATAATATCTAAAACCCAGAAATAACTATGCAAAATAGAAGATGGACCACGGGTTACATAAATTTGAACTAGAATGTATTTTTAAACTTCATCTGCTGCAAAGTACTAAGAATGATTATTGTACTATCTTTAGATCAATAGGTCAAATTAAAGAGAATGTCAACTTTTTCTATAAGAAAAAGTATAATTCAGATACATGGTGTATAAACTTCCTTCTTTATATAAAGGAAAAATTACAACTAGATACAAGATTTGAGTACAAATAACAAGCAGATACAAAGTGCAGAAATTTGAACTAAAGTGCAGAAATTTTCTGCACTTTGTATCTGGTTGTAATTTTTTGGGTGACTTTGTTGTGTAAAGTTTTTATCCCTTATATAAAATCCTACAATAACTAATGATTAGTATATAGCCTATTTTTTGGTGTTTTTTCTTTTGAGATTGTGTGAAACATATCTCCGTATGGAGCTCTGCTTTAAATAATTATCAACTTATGTGTATGTCACAATCAACCTTGAAGTTTTGTTGCAGTTGGTTTGCATTAATGGTCATGGAATCATTCGCATTTCATTTCATCCATAATATCTTCGTGATTGTTCTTAATTTGCTCGAGTCTCTTGTTATTATATACTCCTAGCGTTCTTTAATAGTTCCTTTAGAAAAACAATTTGTTCCAAAATATCCGTCGCTTTTGGTTTCCCAAGTGATATTAAATATTTTTTTCCAACTTTGCCCTTTTTATGAATAACCTGTAAGAGGGTATATTAAAATACTTTGCATAGGATAAATGACCATCAATGATTCATTAATAACCTGTAAGAGGGTATGATAGGGCGCCGCCACTCAAGGTGTATCATCGGAGGAAGAAGATGCCGGCGTAGTGTTTGATGAATTGCAAGAGTTATTAATTTATGACCTTTAAGTTTCGTACTTTAATTATATTTCTGATTAGGAGTTGAACTTTCCTTTTGTTAGTTGGAGTCCTTTATTTTTGTGGGTTGTGGCTCTTAATGGGCCGAGTTGTCAGACTATTTATTTGCGGGCGTTTTGCCCTAGTGGTTTATCAGAAAATAATAGTTTATTTCGGCCGTATTGGCTTGGGCAGAGATATTCTCTGTCGATCCTCTTTTGAGGGTTTTGTGTTCGTTTGGTGTTCTTCGCCGAGAATAGGTGGAACCTATCAATTGGTCGACCTCGCCTGCATTTACTGTATTTCGTAGGCACGCTTCGGACAAGGAGAGGTCTAATCGGTGGAAAAGACGAAATACTTTGCAGATGGCAATGATCGACGAGGCTGCTCAAGACTTAAGTAATAACAACAAGCAAAGGCGGTTAAAGCAATTGGCAGTTGACCTTGGCGATGTGGCCCAGCGCCCGAATCGATGGTGCTCGCCAGCTGATCGGACTCTGGCGGATTCTCTAATAACTCCTCCGGCGGGGCACGCACAACACCAGATCCGCGGCTTTTCACCCGTTACGTGGCGTGAAGAGTTCGCGAATCAACTTCTGCCGATTCGGCCCCGATCCGTCGATCGTTAGCGCAGTCGAGCAATTTTTTGGTCGAAACTAACCTTGCCGTCCGATCGTCCCGACTTGCCCTCATTGCAATGTCGGGCGCCAAGAATGTTCTGGGCTCGATGGGCTATCGTCGTCGTCAGACGCCTACTATTGCATGGGAGCAATTTACTCGAGAGCTTATAGAGCGTTTGAGACAGATTCGGCTAAGAATGATATGAAGCAAATGCACGCCACTCGGCAAATAAAGCTCGTTGGAAGACTTCTTGTCCTCGTTCGGCGAAGCGCTGCACAACTTCCCGCCTTCTTCCCCGAGCGGCACCTTTGGCATGTTTCTGGGGGCCTCAAAGCCGTCCATCCGGACAAGATATCGATGTTTGAAACCGGGGATGTACACTCCACCATTCGGGCGGCGGGCGGATATCCCGCTCGACCTCGTTCCGAATCACTCTAATCGCCCAAATTTTCCAACAAAACAACACCGGTCGCCGCGGTCTCCGCTTTCGCGGAGGATTATGACCAAAGATCCTCCCGATCCCGACCCCTCGGGGATCCCACGGCTCTTCCACAACATAATCGGGAACCGCCGCATAAAAAATACGCGTCGTCGACAAACAGAGGAGGCCCCCGATTACTGAGGCAAAGGGAAGTGTTATCGGTGCAGCCAACCGTCGCGGTCCCTTCGTAAGTGTGATGCCAAGTTCTGAACATACTAATTGGAGGCGGCGGAGGAAGACGCCGACGATCGGTTGAGGAGCATGACCGCCGGATACTCCTCCTCCGTTAGTTTTGGCGTCATCCGAACCGAATATTCGGTCGTGAAACTTTCCGAATTATCGTCGAATGGGTTTGATGGGGCTCTGACGATGAAGTTGTTCAATGGGGTGGCGACATCCATCCTCCTCCTGAATGATTGATAGTGGGGCAAGTCATTGCTTCCTTTCCGAGTCCATGGTTGCCAAGCTCGGGTTGCCCATTGTCGATTCATCGGACTTTCATGTGATCTTGGGGGCCAGGGTCACGTGTTCCAATGCAAGGTATGTCTGGCAAAGCGCTTCTATTACCCTTGATCGTCATACCTTCTTAATAGATTGCTACGTGTTCCCTCTGCGGGGTATCGATTTAGTATTGGGAGTTTAAGTGGTTGTCAACATTGGGAGATGATCTGACTAATTGGTTGAGGTTGTCAATGAACTTCACTATCTCGGAGGCGTTATGGTGCAGTATTTGGGGACCCTCCCTTACACGCTTCGAACTGTAATCAAAATGATCTTAAAATGTTGGGCGTCGGGATGAGGTATGGGTTTTATGGGCGATTCACGCCTCTACGTCCCCGATAGCTTCTTGCCCGAGTGACACCCTCTCGGATGACCAGCGGCATGAATTAGAGGCTTTGCTATTGAAATTTTCAGATATTACGCAACCTTTGCCGGGTCTTCCCCCGAGTCGTACCTATGATCATCGTATTGTGCTACATGCTGACTCCGGCCCGGTATTGGTTCGGCCTTACCGTTACAACCATGCTCAGAAGGACGAGATGGAGAAATTGGTCGAAGAAATGCTGGTTGCGGGCATCATTCGTCCAAGCTCAAGCCCATACTCAAGCCCGGTGCTATTGGTCCGTAAGAAAGATGGGTCTTGGCGCTTCTGTGTGGACTATAGGGCCTTGAATAAAGTGGATCGTGCGAATGGATATCCCATTCCGTAATTCGGGGAGTTGCTCGGCAAGCTTCGCAGGCACGCTATTTTTCAAGAAGTTGGATTTGCTGCAAGCGTACCTCGAGACGACATTCCCAAAACAGCCTTCCGAACCCACTCAGGTCATTATGAATTTTTGGTTATGCCGTTCGGGTTAACGAACGCCCCAGCCACCTTCCAGAGTTTAATGAATGACATTTTTCGCCCTTACCTCCGCCGTTTTGCTTTGGTATTTTTCGACGACATCCTCATCTACAGTTCAAGTTGGAAGACACACATACGACATCTTGAGCTCGCCTTCCGTACTTTGTCTACTCATTCCTTGGTGATTAATCCAAAGAAATGCACATTGGGCAGCCAATCCATTGAGTACTTGGGACATGTGGTGTCGTTCGACGGGGTAAGGATGGATCTGGGTAAGGTGGCAGCAGTGGTGGAATGGCCTCGACCTCAGTCCTTGAGGGGTCTACGGGGTTTTCTGGGGTTAACGGGCTACTATCGTCGGTTTATTCAAAATTATGGGAAGATAGCAAGCCCACTCACGGCCTTGTTAAAGAAGGATATCAGCTCGAAATTTCATTGGCCACCCGAGGCAGAGTCAGCTTTCCACGAGCTGAAAACAACTCTCACTACGGCACCCGTGCTCCGTATGCCAGACTTTACGAAACATTTCGTCATTGAGTGTGACGCCTCGGGGCGTGGTTTGGGCGCCGTATTGATGCAAGATAAGCAACCAGTGGCTTATTTTAGCAAACAAATTGCCGGCCGTACATTGTCAAGGTCTGCCTATGAACGAGAATTGATGGCGTTGGTGTTAGCGGTCCAACATTGGAGACCGTATTTGTTGGGCCGGCGCTTTACGGTCCGCATTGACCAGAGGAGTTTAAAACATCTCCTCACGCAACCACTCACAACACCAGCTCAGCAGAATTGGGCGGCAAAACAGCTGGGGTACGACTTTGAAATCATCTATAAAGAAGGGGTCAATAATAAGGCGCCGATGCTTTATCCCGTTGCCACGACGAGGCCGAATTTTCGGCTATTTCATTACCTCAGTGGGTGGATTGGTCGGACCTGTAGTCGTCGGTCCTGGCAGACGAAGGCCTTTCAAAAATTATCTCGGACCTTCAAGCGGGCCGGCCCGCACCGAAGCACTATACGTGGGTATGTAACACATTGTTTTACAAAGGCAGGTTGGTAATTCCGAAATCTTCACGGTGGGTACATACCTTGCTCCAAGAATTCCACATGACACCGGGGGGTCATGCCGGGGCATTGAGAACGTACAAACGGTTGGCGGCAATTGTGTATTGGCAGGGGATGATTCGAATGGTGATGAAATTCGTGGCAGAATGCGATGTGTGCCAGAAAAATAAATACGAGACTAAATCGCCCGCGGGGCTGCTCACTCCGTTGCCTCTCCCTAGCCAAGTGTGGGAGGATATTAGCATGGACTTCATTACCGGATTTCCTCGCTCGGGGGGAGTGGATTGCATTCTGGTTGTCGTGGATCGTTTCTCTAAGTACGGTCATTTTCTGGGCCTCCGGCATCCGTTTACGGCGAAATCTGTGGCTGAGGTATTCATGCAGGAGGTGGTGAAGTTACACGGGGTTCGAGCTCGATTGTTTCCGACCGGGATCCCGTGTTCCTAAGTTCCTTCTGGCGCGAGTTGTTTAAAACGTTGGGCACGAAGTTGAGGATGAGCTCGGCGTATCATCCAGAAACGGACGGCCAAACGGAGGTACTTAATCGATGTGTTGAAACGTATTTGCGTTGCTTTGCCTCTGAATGTCCTAAGCAGTGGGGGTAAGTGGTTGTCGTGGGCTGAGTTTTGCTACAATACGGGGTTCCAATCCGCAGCAGGCACGACCCCGTTCGAGGTGGTCTACGGCCGCCCTCCACCTCCGTTAGCCCCGTTCTTGCCTGGGGAAATCCGAGTCCAGGTTTTGGCCGACTCGCTGAGGGAGCGGGATGTGATTTTGTGCGACTTGCGGGCCCATTTGGAGAGGGCGCAGAGCCGTATGCTTCGCGAGGCGAATAAGCATCGCCGGGATCTGGAATTTGCAGTGGGGGATCAGGTTTACTTGAAATTCCGGCCTTATCGCCAACGTAGTTTGTTCGCTAAGGGTTCGGCAAAGTTGGCACCCCGTTTCTTTGGGCCTTTTGTGGTGTTGGCTCGTGTGGGTAAGGTGGCGTATCGTTTGGATCTTCCAGCTGGGTCGCTCATCCACCCTGTTTTTCATGTGTCGCTACTTAAGCCTGCGATTGGGTCGGTGGACGCATCACCCACATTACCAGAAGACTTGCTTGCAGTGGAGCCTCCCAATTTGTCGGATTTTGTGGTGGACTCGCGACAGATTTTACGGGATGGGTTGACGGTGGACCAAGTCTTGATTCGTTGGAAGGACTTGGGGAGCGAGGAGGATACTTGGTTGGACGCGGCGGATGTGGCGGGACAGTTTCCAGATTTCAACCTAGAGGTCAAGGTTGTTTCGGGGGAGGGAGCAATTGATAGGGCGCCGCCACTCAAGGTGTAGCATCGGAGGAAGAAGAAGATGCCGGCGTAGTGTTTGATGAATTGCAAGAGTTATTAATTTATGACCTTTAAGTTTCGTACTTTAATTATATTTCTGATTAGGAGTTGAACTTTCCTTTTGTTCGTTGGAGTCCTTTATTTTCGTGGTTCGTGGCTCTTAATGGGCCGAGTTGTCAGACTATTTATTTGCGGGCGTTTTGCCCTAGTGGTTTATCAGAAAATTATAGTTTATTTCGGCCGTATTGGCTTGGGCAGAGATATTCTCTGTGGATCCTCTTCGAGGGTTTTGTGTTCGTGTTGGTGTTCTTCGCTCAGTAACAGGTAGAACCTATCAGGGTATACTAGTCATTTTATACAAATAATCATTAGTATTAAATGACTTTCTTAATCTGTATGATAAACTGAAATCAACTGTTAAAGTGGAACAGAGGTAGTATATCCTATGCAAAATTCGCTCATGCTTGCAAAATTAGTTTGCTCTTTTCATGGATTTGAAACTCTCTGTTATTTACACCGTAATAAATTGAAGGTTCTATGTCAATATGCAGTAAGATATACATGATAAGCCTGTGTGAAAAAAACAATTCCAATTTATTTTTTTCACCAACTTTCTCCTAGTGCAAGCAAGCACGTGAATATGGGCTTTAGGCTGAAGATATGCATCTATAGTAGCTAATGTCTATAGTTGTATATCAGCAGGATTGGTGCCAGTCATTCAACGTATGAAGTATGATGGAAAATTTCTTGAATCTGTGGAAACACTATCCAGCATAAAAGATCCTGCAGCAGGCTGGATCGAGGTTTCGGTTGGTGGTAAGTTTGTTAAAGCCCAGATGAAGCTTTTCTATCACAGCTGTTTGTCTACTTCTCTGTATTCTGTTGTCTAAAATGTATGTTGCTATGTAGTACAACTGATTACAACACTACTTCTAATTTCTAAATTTTGTTTCCTGATATATACAACCCAGATAGTAATGAAACGAGGACAAGTAAGTTATAACAACTTAGAAAAAGATCGTTACTTCTAACACATCTATAATTCTGCCTTTTAATAATATTTGCACGGGTTTTAATGTAGGAATTGTTTATTAGTATTAAAAGGGATAAAGTTGCTTTCTGACGAGGGTTGAATGGTAATTAAAGGAGATAATATTCACTTTAGTGTGGGAAAAGTAATGACATATGGTGTAATATTGAGATGTTTGAAGGTGTTTTGTATAAAAAGATAAGGTTGCTTTATTACCATTTAAGAAAATGTTCAATTAAGTGAGGGACGGACCCTTTGGGAAAATATTCAAATAAGGGGGATGGAGGGAGTACTTTTTTCCCCCCCTGAAACTGCTGACTGTGATATGAAAAAGAGAAATTATGGAGACATGGTTTACAAGGCTATGGAATTCTGAGGGAGGTAGGCTGAAGGTTGGGATAAACATGCTCTAGCCTTCTTGGTCATACTGCTATGTTACCAAATTCATGCACATGTTGATTGCTTTTGTCAGCTTAGAAAATCTTTAATCAACAATTTTGGATCCTTTATTTAAAGCAAAAACACTGCTTCATTCCTGTCAATTCCATAGATCTCTTCAATGGAATGCATCTCCATTCATCATATATAAATCTACCATTTATTTTGGCAAGCTGAACACACAAACCAGAGAAAAAGATATCACGGATAAGCCAATTTTTGCTTCTCAAGAAATAACATTGAGCTTTAATGTATTATATCTAACTCAATTAAACACCACCAGCGAGCCCATCTTAAAGAATGGCATACCATTGACGATACATTTGGCACTGGTATACAATGTACTCATGTAATGAGTGTTGGAAATGAGTTTGCAGATGCTGTGGTGACCATTTCTTCTTCTTTTGTTTTTTTTTTTATCTTTTTTTAATTTTTTCTTCCATATCGGCTAGTTTAGTGATAATGCACTGATGGATACTGTTTTTCATTTGATAAGTTATGGTACCGAAACATGTAATGAAGCTCTACATCGACTGCTGCGAGGAACTATCCGAACCACCTAACTTGGAAGTGGTGCGAAGATTGTATAACTTAGAGGTAATATATGAAATTCATAGTGGTTTATGTACTGCTGAATGGAATGTTTTTAAGTCATCAAATCTAAAGAAACTCAAATATAGTTTATATTACCATTTCTTGGTGAACTTTAACAGGTGTCAGAGGACGAAATTCTAGTGTCTGATTGTCAATTGCGAGATATATCCATAGCCCCATTGTTGAGTGCCCTTCAAATGCACAAAACACTTGCTGTATTGGACCTTTCTCATAATTTATTAGGTAAATGAATTTGTTCTTTCTCATAATCATAGTCGAAACTTGTTTCTTTTTCTTGGATTCAAATTTGAATATTTAACTTTGCAGGAAATGGCACCGTCGAGAAACTCAAACAAGTATTCATGTCATCAGGACAAAGTTATGGTGGAATTGTTCTGAATATGCATTGTAATCGACTTGGTCCAGCTGCTTTATTTCAGGTCATGAATTTCTTATAGCCAACCAAATATCCATTTGTTGGTCCGTAAAATCAATGTCACTGTTCTCTACATTGGTGCCAAAATAGCTAAGTTTTGCAACATATACTCAAAGTCCTAGAACCATCCAAAATTTCTCGTAGTTCATTTCTTTAATGAAGTGCCACATTCAAGAAAAATGGTTTAAGTTGAACGCAGCTTACTTTGCTAATTGTGGAGAAACAGTAAAACCATTTATAATTAGTATTATGAATGTTGTTATTGTTTTTTTTTATTATTCTAATAATGATAATGATATCAGTACTAGTGTAGAGATCCTAATGTGCGTTTTCTTTTTGACTAAAAGATATGTGAGTGCCCAGTGCTTTATGCACGTCTGGAAGTTCTCGACATATCAGGAAACTCTTTGACTGATGCTTGTGCGTCATATTTGTCAACTATCCTTAGGTCCTGCAAAGGTGAAGCCTATTAACTTGTTGCTGAATCCTTAGAATGATGCTTTGCCAGTCAAGTTTCTTATTTTAAAAGAAAACCAATGAAGTCCTAAGGTGATGTTTGTTTTGGGTTTTAGGTGACTTTAAAAAATCAGTTTTGAAATGTAGCGGACTTTGAAATCCTGGCAAATTGTAAGGTGTGCATTTTTTTATTTTTTTTTAAGGTTTGAGTAGGGTCAAATTTAACTTTATGTCAAATCAATGTGTAAGAATTAATAATGTTGTATTATTGTATTGTTATTGGGTGTGGTTGTAATGATTGGATTATGTGGGTTATGGTTTAAATATATTAAAGTGTAAGGAGAGAATCAATTATATTGGAAAGTGCGATAGTAGGTTTATAGGTGTTGTGGTGGTTTTATGCATTAAGATTTCAAAATCCTAAAGTAGAACAGGATTTAGATTTGTAAATCCGAAACCTAGTTTTTAAAACCCAAAACAAACATCACCCAAGTGTCTATTCAACTTAGACTGAACATAAAAAAACATTGATAGCGTCCTAATTATTTACATGCCCTCTGGTAAATAATAAGAAATTCTCCGTGTGCAGCTCTTTATAGTTTGAATATAGAGAACTGTTCAGTCACATCAAGAACAATTCTTAAGGTTGCTGATTCACTAGATTCTGGATCAGTACTCACACATCTTTGTATAGGTAGCTTCTACTTAAATACCAGATGACATGATTGCAAATCTATCATCTTCTCTTTCAGGATAACAATTTGGGGATTTTTCTTTCTTCAACAGGACAAAACCACCCTGTATCTGGCAATGCTGTTATCAATCTTTTGCTCAAGCTTGCCACTATAACAGGGTCTATATTTTATGAATTTATGCCTACATTGCTCTTACATTTCTATAAAAAGTAAATGTGGATATCAAACTGTTACTCTTTTTTCAGGTTTCAAGAGCTTAATCTAAATGGCATAAAGCTCAGCAGGCCTGTGGTTGACAGCCTTTGCCAACTCGCCAAGGACTGTTACTTGTCTGGTTTGCTGCTGGGAAACAGTAACATTGGAACTGTGAGTTATCATCAATTTATTTGTCATGTTTCAGGAAGGGGTATAAATGAGCTGAATTGAGTCAAGTATTCTCAAGTTCGAACTCAACTCGAAGTTCGGCTTGAACTCTATCTGGCTCAAATGCTCAATTCTCTCGAACTCGATGGAAAACTCGAAATACTCTCGACTCGATAATTCACATAACAGTTAGTAGATATTTTTATGTTTTTATTTGTTATAATTAGCATGTAAAGGGTTAAATAGTAAAATCACAGGAGCACAATTAGGCTCGCGAACCTCGTATTATTGAGCTCAACTTTAGTTCAAACTACTCGAGTTGCTCGAGCTGGACTCAATTAAACTTGAGTCGAATTCGAGATTTTTACCAATCGAGCATGAGTAGAATTGCTCATACGCCTAGTTTAGGTACTGTAATATCACCTAAAATATATGATTTTTGCTTTATGCACTTTTATAACCTAGGGCTCTTGTTTGTCAATTTGCAACCACTCATGTGGTGGTTGTAGATCGTAAGGGTATTATGTATGTTTCTAGCTTACGAAACACGAGATTTTACTTTCAAAATCCTAATGCATGTTTGTTTGTAGGATTGCGCAAACTATATCTTTAAAGTTTAAATACACTAAAATCCTGACCTATAATACCTACATTCTCTATCATATTTTTCCTTTTTCCAGTAACACACTCATAATATAATAATCTCACTGTCAATACTTACCTTTCTGCTATCTTTTTCTTGGTCCTACTTTACTTTATCTTATCAATCAAATATACACAAAAATCAAATTCACCTTTTCACTATTCTAGGATTTCTCTGATTGGAAATCCATGAATAGTAAAAAAGTGAGTTTGACTTTTGTATATGTTTGATTGAAGATGTAGTAGGGTAGGATTGAGAAAAAAAAATGACAAAAAAATAAGTGATGATGAGATTATTATATTGTGAAAAATAAAATGTGTGTTATTGGGAGAAGGAAAAGTATGAGAGAGAATGTAAGAGAGTGTAGGTATCATAAGCTAGGATTGTGGTGTATTTTGAAATTTAGCTTGTATAATCCTACAAACAAATATACTTTTGCTTGTAAAATCCTCAAGTTGGATTTGTATGAACAAGGAAATTACCTTCTATCTCTTTGCCTAATCCATTTTCTTTCTCCATGTCCGTTCATCAATGTTGGCTAGTTGACAAATATGATGCATCAAAAGGTCCTTAAACTATCATCTTTTGCTTCGATAGGTTCCTAAACTATTTTTTGTTTTAAGAAGTCCTCTAAGACGAGGTAAATTGACATAATCTTTTGATCCACCTTAATGGTCCGTTAAATAGTGTAAATGTCAACTTCATTATCTTAATTATACAACAAATTATTTTTCTCGAGCCATTTTGGGTATTTTATCACCTGAAGTATTAGAGTTAACACAACTTGCACAAAATACATTTGGATATTAATAAATTTAACATACATATTATTTAATGGGAGTATGAGACCATTAACATAAATTGAAAAAATCCTTCACTTTTGTCTCGAGGAAGCTCGTGAAACAAAATTTCAATACTTGTAAGATTTTATATAAAGAAAAAAATTGTTCAAGGACCTATCGAAGTAAAAGTTAATAGTTTAGGGATTTATCGATGCTTTATGTCTTGAGAAATTGATATAGTAAAATGCATATTAGATGTGGGACTTATGATACACAAAATTTAGTGTTTCCTTTATGCTTAATAAATAACTTGAGGATGCTTTTTAGGAAAGCGCTATACAGTTGATCAAACCACTATCCAAGGACACCGGGGAGCTGGTCAGGCTCGATCTATCTGTGTGTGGACTTACTTCTGACTACATTGTTAGGTTGAATGATGAAGCATCTTTGATCACTAGTATTCTTGAATTGAATCTTGGTGGAAATCCAATCAGGAAAGAGGTTCGATTCTTTTTACTGGTTTACCAATCATTATTAATGACACCTTTTCTGATAAAGCCTACGCATAATTCTGAAATGTTTAACAAGACGATATGATATGAAACCGGAGCTCCTAATATATCATTCTAACAAACAAACTAAACCTTTAATTCCAAATAATTAGGGTAGGCTACTCTAGTATATCATTCTAATGAATTGTTTTCAAAAGCTACCATTTCGCGTATATGTTTGTGCTATTTATATTTTGATGTACAAATAGGACATTCAAGATTAGTTCTGCACTATTATGTAAATATACTGATTATTTGCTGGTATTAGTGCTTGGACTACACATGCCTAGTAGCAATATGATAAGATGTATTTCCGCACATACTTGATTGGATAAAATAAGAAATGGATGCATAAAAAGGAAGAAGGGGTAGCCCAAATAAAGGGTATATTGCACGAAATCTCCTTGTGGTTTGTTAATGTTGATCCCCTCGTAGTTTGAAAATTGCATGAAATAACCCTGTGATTTATTAAATAAAGGTAACTCTCCTTTCTTTTTCAGAAAGAGTCAACAATTATATCTATTTCTTCTGTTTTCCGGTTACGCCATTTACAGTATAGTCTCAAGACTTCGGTATTTGGAAAATCAAGATATGAGAAATAGATAACACCGTTAACTCGTTTCTGGAAAAAAGGGATAGTTAGAGGGGGGACTTCGTGCAATTTCCAAACCTTAATGGGATTTCCCCAACATTTCTAGACCATGAGGGAGTTCCGTGCAATAAACCCTCCAAATAAATGAGGAAAAATCCAGAAACACATTTAAGATGGTTCAGGGTCTTCATGCACGTACATAAGAGACCTTTAGATGACCCAGTTTGGTATATGTAGTTCATCAAGATTTGGAAAGTTACTAATAAAATAGGGTATGTTATACTTTATATAAATTAAAACATACATTGTGTCCAAAAGCGTAGGCAAGATATGATCCATGTAGTGGGATCAATGCTGGGTTTATCATGGTTGAGTTACATCATCATTTATTGCTGTTATAATTCTCTACAATTCCTAAACACAGGGAAGCAGTGAAGTAGCATCTTTAATCAGCAAGCCAGGGTGTTGTTTAAGAGTTGTGGTGTTGTCCAAATGTGAACTCGGTCTGATAGGTGTCACTCGCATCCTTGGAGCATTATCAGAGAATCACACCATTGAAGAACTTAACCTAGCTGACAATATTTGTCTGAATGAAATCGAAGCTGCAACAAGAATCTTACAATCGTCAGAAGAAAGGTCCAAAGACGAAGAGGTGTGCGTCTTAAACACAAACGAGGAACTGCTTGAAGTTGCTGACAGTGAAGAAGAAGAAGAAAATGAAGACGACGCAGAAAGCCAATCTGTCCAACAACTTGCTAATTCTATTAAAATGGCACGAAATTTGAAAGTTTTGGATCTTAGTGATAATGGCTTCTCTGTGGAAATCACAGACATGTTATTTTCAGCATGGTCTTCTCAAGGTAGAGCTAGTTTAGGACAGAGACATGTTGATGAAAACATTGCCCATTTTTCAGTGCTGGGGAGCAAGTGCTGTGGCATTAAGTCCTGTTGCAGGAAATTTTAGCACATAATTGAACGCTGCACATCAACCTCTACTTATACTACCTTTTATTTTTTCAACTTTTAAGTATTTATTGTCACTTTGTAAAAATTGTAAAAAAGTAGTTTAACAGGAAATCAGAGATAAATTTGGAATATTGTTGTTGAACGAATGAAAAATGACATTTTTTTGGAGATGTGGTAATGTTCGATGGTTTATGTGATGAATTTAAGTTCAATATATGTTACTGATTAACTTGATTTTTGGATTAATTAATGTTTTGTATTAGGGAGAAGGCTAATCAGAGCGTGTGAAAAACTACAAGGAGTACAAAAAAAAACATGAGGCTCCCTATTGTGATTTTTTTCAATGAAGGTGATAATATTAGATTGGAAGTTTGCGCCGTAGATTTAATGAAAGTAATATGATTTTAGGAATTTTTAATTTAAAAGACTTGTCGGTGAAATTAATGCTGAGTATATAAAAAGTTAATGTGACCTTTGGTTATGTGAATTTCAACATTGTAATCTCGAAACAAACGTTGTGATTTGATAATTTTTTTAGATTTTCAAGATGAATGCTATGATATTCATCACAAATTATTGAATTTTCCAGAAAATTTTAAAAGAGAGAAAGAATTGAGTGAAAAAAATATAGTATCCTCCAATTCAAAATAGCGACGTTTCAGCACACACATTGTTTTGAGTAGCTGAAGAAATTTTGACAAGTATTTTCACCAAGCAATTTTTTCAGTAGAAGTATTTTGTATATTGAAAAATATAAACACCGTTCAACATATAAACTAAAGTCTTTCTTTATATGATCTAATATTATCCTTTTATTTTATTTTTTCTGATTGCTCACTAATTACACGATGCAATTAGTGTGCATAAGTTGTTATCCTTATATAAAACCCTCTTTAAAATGAATGTTGTGTAATATATTGAAATTAACTAATTAATTTACAAACAAATATAAAACTAATTATATTTAAATTCATCTAATATCTTGGGAAATTTATAAGTTTTGATGAAAGTTCCAAAATAATGTAACAAGGATCAGCCGAACCTGTTAGTGATTGATGACTAAATAAGACAAGTTGAATCTGTTAAAGACAGTTGTGTCATCTAGACCTAGGTATTAGTATTAGTATATTGAGGGGGAGACTTAATATATCAATTGTGTCTTGTTTTGAAAAGAAGATAAGAAGACCAATCGAAAACTAGAAAACTAAGTCAGAAGACCTCGATGAGTATGATATAATTCGCTCCTATGCACAAGTTGAACCAGACTCATTTGATATCAGCTAAACATTCCTTCGATTGATATTGAGGTAGATTCAGAGCAGGCACCCTTGAGCTAAGAAGTCAGAACACTTTGAAGAATAAACAGTCAAGTATAAGGTGCACCACATGCCAGACAAAGAGAACTCGAGTCAGACACCCCCTCATCTGATGTTCCGTTAGAGACAAAAAGACTCGGCTAATGAGAGATCGACAATGCATGTACGATATCTAACTCAAAGCATGGACCTGCAGTCACAATGACTTAAATCGTACTTGAAGAAGGACAATATCACCCCGGCTCGCTCTGATCCGCTTGATCCGTGCTATTTGGGTCGCCCAACCCTGTGCTAATAGTGGAACACGACAGGCCGGGTACTACTCTGGAACAGCGCCCCGGACCCGTGCCCTGTTTTATATATTAAAAATTAATATATATATTATATGATATGTATATATATATATAATATTTCTATAATTTTCATAATTAATATATAAATAAAAATAAATCTACTTCATATACATTGTTTAGGTTAATATGAAATACAATATTGTATTTCAATTAAAAAAAATTATAATATCAACATCTTAAATTGTTAAAAAAATTTTATAAAAAATCCTAGTTAAAATGGGGTCGCCCCGCCCTGTTTAAAGAGTGGGGCGGGTCTCGGTATCTAAGTATCCGATCAAACCCGACCCATTTCCATCCCTATATCCAACGACTCTTTTGATTTTTTCTCTATAAATATGGACGAATCTCCTTAGAGTGAGAACACATAAATTTTATGCAAGCAATCAAGCAAATTTTCAAGAACACTTAAGCAAGAAATTTATATTTACTTATTGTTCATCCTTATCCAAGCTTAGAAAGAATTCTTCTCAGTCCTAGGCTTACCTAGGCTGATCATTATAAGAGAAATGTTCACCTCTAAAGTTAGGAAGTTTGTAATAAAGATCTTGTAAAGTTAGTGAGCGATAAGCTAGCTGATAGATTAAGAGTTTCGTTAGAGGGCTAGAACTCATTAAAATTCTGGTGGTCAAATCTCACGAAGAGATCATACAATTGATAGTGTCCTTTGCATTGTAAATAAAAGTTCCCTCAGTTTTAAGGAAATTCCCCAGCTAATATGAAAGAGTAGACGTGAACCACTATAAATTGTATTTATTATTCGTCATACTTACTCAACATAAAACAACATTCATTACTCAGTAGATCAACTGCACACCAAGTCAGTTGATTAGTATTAAAAAGTTGAGTTCTTCACTAAAAGTTCTTTAGAACACGAACTAAGGCTCACACTTCCGCACCACAATTGTATTTGATAGTTGTCAAATTGACCAGCTTATGAGCTTTACTGACTCTTTAGTCAGAGCCATATTGTCCTCATCAGACTCAGATTCTTCAGCATCCTGAGCCGTGCCACTTGGACTTTCTGAAACTGTAGGCTTTCTTTTCTGGGATTTTCGCTTTCGAAACATAACTCGATTTCTTGAGAATTCTTCTCCAGAAATTAAATACTCATTTTCCCCAGGCAATGTTTCAAGAAGGAAACTTATCTTTGTACCAAAAAGTACCTTTTCGGATTTCTTGAATGCCCCTTTGGAAAATGATAGCTTCTCCTTTTGATGAAGAATGCAATCAAGAATTTCAACCAATTAAAATCTATTCTCGGAAAATCCTCAGTGGCGGCCATGAGTCTTGACTTGTTTTTGCTCACTTGCTCCAAGCTTTCAGAAGTGCTCATCAAGCACTTGGCCACAATATCAATAAGAACTTTATATTTCGCCTTCAAACACCGTTTATGAAGGGCTCCCTTGAATTCTGTCTTTGTTTCCGCAAAACTATCCAGAATATCTTGTTCTCTGCCATCCATATACAATGTCGGATCTTCGCCTCGATCATTCAACTCAAAAATGGCATTGATAGCGTCCAATGACACTATTACTTCTCTGGAAATGATTGCCCTTGCCTTTGATTTTGCATAAGTTCCAAAACTTAACTGCGAAATCAACGAACCATGCTCTCCTTCACGAAGATAGGTAATAAACTCAAGCATCTCTTGAGTTAGTTCTATATCGGGCATATTGCTCACCAATCTGGTTAGTCGAGCACTTCGAATCATATTGAGTGCTTCTTCTTTGATTGATGTGGTTCGATTATCGATCATAGCAGCCATATGTTAGAAGTATGGTTTCTCCGTCTCTGCTAGATCTTTTATCATAGGGTATTTGGGAAATTCCATTTTGAAGATTTGAAGGATTTTGAAGAAGTATGAAGGTGAAGGGTTTGAGTGTTTGAGTTTCTGATAAAAGGAGTTGTTGGGAAATTTATAGTTTTGATAAAAGTTCCAGAAACACATGTAATAGGACCAGTCAGACCGGTTAGCTGACTGATGTTTATATTACCGTTTATAGAATACCAGTTGATAATTACTGTATAGAACAACTGATGTAATAGATAGGTCACATATTGAGGGGGAACCTCAATATGTATAAGTCAGATCTGAAGATCCAAAGAACAGCTGATATCCGACAGGCCAGAATGCTAGAGAAGAACAGAAGATCAGATCGATCTGATCTAGTCAGATATCTCAGCTGAAGTCATAAAGCTCAAACTCAGAATACTTGAAGATCAGATGACTTCCAGAAGATCAGACCAGAAGACCTACATCAGCCGAGTCTGCTAGTTGAAGCTAAGTCAACCGGCACCAGAAGACTCCATCAGGTAGACTGATCAGTTCTGACTGATCAGGACAGCTCACCAGGTGAAAACTGATGTTTCACCTAAGTCATACGTCTATGATCTGAACAAGAAGAATGTCAACCTTAGTTGGAAGAACAACACTGAAAAGTGCGTCTGTTAACCAATAAGAACAAGACACGTATGATCGGAGCCGACAATTAAGGGATTTGATGCTGCTCTCTCTAACGGCTATAAAATACAAGTTCACGCTTTCGGCCATGCCGTTCCTGAAGCACGTCACATCAATCCTGCAAACCTACCTAATATAGCCTGAAATTCAAATTGCTCTCCAACGGCTCTTTGATTTCAAGGTCTATAAATATGGGATCACACTTCAGAGTGAAAACACGGAAACACTGAACAATCAAGAAGCTCAAGCAATTATCAGATTTCCGCACGAAGAACACGATCAAGAAGATTATTATATTAAGTGTTCATCCCATAAGTTCTTAGCATATAAATCTTTTCATCTAGCTGATAGGCTACCTTAAACACTAGAAAAGATTTCATAGTTGGAACCAAAACAATCTTATCCAAACCCAAGTTAGGTTAAGTTGTTTAGCAAGATTTCAGACTAGGGTTTCTAGTTCTGATTTTTGGGATCGGTTGAGTGAGAACTCCTTAAATATCTGTCGGTGTACTGTGTTGGACTAACACATAAATCTAAGTCCAGTTGGTTAAGTTGGTGCCCCTTGTGATAGGGAAGAGTGGATGTAGGACTGTGTTGGGATAAATTTAGTTTTGATTATTATGCCAAAACATCTTGTAATAGGACAAGCTAACTTGTATAGAAAGCTTGTGTTTCTAGACTTAGTTTTATTCTTCTGAGTAACAAGTTGAGGGGAACTCATCAAGAGAAGATGAGGTTGTCGAGCAATCTAAACGAGACTGATGAGTTCCATATAAACTGATGAGCTGAACAAGAAGAACCATGCTAATTTGTGAAGAGAAAGAGATGATGCAAGGTCTGGTACATCTGATCTTGTCTAACAGTCTTGAATCTACTGCATCCGGAAGCGTCTCTTTGTCTTTGAAGGTTGAATCTATTCGATTCGAAGCCCGCTATTTGTCTTTGAACTAATCTGAACTGATTCTGAGCTTCAATCGATTCGGCCAATCTGAATCGATTCAGCCTGTAATCGATGAAGCTGGTTGACCGATTCATAGCTTCCGTCTGTTGTCTTAGGCCCGATCGATTCTGAACTTCGAATTTAATTGGCCAGGAATCGATTCGCTCTTCGAATCGATTCGCAGGTTGAACTGGCGCTTGATCTTGCGCCGAATCGATCTTGATATCTTTGAATCGATTCAAGATTGATCTTTGAATCGATCAAGATTGATCTTTGAATCGATCTAAGATTGATATCTTTGGAATCGATCGCAAGATTGATATCTTTGAATCGATCGCAAGATCGATCTTTGGAATCGATCTTGAGATTAATGCCGAATCGATCAATATTGATATCTTTCGATGCGATCACGCATTGCACAGCCGGACCGAAATCAAGCAGACGAAATTTCAAAGAGACCAAAATATGCATACCAGATCTGAATAGCTGATCAGATCCGTTAGACACACAAAAGCAACTGGACAATAAGAAGATAACAACACATATATGAATGTGACATAAAGCTGCAAACAACAGTGCAATAGGACAAAGAAAAGCTGGAAGACTATTAGTATGGATTTGAATATTACTCTCCAACGGTAATATTCAAATCCACACTATAAATACATTGCACTATCTTCAAAAGAAGATGATGGAGTTTGCTGCAAAGTGAAGATTAAAGCCAAATATTCAAGCATCTCCATTCAAGAACCACGAGCATTACATATCCAAATTTACCCAAGAGTGTTCTTCAATAGATCTAAGCACAAATGTAATATCCTAAGCTTAGAGAGATTTTCTCATCCTTAGCATTGAGGCTAAACAAATGTAAGGGAAAATCTCAACCTAGTTGGAAACCAAACAAACCTTACCCAAATCAGTTTGATAGGATAAGTTTGTAGGTGAGTGTGAACTCGGTAAACATCTAGCAATCCCGAAAGGGAGGGTAGGCAATCCCGTGAGGGAGATAAGTCCCGTTTGAGTGTGAACTCGGTAAACATCTAGCAATCCCGAAAGGGAGGGTAGGCAATCCCGTGAGGGAGATAAGTCCCGTTTGAGTGTGAACTCGGTAAACATCAAGCAATCCCGAAAGGGAGGGTAGGCGATCCCGTGAGGGTGATAAGTCCCGTTTGAGTGAGAACTCGGTAAACATCTGTTGGTTAAGTTGGTGCCCCATGAAGGGAAGAGTGGATGTAGGACGAGTTGTCCGAACCACTATAAAATCTTGTGTTCTTATTTGCTTTCATATTAACTGTCATACATACTTTAGCAAATCTGCATATCACATTCGAAAAAAAAATTTAAGTCACCTCCCATTGAAATTTTACGAGTTTTAAATCGGGTTTTTCGGGACCAACAGACTGGTTTGTCCGAACCACTATAAATCTTGTGTGCCTTTACCGCTTTTATTAACTGTCTACACAATTACACACAACCTTTAAAGCGCATACATATTCTAAGTTGAGATCAGCTAGCACCAAGCTTCGATCTCGATCAAGCTTGACACTTGATCAACCTGGTTAAAACACTAACTTTGGAATCGATTTATAAAAACTGGTTTTTCACGGGTAAAACTTAAGCTTCACACACATCGTTAAACTGATAGTTCTTAACAATCGATCTGCCCTTGAGCGATTAGTAAGTTTGGTTATCGACCCAAATCGATTCACTCGCACTCTGATCAGGCTAACTGCCATCACACCTAATCTGCACAAAAAAGTTTTCAGAAGTCTATTCACCCCTCCCCTCTAGACTTCTGCCCTCACAAAACCCGTTCGGGACCTACAGGAGTAATTAAAATTGAAAATGTAAACACTTGGGTATATATATGATTTGAGGAAATTAGATCAAAGGTTAAGATTAAATCTTAGGAAATAAGAATGAATGGTTGAGATTTAATCTGAGGGTTTGGATTAATTTCAAGAGTTTTGCTATTTATATGCATTTTAACTGATGTATTTGAGTAAATAGCAGCAATTAGGGTGACAAAATGATGTTTCACTCTAATCGAGATGACTCTTCATCTGCACCTTAATTTTTAACCAATAGAAATCCTTCAAACATTCCCGCTTAAAGTTAAGGTCTTTTGTCATTTATTTCAAATGGTTACTGAGTGAAATAAATGAAGTGAGTATTAGCATGTGCTAGTATTGCTTTCAGGATTAATTGAATACTTAACCATGCTAAATACCGACCGTGACAAAATTATCCTGAGTCTCAGTTTCCATTCTGAGATATTCTTTCCTGAATAACTTCATGCACCTGGAGGAATTCTCCCTTCAGTGAACCCACTCACTTGGATCCAACATACCTAATTCTATTAATAGTTCCTGAAATCTTAACTCAGCCAAAGGCTTAGTAAGAATGTCAGCTTTCTGTTTATCAGTATGAATTTTATCCATCCTAATATCCTTCTTCTCAACGTGGTCTCTAATAAAATAATGTGTAATGTCAACATGCTTAATCTAGTGTGCAATATTGGATTTTGTGTAATAGCAATTGCACTATTATTGTCACAAAATATAGGTACTTCATTGGCCATAATCTTATAATCCCTCAATTGTTGCCTTAGCCAAAGAATCTGTGCACAACAACTTCCAGTAGCCATGTATTCAGCTTCAGTGGTACTAGTTGCAACTGAAGTCTGTTTCTTAGAAAATCAGGATATTAGTTTGCTTCCTAGGAATTGACAAGTTCCTGAAGTGGACTTCTTGTCAATCCTACAACCACTATAATCAGCATCTGAATAACCAGTTAATTCAAGGTTATCATCAGCTGGATAACACAATCCTCTATTCACTGTGCCTTTAAGATATCTCAGGAATTTTTTGGCAGCTTCCATGTGACTAGCCTTAGGATTAGCTTGGTATCTTGCACATATCCCAACAGCAAAAGTAATATCAGGACTACTTACTGTGAGATAGAGCAGTGATCCAATGATCCCTCTATAATCAGTGTGATTTACTAATTTACCTTCAGGATCAGGATCCATCTTGTAGTTAGTATTCACGGGAATCCTAACTGCATTGCTTGTACACCATACTTAGCAATTAGATCTCTGGTGTATTTTGCTTGGTTGATGATCATTTCTTCCTTTGATTGCTTGACTTGAAGTCCTAGAAAGAAATTCATCTCTCCATCATTGACATTTCAAAATTTCCTTTCATCAGAGTAGAAAACTTCTCACACATCTGATGATTTGGAGATCCAAAAATGATGTCATCCACATATATATGAACTAGTAAGATATCTTTCTCATCTTCTATCCTGAACAATGTTCTACCAACAGTTCCTTTGATAAAACCATGGTCAGTAAGAAATTGAGAAAGGGTATCATACCATGCTCTAGGTGCTTGCTTCAGACCATACAAGGCCTTCCTGAGCCTGTAAACTTGGTCATTCTGACAAAAGCCAGAAGGTTGTTCCACATAAACCTCTTCTTTAAGCACACCATTCAGAAATGCACTTTTCACATCCATTTGATAAACAGTGAATCAGCATATGCAAGAAACAATCTAATGGCTTCTAGTCTTGCAACAGGTGCAAAGGTTTCATCATAGTCCGAGCCTTCTTCTTGGGAATAGCCTTGTGCAACTAGCCTTGCCTTGTTTCTTACAATGATGTTGTTCTCATCTCTCTTGTTCTTGAAGACCCATATAGTTCCAATCACATTGTACTTCTTAGGTCTATCTACTAACTCCCAAACTTCATTCCTTGTGAATTGATTAAACTCTTCTTGCATAGCAGTAATCCAATAAGAATCTTGAAGAGCATCTTCAATCTCAGTAGGTTCTTTCTCTGATAGGAAACAACAGAATAAAGCACTTTCACCATGGAACCTTCTGGTCTTAACACCTTCTGATGGATCACCAACTGTTGGGGAATTAATTGCACGGATCTATTTGGGATGAATATTTAAATACAAATTTAATTCTAACAATTATTACTAGCATGAATTAATCCTATATTAATTCAAATAATAATTCAACAACAAATCATGCATATAAACAGTTCACGTAAATCCTACGCATGCGGAATTACTACGAGTTTACGTGAACTAAACTCTTGGAGTGACAATGGTCTCATCGATTAAACACACCAAAAAGCCTTCCCAAGTATTCCCTAGTCCTTGCTCGACAATTAGGTGGAAGGATGCTCGCGAACAATTAACAAAAGGAAAAATAAACTTTGTTGCACCACCTTTGTGGATTTACTAATTTTTCCAGCACATGGAATTGTACTTGGGAATGAAAGAATCATCCCCTATTTATAGATGGGGTGGTGGTCGAAATTTTGAGGAAAAATCAATGTGGAAAAATCTTTTCTTGATCTCAAAGAAATCTTGAATATATCTCCTATATTCTTTTCTCCATAATTAAAATATTCCACAAAAATCCCACCTCATCTTGTTATGGCAATATTTTCGAAAATCAAGAGACAAGAATCCAAGATTTGGATCTTCTTGAATTTATGAGATATACTTGCATTTCAAGAAATACATATCTTCCATAATATCTTTTCAAGAAAATCAAGAAAATCTTTCTTTCCCTTTTATTTCAAAAATTTCGAAAATCACATATGAATAACCAAGTGGGAGATTTCTTGAATTTAATGAGATAATCTTGTATTCCAAGAATACATATCTTCATTCCATAACAAAATTCAAAGAAAATCTTTCTCCCCTTTTATTCATAATTTTCGAAAATTATGAGGAAAAATAAGCAACAAATTTATTTTATTTTTAAACATCTTTTTAGATATTGGACTTTATGTTGGGCTACTTGGGGGGCCTTTAGGAGAATTAAGATTGGACCTTCCAGTGGATCTTGAATTATCAATATTGAGCCACAATATTATTCAAGCCCATAAATATTAATTAATCCCACTACATAATTAATATTGCACTATCCATCTTAACCCATATTACAGTTAATATGGCTCCCGGTTATTATTTCTCGTGTTTAAGATTATCTAGCCTATTAATTAATTCAAGCCACTGAAATAGCTTTCCATTAATTAATATCTTTTGTCCTTCGTTAAGGAACGGGTCAATATTATTATACATACCGGAAACTAGTTCCACTTGCAAGATTTGGTATGATAAATCTTATGAACCTCCCAAGGGGGCAAATCGAACAAGCGTACTTGCACACGATTCTTCGTATTAAATCTTAGCAATCGCATGTGACCCATAATATTGCCCAAGATATAAAGTATTGAATCTCGTTGATTCTTTACCCATAATAAGTCAAAGCAATAATTACTAACCACAAGCGATCCTATTTAAGGAACGAAGATTAAAAAATAACTAACCACTGAGGTCTAATTCTTCCTAGTTCAGTTCTGAAGAATTTGTCCTCCTGTAGGTCCTCTTCAGTGCATCAGTCATGCACTAGTGTAATCTCTTGGTCAAGACAAACCAATCTGAGCCTTACACTTCAACCTTTCACGATGGATTGTTCATTTCCATCTAGGTCGTGAATGGTGTACTTTTAGTTACAAGGGACTGTTAATTTAATCTTCTGTGATCTGGTATCACTAAATTAACTACAATGTAACACGTACTATTTATTGAACAATTATGCAGTAAATATATGTAACATTCGATGATATTTAAAGCATCAGTGATAAACAATTTATTTCAGTAAATAAGTCTGAAATTCAGTTTTGATTATACAAAGTAAAAGTATACTTTCCAGTATAATCCCAACAATCTCCCACTTATACTCAAAGTTTGCTTTTAAGTATACTACAGCATGTCTCGTTTAGTTCCTAATACGTGACATCTAATGTCACCTACACAAACCTAATAATGTCTCCCACTTATACTCAAAGCAGATTGACTATGCACTTGACAACCATTCCTCCCACATGTCTCTTGAATTCATCCAGAGGCAGACACTTTGTGAATGGATCTGCTAGGTTGTCTTCTGACGCGATCTTTGCCACCTCTATATCTCCTCTCTTAACGATTTCTCGTATAAGATGGTATTTCCTTTCAATGTGTTTGCTGGCCTTGTGGGCTCTTGGTTCCCTTGAATTTGCAACTGCTCCGGCATTGTCACAATAAACAGTGATTGTGCTGGGCAAATTCGGAACTACGTCCAAGTCCACTAGGAAGTTCTTGAGCCAAACCGCTTCTTTCGCTGCCTCGCAAGCAGCTACATATTCGGCTTCCATGGTAGAATCTGCGATGCATTTCTGCTTAACGCTTCTCCATGTCATGGCTCCTCCCCCCATGCAAAACACACTACCGGAGGTAGATTTTCTGGAATCTAAGTCTGATTGGAAATCCGAGTCCGTGTAGCCGATGGGGATTAGACTATCTGACTGATAAATCAACATTCTATCTCGAGTTCTTTTCAGATACTTCAGAATGTTTTTAACTGCCGTCCAATGTTCTTTCCCCGGGTTACTTTGATATCTTGCCACCATGCCAACGGCAAAGCAGATATCCGGTCTCGTACACAGCATTGCATACATAAGGCTTCCGACAGCCGAAGCATAAGGAATGCCTTTCATGTCATCTATCTCCTTTTGTGTCTTAGGGCACATTTCCTTGGATAGATGGATTCCATGTCTGAAAGGTACGAAGCCTTTCTTGGAATCCTGCATGCTGAATCGTTTTAAGACAGTGTCTATATATGAAGCTTGCGATAAGCCTATCATCCTTTTCTTGCGATCTCGAGTCTTGATCCCAAGGATGTGCCCGGCTTCCCCTAAGTCCTTCATATCAAACTGTTTTGAAAGCCATGCCCTTACGTCTGATAACACCTTTACATCATTCCCGATGATCAGAATGTTGTCTACGTATAGTACTAAGAATACCAATGCAGTTCCGACATGCTTTTTGTACACACAACTTTCGAACTCATTTTGATCAAACCCATAAGACTTTATTACATGATCAAAACATTGGTTCCAAGCTCTGGATGCTTGTTTGAGTCCTTAAATGGACTTCATGAGCTTACAAACTAGGTGTTCTTGGCCTTTTTCAATGAAGCCTTGGGGTTGTTGCATATAGATTTCTTCATCAAGACTTCCGTTAAGGAAAGCTGTCTTGATATCCATTTTCCAGATTTCAAAATCGAGATGCGCAGCAATCGACAAGAGAATCCGGATGGATTTGAGCATTGCTACAGGTGAAAGGGTTTCCTCATATTCGATCCCTTCTTTCTGAGTATAACCTTTTGCCACAAGCCTTACCTTGAAGGTTTCCACCTTCCCGTCCGGTCTCTTGTATACCCACTTACAACCAATGGGTTTGACCCCATTAAGTGGTTCGACTAGCTCCCACACTCTGTTATGATCCATAGAACCCATTTTGGCTTTCATTGTTGTTTGCCAAGAAACCGCATCCTTATCTTGGATTGCCTCGTCATATGTCCATGGGTCCGATTTATCTTGTCCGGGAATCAAGTCCGAGGACTCTCCTATCCCCATGAATCTCTCGGACTGTCTTGCAACCCTCCCACTACGATGAGGTTCCGGTTGTGAAAGTGTGTTGTTTGGTATGTCATCTTGTACAGTTGGCAATGAGGTTAGCCCCTTTAGCTCATTTAAGGTAATCTCACTTCCGGGTCTTCTTTTGTTCATATAGTCTTCTTCCAAAAATCTAACGTGGGTGCTTATTACCACCTTTTGATCTTCGGGACCATAGAACATACACCCTTTTGTTCCCTCGGGGTATCCTATAAATAACCTTAATTCTGATCGAGGATCCAATTTTCCGGCTTCCTTGTCAAACACATAGGCTGGACACCCCCAAATTTTCATGTGTCTCAAACTGGGCTTGCGCCCTGTCCACAATTCTTTGGGAGTTTTGGGAACCTATTTGGATGGCACCAAGTTCAGAATGTATGCCGCTGTTTCCAAGGCATGACCCCAGAACGACTTGGGAAGATCCGCATAACTCATCATAGATCTAACCATTTCCAAAAGAGTTCTGTTTCTTCGCTCTGCAACCCCGTTTTGTTGAGGAGTTCCGGGTGCAGTTAGCTGGGATGCAATCCCTTCATCAGACAAGTAGTTCAAAAACTCATCACTGAGGTACTCGCCTCCACGATCGGATCGTAGAGACTTGATACGTTTTTCCCTATGATTCTCTGCTTGAGCCTTAAATTCTTTGAATTTCTCAAAGGTCTCAGATTTATGCTTCATAAGGAAAATATAACCGTACCTTGAGTAGTCATCAATAAAAGTGATGAAATACTCATAACCTCCCCATGCTTTGGTTGACATTGGACCACATACGTCTGTGTGAACGATTTCTAACACTTCTTTGGCTCTATTCCCCTTGGCTCCGAATGCCCTCTTGGTCATTTTACCCTCCAAACATGATTCGCAGGTTGGAATTGGTTCAACTTGGAGAGACTCCAGTGAACCGTCTTCTACCAACCTTTGGATCCTCTTTAGATTAATATGTCCCAATCTTAGATGCCATAGAAGTGTCTCGTTCACGTTTTCTTTTATCGGAAACAGTTGATGTGTTATAGGATGCATTTTGTGAGTGGTGTTCACAGTTAATTGTATAGAGATTTTCCATCAATGTCCCATAACAGATACACTCATCATTTCAAGAAATGATGTCATTCTTATTAGAAGAAACTAAGTATCCATTAACAGAATTTTAGAAACTGAAAGTGAATTCTTTCCAAAACTGGGAACATAACGAACATCTCTTAAAATTAGAACTCTGTCTTCAAAAGATAGGTGCACTTCTCCCACTGCTTCAGCTGCCACTCTCGTAGCATCGCCCAGTGTGATGAGGATCTCACTGCCACTAAGTTGTCGGATCAGTTTGATCCCGTGAAGCAAACATGATTAGTGGATCCCGTATCAACTACCCACGAATGAGAAGTATACGCCGCTAAACAAGTTTCAACAATTAGTGCGTGAGAATTACCTTTCTTTTCGGCCCTTTTGGGGTTGGAACAGGCAAACCTCCATTATCCTCTTTCACCACAGCTTAAGCACTTCCTCTTTGGATTTTCCTTGACACCACCAGCATTCGTCATCTTATCATTGCCCTTGGCAACAGTTGAGTCTGATTGCTTATGGCCTTTGGTCACCTTCTTCTTCTTGCCATCCCTTGGCCTAGAAGATAAAGACGGAACACTTGCCATCAAAGCTTGAGTTTGGTGCCCCATCAACATCTCTGCCGAGACCAAAGCTTGCAACAAATCAGCTAGCGAGGCAAAATTGCTCATAAACTTTTGGGCAGAGAGTGAAGTACCAAATTCATCTGAGTCTCCAGATTATAATCTGCACTCAGAACTTCAAGTTTGTTCAGATGGGCCATTAATTTTGAGAACGTAATCCCTTACGGGTTTGCCCTCCACCATTTCAGCGATGAAATCTCTCGCAAGGTGATCTGACGAGTCCCGCATTTTTGACTCGTCAGTTGGCTCATATGTTTTTGGTGTGTCAAGAATCCACTTGTGCTTTTATGCAGTTAGGACAATTATAATTTTTCGTTTCCAATCAATATAGTTTCCATACTTATTCTATTGACTTTAAGTATAATAGCAGTGGATTAAAAGGTTAAGACATGCTGAACTGAAATAAATAACTATATGCATAAGCACAGATATATCACAAGGTTTGATCACATGTTTCATATTAAAATCTCAAAAAAATATGAACATGCATCAAATAACATCTCAAAAACAGTTTAAATAAGCCCGCGTGGGGTGGGTCATTATTTAAACACATTCAAGCGAAAGTTACAAACAAAACGATTTAAAACCTTTAATATCCAGATTAATAGTTGGCTCCCACTTGACCAATATAAAATTGATAGGGACTTGAGGAAGTATATGCATATCAATTTTATACCTAAGTAATAACCATGATTAAATACAAAATTATTATTTAAACTTTGAACGAGCCTCGTGGGGAGGATCATAAATTAAGCCACTAGTAGTAATCCACAATCATCCATCTAGAATTTATTCATGTGAAAGCTATCTTTTGACCGTCCCGTGGGGGGAATTTCTCCAAAAGAATTCACAAATAAATAAATCATGGAGGTCAAAATTAATTCAATTTTATTATCCTAATAAAATTGTCAATTAATTATTTAAACATACTTAGTAATTTTTGAAGGTGAGATTTTTTCATTGGGCAATTCTCATGCAAACACATTTAAACAAATTAAATAAAGCACAAGAAATCAAAACAATAAATCAAGAAAAGCAGAAAAATAAACATATTGGGCACAAATTATCCAATTGTCATGGTTTGATTTTTCTTGGCTTGATTTTGAAGAAACGCCGTCTTGAATTTCTACCACTCGATCGTCTCGAAAAGAACTCCGCCTCGAAATGCCACGCCCGTAGCTTCGCAGCGGGATGCACGCCCGCATCCGGCCGCCCCTTTGGTCGGCGACGCGTCCGTCGCCTTAAGCACATCAGCGCGATCGCCCATCGGTGCTCGGCGACCTCGGCGAGCCCGCCCGCGTCGGCCTCGGCGGAGTTCGTGGTTCGAAGCGATGGGCGTACCCACACAACGCATCCGCGTCTTGGCGCTTCGCCGCCTCGCCTACGCCCGGAACTTCGGCGGCGCCGCGTCCGCCCGTCCCGGCGCCAGCGTCGCGCTCTCGCCAATCGCCCATCCGCCAAGCCTGGTTGTTACTAAAAGCGCCCGCCCGTCGCGTCTTGGCGACCCTCAGCAGCGTGCTTTCGGCCCTCGGCCTCGCCCCACTCCCGTGCGTGCCTACATGTGTTCGCGTCGCGTGCATGCCTCCCTTGGCACGTTTCGCCCGACGCACGCCGCCTACGCCCGGTTCTGGACCTATCCTTTAATTCTTCATCTCCGCCTCCGTTTTCGATCAGGTTACAATTTATTTACAAAAAATAAATAAACCTAGATCTAGACTAGTATATTACATTGATCAAATCAAACAAATCCTAATCTACTCGTGGATTTTCTCACGAGGCAAAACGAATTCGAACGAATCGAATTAAAAACCACAATTTATATGCATGAATAAATAAACACATTAAATTCCATGACAATTGGATACCTGCAAAAAAGATCTAGCAATTCTACTATCCAATTTCAAATTTAATGAAAACGAATTAAATTACAATTTAAAATTCAGAGCCCAAAACCGAAGCTCTGATACCAGTTGTTGGGGAATTAATTGCACGGATCTATTCGGGATGAATATTTAAATACAAATTTAATTCTAACAATTATTACTAGCATGAATTAATCCTATATTAATTCAAATAATAATTCAACAACAAATCATGCATATAATCAGTTCACGTAAATCCTACGCATGCGGAATTACTACGAGTTTACGTGAACTAACCTCTTGGAGTGGCAATGGTCTCGTCGATTAAACACACCAAAAAGCCTTCCCAAGTATTCTCTAGTCCTTGCTCGACAATCCGGTGGAAGGATGCTCGCGAACAATTAACAAAAGGAAAAATAAACTTTGTTGCACCACCTTTGTGGATTTACTAATTTTTCCAGCATATGGAATTGTACTTGGGAATGAAAGAATCATCCCCTATTTATAGATGGGGTGGTGGTCGAAATTTTGAGGAAAAACCAATGTGGGAAAATCTTTTCTTGATCTCCAAGAAATCTTGAATATATCTCCTATATTCTTTTCTCCATAATTAAAATATTCCACAAAAATCCCACCTCATCTTGTTATGGCAATATTTTCGAAAATCAAGAGACAAGAATCCAAGATTTGGATCTTCTTGAATTTATGAGATATACTTGCATTTTAAGAAATACATATCTTCCATAATATCTTTTCAAGAAAATCAAGAAAATCTTTCTTTCCCTTTTATTTCAAAATTTTCGAAAATCACATATGAATAACCAAGTGGGAGATTTCTTGAATTTAATGAGACAATCTTGTATTCCAAGAATTCATATCTTCATTCCATAACAAAATTCAAAGAAAATCTTTCTCCCCTTTTATTCATAATTTTCGAAAATTATGAGGAAAAATAAGCAACAAATTTATTTTATTTTTAAACACCTTTTTCAGTTATTGGACTTTATGTTGGGCTACTTGGGGTGCCTTTAGGAGAATTAAGATTGGACCTTCCAATGGATCTTGAATTATCAATATTGAGCCACAATATTATTCAAGCCCATAAATATTAATTAATCCCACTACATAATTAATATTGCACTATCCATCTTAACCCATATTACAGTTAATATGGCTCCCGGTTATTATTTCCCGTGTTTAAGATTATCTAGCCTATTAATTAATTCAAGCCACTGAAATAGCTTTCCATTAATTAATATCTTTTGTCCTTGGTTAAGGAACAGTTCAACATTATTATCCATACCGGAAACTAGTTCCACTTGCAAGATTTGGTATGATAAATCTTATGAACCTCCCAAGGGGGCAAATCGAACAAGCGTACTTGCACACGATTCTTCGTATTAAATCTTAGCAATTGCATGTGACCAATAATATTGCCCAAGATATAAAGTATTGAATCTCGTTGATTCTCTACCCGTAATAAGTCAAAGCAATAATTACTAACCACACGTGATCCTATTTAAGGAATGGAGATTAAGAAATAACTAACCACTGAGGTCTAATTCTTCCTAGTTCAGTTCTGAAGAATTTGTCCTCCTGTAGGTCCTCTTCAGTGCATCAGTCATGCACTAATGTAATCTCTTGGTCAAGACAAACCAATCTGAGCCTTACACTTCAACCTTTCACGATGGATTGTTCATTTCCATCTAGGTCGTGAATGGTGTACTTTCTGTGATCTGGTATCACTAAATTAACTACAATGTAACACGTACTATTTATTGAACATTTATGCAGTAAATATATGTAACATTCGATGATATTTAAAGCATCGGTGATAAACAATTTATTTCAGTAAATAAGTCCGAAATTCAGTTTTGATTATACAAAGTAAAAGCATACTTTCCAGTATAATCCCAACACCAACTATCTGACTTAAAAGGTGACTATCTAGCCAAGATCTTCTTGATGTTCCCCCTTCAGTGGTATCCTCAGATATATCATCAAATTCAGGAAACAACAAAAAAAGAGAAAGGGAATCATCTTCCTTAGGGGAAATTCCATTCAAAACATTGTCAGTGGCATTTGTTCCCACTTGGTTGATAGATTCAGAATTTGCCTCAGCTGTGACCACATCTTCATCGGCATTACTTACCTGATGGTGAACTGGAGTCAGTTCAGGTGGATCAGCTTCAGTGTGTTGACTTGCCTTTAGTGGAGAAATAACAGCCTGAGTCTCACCAGCCTGAGTATTATCATCCTGAGCTTCATTTTCTGAGTCATATTCACTCCATTCATAAAATGAGATTAACTTCTTCTTTTCAGGCTCCTTGGACGGTTTTTTAGCAGTTTTGTTTTTCAGGCTTAATCTGGTGATCCTCATGATTAGTTCTCCTGAGTCAGTTTCCTGTTTTCTATTAACACAAGTAGACTCATCAAACACAACATGAGGTGTTTTTCCTATATCTTGGAGCTCTAGGAAACAACGTACTGTAGCTCGGTCTTCAACTGAGGCTGAATATAGGGCTATAGTAGCAGCTGCTGCTGAGTTGCAATGGACGAAATCTATTCTCTCAGAGCTTTTTGTTCCCTTGACTTCTTCGTGTCCTGTACTGTACAGTGACAACATTGGGGCAACCTACATATGCTCCAATCCGATCTTCCATTCTCGTATGAAGCACTTTGATATTGATTATCAATTTGTTCGGGAACTTGTAAAGTCTTCTCAACTTCGTGTCTCGCATGTTGCTTCCGCTGATCAACTAGCTGATGCTCTAACTAAGCCTCTATCTCGACATCGACTCACCTTACTTATGAGCAAGATTGGCGTTGTAAACCGCCCGCCATCTTGAGGGGGCATATTGAGAGTAATTATATTATTTGTATATTCTTGTATATTGTTTCTATCCCACATCGGGTCCTACAGTTGTAAACTCTGAAGGCTTTACTAACTTCAGAATATCCCAAGAATATTCCTTCATCAGCTTTGCTATCAAAAGTTTTCAACCGATCTTTACCATTATTATGAATGAAACACTTACAACCAAACACACAAAAGAAAGAAACAAGGGCCTTCATTTCATTCCATAGTTCATATGGTGTTTTTCCTTAATTCTTTATCAGTATGGATCTGTTCTGAGAGTAGCATGCAGTGTTGATAGCTTCAGCCCAAAATCTCTTAGGGATATCAACTTCAGCAATCATTATTCTTGCAGCTTCTTTCAGAGTCCTATTTCTTTTTTCAGCAACACCATTCTGTTGTGGGGTCCTTGCAGCTGATGTTTCATGGGTTATTCCATTTCCTGCACAATAATCAGAAATAATATGGTTGATAAACTCAGTGCCTTTATCTGATCTGATTTTGACCACACTCAGATTCTTTTCATTACTTAGTCTCTTCAGTAACTCAAGCAGTTTTGTCAGGGTTTCTTTCTTACTGAGTAAGAATATGACCCAAGTATATCTGGAGTAGTCATCAACTACTACAAGTGTATATTTTCTGTCATTGGTGCTCACAGATGTCACTGGACCAAATAGATCCATATGTAATAATTGAAGTATTCTTTCAGTAGACACTTCTACTTTGCTTTTGAATGATGCTCTTATCTGTTTGCCTTTTTGATAAGCATCACACACATGATCTTTACTGAATACTTCATTTGGTAACCCCCTCACAAGTGCTAATCTTGCAAGTTTGTTCAGGGTTTTGAAGTTCAAGTGATTCAGTCTTTTGTGCCATAACCAACTGGTTTCAGTAGCTTTCTTAGCCACTAAACATGTATCCATAGGAGTCAGTCTCCAATCAGCAAGATACACATTTCATTTCCTAGTACCAGTTAGTAGTACTTGATGTGAAACATTATCTTTCACATAACATAAGTTCTTTGAGAACTCAACACTGAATCCTTTATCACAGAATTAAATGATAGAAAGCAGATTATGCTTTAAACCAGACACATAAGATACACCATGGATATGAATAGTATCAAATTTCAAGTGTTCTAGGTCCTTCAGTCTGTCCTTTGGAGTTATCTCCAAAAGTTATCTGAGGGTCTTTCTGTTCAACATAGTCAGTGAGGAGATATTTATATCCTGTCATGTGTCTCGAACATCCACTGTCCAAATACCATGCAGTAGGTGCAACTTCATCTCTACTCATCAGGGCTATGTTATCTTCATTCAGTTCAGTGCCCATCTCCATCACCTGAAACAAAATCAGGCATTAGGTACCCATTTGGTGTAGGGTCCTACCAGGTTAGTTGTACCTTTCGGAATACAAATCTGTCTCACAACTCTAATTACTTTAGAGTGGATAATTTGTCTTCCATAAACATCTACATACACATTCACCACTCTTGGTGCCTTTGCAGTATCCTATGTATGAGTGCCAGCCTTAGCATGAACATGAGCCTTAGAGTTCTTCTTGGGTTTAGGCCTCTTGTTCAGATGATTTGGCCTTGGTGCAGCTGGTCTACGTTTCTGCTGACTCGGGTTCAGAGGACCTTTACCCTTAGGCAAGTGGGGTTTGGACCTTCTGTACTGAAATTGGGGTCTTTCAGTGTTATGAGAACTTGGTCTTTTCAGTTGAGAATATATCTGCTGAGTGTTTCTCTTCTGAAAATTCCTCTGATGGTTCAGTCCAGATTTCTTCAGGTTGGTATTCTTAGCCTGAGGCTTAGAAGTACTGGCCTGAGGATTTCCTACTGAGTGTATAGGGTTTCTAGTCTTTTCCTTAGGTTTTGGCTCTCCACTCTGAACTTTCAGGTTCTCTGAAACCATGTCTTTTACCCTTGTCTAAAACTCGTGGTTGTTCTTCAATAAGAAGATCAGTACGAACCGTGGGTTTAACAAAAACCATCTTAGTGCCACTAGTTGAAGCAGCATTAAGTTGACCATGTGTAGTTCCCCCTGGAATGTAACCCAATCTAGTTTTTATAGTTGCAGGTCTTTGATAACTCTAAATTTCATCTATTGCACTAGATGCAAAATTCAATAGAGCTAACTTTCTCCGCAAACTATCTTCACATATCTTTAGAGCTTCATGTTTCTCAAAGGTCATTGAATTCAGTTTTGATTAGCTTATTTTCCTCAGTGGATTTCTCTAATTTTCCATTCAGGACAACCACCAACTTCTCTTTCTTTGAGAGTTGTACTTTCAGAACATCAAGTTCATCAGTGACTCCCATCAATTGAGAAGTGATCTCAGCAATATTAGAGTTTTTTCACTTTAGATTGTAAGCAATCAATTCCTCACTCTGCTCTTGAGTTTCAATGAACAGTTCTTGTAACACATAGTAATCTTTCATCGGGCTCTCAAAAGAACCCATCCGATTGAAATTACTGATTACAGAAGAACTTGAAAACTCAGGTGCTTGTGTAGGAGCAGCAACAGAGTAAGTTAACGTGCATGTAAATATTTAATAAATAAGTGTTAAAGGGTTGAGAGATTATCCTTGAAGTCCTTACATAATTAAAATCCATAGTTTAAGTCATATTAATACTTAATGCACTTCTTACATAATTAAAAAAAAAAAAAAACTTTAAGCAAGATTAACGGAGCCTCCCCAGTCAGTCACGCGTCTGCTCCGTCGTCAATAGGACCTGAAAGAGCTAAAGTAGCATCATGAGTCTTCCCTCGGAGGGGAAGCCCAGTGGGATAACATTTTAAGTACAATCACATTAAAAAGACTAATTAACACGTAATACGAGTACACGTCAAGATCCATAGACCTGACTCAGCTTCATCTCACATAGATTAGCTTACTTATTGCACATAGCTTAGCATAACCCGTCGGCTTGCATTATTTCACACAGAGAGATTAACTTCATTTCACACAGATCAACTTACTCATTTCACATAGAGCATAGTCCGTAGACCTGTCTGCTCATATCAACACACAAATTAATCCAACTAATGCAAAAGTAATTAAATGTTATCCACTTTCTTGATTTTGAAAGCTGCGGGGTAGCTTCCTCAGAGTCCGGCTGTCTCGTACTGCACTCGATACATTCAGCTATCCTTTAGTCTCGTGATCATAAATTCTTATAAATATATATATATATATATATATATATATGTATGTGTATATATATATTATATGTTGTTTGGAGATGAATTTAATATAAGAAAGATTTTGATTAGATCTCAAAACCCCTGAGTATGACATGTTCAGAATAATCTAGATAGTTAGAATTCAGGTTTCAGTATAGATAGTTCAGGAAGTATCTGCACCATGTATAGCCAACAGATACCTCTGAGGTTCGTAGGTTAGGCACAAACTGAGGGGGAACTCAGTCTACTGACTTAAAACATCTGAAGACTCAGAAGACTCTGAAGAACTCAGAAGACCCTGAAGACTTAGATAACCCTGAAGACTCAGAAGACCTTGAAGACTCAGATCGCCCTAAAGACTCGAGAGATCTGAAGACCTGAAGACTATCTACCTGAGAACATATAGACTGAAGAAGTCCTATACATTTATGAGAAATAAATGTTGTCCAAATAGTTGATTGCAGACAAAAGGAATTGGAACTAAGTGTCTTTTAAGGTTGTCTCATTCAGAAGAGATTGACATAAAGAGCCATTTTGTTTGTCTCTATTCTCTGAAGTTAAGAACAAATCAGAAAAAGACAACGATGTACTTTACTGACACTGAAAGTGACCTGTCCCTGAGAAAGTCAGAGTTGTTGGATTCCAGTCTACAGACTCAAAGTGATTGGCTGCATTGGTTACATATTACCCAAACCATGCAAGGGCGTGTTCAAACCCTAAAATAGTCGTTTATCACTAACCAAATAAGAAAACCCTTGATACTATCTCCTCCAACGGATAGTTTTTCAAGAGTGACCTTGGAGAGTTACCTATAAATACCAGTGATCTTCACCATTACAAGGTTACGGGAAATCAAGCAACTCCAGAGCTCATTCGTATTCTTGCATTCGTTGAAGCACTCGAAATACCTAAGATTTCCCAAGTGTTTCACTTTGAAGAGAGCTCATTTACTAAGCCTAGATTCAAGCAGATATCCAAAGCTTAGTTAGAGATATCCTAGCCTTTTACCTTGTGTTCTAAATTGTAAAAGGATATCTCACCTTAGTTTGAAACCAACCAAACTCAAATCCTATTGTTTTGGTAGTTTGTGTGTGTGATTGTTGGAAAGTGAGAGTTGTAAAGAGTTAGTAAGATGTAGTTAAGTTCAGCCTGAAAACTCTAGAGAAGAAGTTAGTAAGTCTGAAATCTTGTGTGTGTTTGAGTTAGTAAGCTGTAGTGTAGTTCAGCCTGAAAGCTCATAGAAGAAAGGTAGTAAGTTGCTCAGTTCAGTCTGAAAGCTTGAGGTAGTTGTAGAAGTGAGTTAAGGAATTTCTCTGAAGATTCAGAGAGAGTGGACTAGGAGCTTTGCCTCTGAAGAACTATAAGTCACTGTGTTATTTGCTTTTTGTTTTGCATTATTTGGGTTGCATAGTTTTCACTGAAAGCATATTGAGTTTTCTGATATTCAGTTGGAATCAATTCACTGAGTCTGCATTAAACTAAGCACAACCTTAACCACGGTTTTACTAAGAGCAAAGAGATTTTCAGCAAAGCTAAAATGAGCTTAGAACTTAGGCCCTACACATTCCGCACTCTTGTTAAGCTAGAACATATAGTTGTCAAACTGAACAAACTCAACTGAGTATTCAGTAAGATAGTTATCTGTTCCAAGCTTCTCAGGACTCTGTTTTAAATACACTCAGATCAGTTGAGCTAATTTGAAGTCACTGAAAGTTGTTCAGGGTCATTGTCTCAGTAGACTTTGACTCAGGACGATTTGTGCTTCTCAGTACTGACATTCAAGGTAATCTGGCTCACTGATCAGCAAGAGACTTAAAAATATACGTGTCATTCTAAAGTTGTATTAGACTTAAAAATATTCTTATAGACTTCACCATACCCCAAGAGACAATTCTAACTATGAAAGCTAGTCGATTTAGCGTGTAAAAGACATATTGGGCATAACAATTAAGTAAATTCACATATACACCCCTAAAAATCATGAAAATATTCTAGCATGCTTGTCACGAGTTCAAGTAATTAGTTCTGAAGAAATAATAATTTATATTCAAACATATAATTTATTAAAAATAATTTGCTAGGCTCATTTTCTATGTCATGTACCTTGAAAATACAGTCTGTAGTAGATTATTTTTCATAAAACGTACAAATGACCAAAATTTATGAAATTTATACAGTATCGTCTTAACAAATAAAAATATTCACAGTAAGATTTTCAGATAAATCTAAATTTTGGATTATTACTTATGAATTTTACAAGTTTAAAAAAAATCTGAGTTCGAACAGGGCCTGCGTAAGGTCTTTTTCTAAAATTTGGTAAAACTTGTGTGTTGCTTAAAAAAATTCAAGATTTTTTTTTTACATTATCTTAAGGGTCAGTAGTAACATTTTTAAAAATTTTATATTTCATTTTAATATATTTCAACTCGTGCATGTCTTCTAATAGAGCATAAAAACAGTTTGTCTTTTACTCAAAAAACACTGTTTGTGAGAAAAATTCTTAAAATTAGGGTAGAGCTTCAAAAAAATCTAGATAAAATACCTCATTCTCCTAAGAGGTACTAAAACGACCTAGTAAAATTCCACTCTTAAAATCCAAGTGGGCTGATTAAGGAATATTTTGCAAACACTACCTTAAAACGAAGTATTTTTGACCCTGTAAAGCAGTTTGAGAGAAAATCCCTATAAAATAAAAAATAACTCCAAAAAAATCTGATTTTTTAACAACATTTCCTAAACTTCCAGTAATTAAATTTGACAAAAGGATTTAAATTCAAACGTTCATTAAGGTACCTAAATATTCTTTAAAAAAATCGTGCAGTGACATAGATAAAATTTCAGCAACAAGACTATCTCATATAAAGAACAAATAGGACTTTTAACTCATTTTGACACTAGATAGCCACCATATAAATCATCTTAAGGTATACTATAGGAGATTCAATAGGATATTGAGCATAAAAGTCACATGCAATGTCAAAATCAACATGCAATCCATCAATAAACACCAAATAGTCATATAGTTAGCAAATCTCACAAGAAAAAGAGAAAACTCAACAAAATACTAAACCCTAAGACATTAAACATTTTTAGGCTTCAAATGGAAGTTTTTAAATATCACAATACCATGGTTCTTAGGAAAGGAGTGGAAGAAGGCTGAAATATTTTTTTTTTTTTTTCTTTTTGAAACAATAGTCCCCTTTTTAAAAACTAGTTTGAAGAAAAGATTTTTTTTTGTGTTTTTGTTACCTGGAAGGGTTCTTGAATCCTCAATGTTCCTTGGAAGGTGCAGAATATTAATGGTCTGGAGAAAAACTTTTAGAGAGAAGAAAGAGCGCAGAAAGAGGGAGAGAGGGAATGAAGACGTGTTGAGATAAATAAATCATGCGTATGAGAATAAAAGAAATCTACAGAAATCTAATCATTATAAACGGCTTCCCAATAATAAGATCTAATTGTATCTTTTATTTTCTTTTCTTTTTTTTTTTCTTTTATATATATATATATATATATGTGTGTGTGTGTGTGTGTGTGTCAAATCTGGGACAAATATGCCCAGTTTGACTTGAATTTTCAAATTTGAATCCATTTTTTTGGAAATGATCAAAAAAAGGATATCCCCGCCTATAATCGAAAATTTTTCATTTAATGAACTCTACAACCCTTGGGTTTATACCAACAAACAAAAAGAGAAAAATTGATAAAATACTTGGAAAAGTCCACATACGATGAAGATTTTTTGTTGCTGTCGGAAAAAGAACAAGTCCCACCCCTATTAATATAGGAACTAGAAGTGGGACGAAAGGTAAAATACACGCATATTGATATGTCTAACGGATACTCAATTTAAAGTGAGTAAACAAAATTCCATACTCGATCTCATAGATACATATAGAATTCTGCGGAAAGCAGTATTCGATGAAAGTCGTATGTACGGCTTGGAGGGAGATCCTTCATATCTTTCGAGATCCACCCTACAACATGGTGTAAAAAAGCCAAGAGGGTTGGTCGAGAAAGATCTCTTGTTCTTATTATAGGATCGTGATTGGATCCACATATGTTTGGTAAATAGAATAATCTTCTCCTTTTTCCAGTTCCTTCAGAATCGCTAGTCAATCCTAGGGGCAGTTGACAATTGAATCTGATTTTGACCATTATATATATATATATATATGTATCTATTTGTTATTATTATTATATTATATTGTAGGTCCCGAATGGGTTTTCGTGAGGGTTGAAGTCTAGAGGGGAGGGGTGAATAGACTTCAAAAACTTTTGCGTGAGATCAGGTGTGATAAGCAAGTTTCCCGATCGAGTCTTGAGTGAATCGGATGGATGATATCAACTTCTTGATCGCTTGAGGGGTCGATTCGGTGTATAGCAGTCCACCAAAGATTTCTAGTGCACTTTCTCCTAAATCCAGAAGTCCTAGCTCATTACATAGTTCTCTGAATCTGACTTCAGCTAGTGGCTTGGTTAAGATATCAGCTCTCTGCTTATCAGTATGGATCTTTTCCATTCTGATATTCTTCTTTTCCACATGATCTCTTATGAAGTGATGTCTGACATCCACATGCTTGCATCTTGTATGTAGAACTGGATTCTGAGTAATTGCGATAACACTATTACTGTCACAGAATATGGGCACGTTCGTAGCTAAAATGTTATAATCCCTCACCATCGACTAAGTCGAGCGGTTGGGAGCAACGAACTTCTACCGCGCCATATATTCTCCTTGAAAGTAGATGTGGCAACAGATGTCTGCTTCTTTGAAAACCAAGAGATCAGTTTGCTTCCTAAGAACTGACATGTACCTGAGGTTGACTTCCTGTCTATTCTGCAACCTCCATAATCAGAACCAGAATACCCACTAAGCTATAGATTATCATCTGATGGGTAGAATAAACCAAGGTTTACTGTCCCCTTAAGATACTTAAGAATCCGCTTAGCTGCTTCTAGGTGGCTTTGCATTGGATTTGCCTGAAATCTGGCACATACACCTACTGCAAATGTTATATCTGGTCTGCTGGCAGTTAGGTATAATAAAGATCCAATGAGAGCCCTTTATTCTTTCTGATTAGTTTTCTGACCATTCTCATCTGGATCCATCTTGAATCCAGTCATCATATGAATTTTGGCTTCTTTGCTGTTCTGAATTCCGAACTTAACAAATAAGTTCCTAGTATACTTTGCCTGACAGATGAATATCCCTTCTGTACTTTGTTTACTTGAAGACCCAGAAAGTAATTCATCTGACCCATCATGGACATCTCAAATTTCCCTTGTATCAGTTTGCTGAATTTATCACACAAGTTTTTGTTGGGAGATCTGAAGATAATGTCGTCCACATAAATCTGAACAATCAAAATATCTTCACCATCTTCTATTCTGAATAAGGTTCTGTCTACAGTCCCTTTTGTGAATCAGCTATCTACCAAGAACTGAGATAGTGTATCATACCATACTCTAGGAGCTTGTTTCAGGCCATAATGAACTTTTCTTAAATGGTACACTTGGTTGCCTTTTTCAAAGCCAGGAGGTTGTTCAACATAAACTTCCTCAGCTAGTACCCCGTTTAAAAATGCACTCTTTACGTCCATCTGATACACAATAAACCCTCTATGGGCAGCATATTCCAGAAACAACCGAATGGCTTCCAGGCGAGCGACTGGTGCAAAGGTTTCATCATAATCAATCCCTTCTGATTGTGAATACCCCTTCGCAACAAGTCTTGCCTTATTTCTGGTGATGACATTATTCTCATCTCTCTTGTTCTTGAAGACCCACTTAGTGCCAATCACATCTTGATGAGTTGGTCTATCTACAAGTTCCCAAACTTGGTTCCTCTCGAACTGCTCCAGTTCTTCTTGCATGGCTAGAATCCAGCTAGCATCTTGTAGAGCTTCTTCTGGTGTTGTAGGTTCCTTCAAAGAAAGATAACAACAATACATTGCACCTTCACCAATCTGGTGTCTAGTTTTGACTCTATCAGATGGGTCTCCGATGATCAGATCAGTTAGATGACTGGTTATCCAGGTCCTTCTTTTCTGGTTTTCATCAATTTGGAGAACATCTTCCTCTTCTGATAGTGATTCATCACTAGAGATTGGGAGAGGTACTAAGTAAGGATCCACTTGGCATGGACAAGTCTCAGCTGATGTTGAACTCATCATAGGTTGATGTCTGTCCGCCGGAACATCAGGTGTTCCCCCTGAACCAGATGGTCCAGTTGTTACTGTCTCAGCTGTACCAGCTTCTTCGTTGACAGTTGTACTTACCTTAGGGTCTGATTGACCTGGTGAAGCATTAAGATCAAGCTTAGGCACATACACTGTTACGTGATCTGATTTCTTTTCTTTGATACTTAACTGATCCATTTTCTGAGCATCAAGTACTGGTTGAACTTGGACTGCTTGTTCTGAGGCAGATTTCTCTTCTTCAGAAGATGTCTCATAAAAGACCACATGAGGTGTTTCTTCCACAACTAGGGTTCGCCTATTGAACACCCTGAAAGCTTTGCTGGTTGAGGAATATCCTAAGAATATACCCTCATCTGACTTGGCTTCAAAGGTTTTCAACTGACTCATCCCATTGTTGTGAATAAAACACTTGCACCCAAAAACATGGAAGTAAGAAACACGAGGTTTTCTGCCCTTCCACAGTTCATAAGGTGTTTTGAAGTGAATCTTAGTCAGAGAACATTTGTTCTGAGTGTGACATGCTGTGTTGATAGCTTCTGCCCAGAAACGGTTTGGAGTTGCATGTTCAGCCAACATTGTGCGAGCAGCTTCTTTGAGTGTTCTATTTCTCCGTTCTGCTACTCCATTCTGTTGTGGTGTTCTGGTGGCTGATGTTTCATGTTTTATACCAAACTTAGTGCAAAAATCAGTTATAAAAGTGTTCAGAAATTCTGTACCATTATCTGATCTGATTTTTACAATACTGACACCCTTTTCATTTTGCAATTCCATGAGCAGCTCAGGTATCTTTGTTGTAGTCTCATTCTTCTTATACAAGAATACAACCCAGGTAAACTTGGAATAATCATCCACGATTACCAGAGTGTATTTGCGTCCGTTGAGACTAGGTGGTGTAACTGGTCCAAACAAATCCATATGGAGCAGTTGCAATACTCTGCTGGATGCTGGTCCTGGGATCCCCTTAAATGAGGCTTTAACCTGTTTTCCCTTCTGACATGCGACACATGTCTGATCCTTAGAGAATACCTCATTCGTGAGACCCTCAACCAGGGACATCCTTGCTATCTTGTTAAGAGTTTTAAAGTTCAGATGGCTCATTCTCTTGTGCCAGAGTCAACTGCTGCTTTTGGAACTTTTAATAATTAGGCATGCATTTCTTAGACAACTGTTCCAATCTACAGTGTAGATCGTTCCTTTCTTTGAACTAGTTAGCAAAATCTGTTGAGTGACTCGATTCTTGATAGTGCATTGATCAGTCGAGAACTAAACACTGAATCCGTTGTCGCAGAATTGTGAAACCGATAACAGGTTATGCTTCAAACCATCGACATACGAGACTCTAGTAACCTGTACATCATCATTCTCTAAGGTTCTGAATCCTCTAGTAAAACCAAAGTTATCATCACCAAAGAGCACACGTGGGCCTTCTTGTTCTTTGTATGAACTGAGGAGATGTTTGTTTCCAGTCATGTGCCTTGAGCATCCACTATCGATGTACCAGATAGTTGCTTGTACACCTCCCTTATTGGACAAACCCACAAGAACCTGAAATCAAATCAAGCTTTAGGTACCCCTGTAGGATTGGGTCCTGAGGGGTTAGTGTTGCCTTTTGGGATCCAAACAAACAGGGCACTTCCATGGTAATCTTCAAAATCAGAAGGCTTGATTTATCTCTCATAAGCATCTACATAATCATACATCTCTTCATGTGCTTTCTGATCAGTATGATTATGAGTGTGAACCTTGGATAAATCAGAAGACTTGAGATTTTTCTGATTTGTTTGTCTTCTTTTAATCCAGTGTGGTTATGGTGCATATGTCCTGGATTTCTGGTTGAAGGGATAAGTACGACTGCTACCATCAAAAGATTCATATCTCTTTTGCACAAATGGTTTATGCAGTTTACCCTTAGCATGCTGGTTAGGCAGCTTGACCTGATTAAGATTCAGATCAGACTTTCCCTTGCGAGATTGTCCTTTCTGATTCCTAATCTGCTGATCAGATTGAGGTCTCTTCAGAAGAACAGGGTTCTTGTGTTGATTCCTCGGCTGATGCTTGATCAGTTGAGGTCCATTTCTGTTCTCTTTTTGATCAGGCACTCACCTTACCTGTTCAGCAGGTCTGTTTCCCTTCTTTGATACAGATTTGACATTTCGTGTATTTTGACCAGAAACCTTCTTGAATTCACTTTTGGACTATGAACCAGGTTGGACATATGAGGATCCAGAAGGGCTATCAAACCCAATACCCTTCTTATCAGTTGGCTTCCGAAAGTAGCTTGTTATTTCATCAACATTTTTAGAAGCTTTTCCAAAAATTTCTACTTTCTTTCGCAAACTATCCTCACTTTGTTTTAGACTCTCATGCAGTCGGAAGAGTTCATCAAACTTAGCTTGAAGGATTTTGAGATCATCAACTTGTTGTTCGTTAATGGCTTGTTGTTCTTTAACCAGTTTACCCTGATCAGAAGAATTGACTTTCAGAAACTCCAGTTCTGCAGTCATCTTTTGAACAGTCTCAATTGATTTTAGTTCAGCAGCTTTTCTCATAGCATTATCCTTGACAAGCTGAATGTTCTCTGCCCTCAGCTTATCGTTCTCAACTTCCACTATTGTATAGGTATCTACTGCATTAGAGAGATCATCAAGCAATTGCTCATGGTAGAGCTGCAGGTCAATCTCTCCAGCAGGTGTGCTCAGCACATCAGGTGTGGAAACAGAAAACATAGAAGGTTTAGAAGTTACCTCAGATTGATCAGCATCCTTGGCCATGAGGCAGATGTCGTCATCAGCTGAGAACATCAGATCGTCGAAGTTGTCGAAATCATCAGGAGTGGTCATCAGGCAGAAGTCTTCTACAAATGAGTAACTAGAATCATCTGAAGGCAGATAAGAGTCATATATTCCAGTCGTATCAGCTACCATTGCTTTTTTGTCTCTGTATCTCTGCTCTCTTCTGTTCTCCTTATCTTCTCTTTCTTTTGGAGTTAGGTCAGGGCAGTTTGCACTGTAGTGACCTGGTTTCTGACAATTGAAACATGCTCCAGGTTCCACGAAATTTCTTCTGCCAGGTGAGTCATTTCTCCTGTAGAATCAGTCAGGTGACTTCCTAGTTTGCCTGTAATTAGAATTCCTTCTTTCTGATCTGTTGTCTCTTTTATCATCAGAACGATCATCTCTCTTTATTTCTTCTCTGCGGTCATCTCTATAATCATCTCTTCTATCATCAGAACGATTTCTCTCTTGTGATCTGTCAGTAGATCTCCTATCTCTTCTTCTGTTGTTCTGATAGTCTCTATAAAATTTTCGATACTTTTCCAGTTGAATATTTGATCTTTCAAGCTTTCTGGTCAGCAGAGCAATTTGTTTAGTCTGACTCACAATATTTCCAATAGCTTCTATAGGCTTTGAACTGCTGCTAGATCCCTTGAATGCAACTGCTTTTGAAGTGGCAGGTGAGGCTTTAGCAGACGATTCGTCTTCTTCTTCTTGGCCTCTTTCAATCAGGTCAAATTCATGAGCCTTCAAACTGAGAAACAGGTTGCTTGGCTTCATCTTCGCAATATCTTGACAATCTTTTATAACTGTTACCTTCATATCCCATTTCTTGGTCAGGGATCTCAAGATCTTGTAGTTGATGTCTTTGTCTAACATTTCTCGTCCCAGTTCATGAAGCTTGTTGACTAACATGGTGATTCGTCCATCGAGCTGGTTTATGGTTTCATTGGGAAACATCTTGAGTTTTTCAAACTTTACCAGTTCAGCTTGCAATTTGTTGTCCTTGATCAAGTCGTTTCCTTCGCACATTTCAGCAAGTGTATCCCACATCTTGTCCATCGTCTTCATGATGATGTGTCTGGCTACTGTATCCAGATTGGACAATTTTCTTTCCTCGGCATCCATCAGTGAAGGACTCTTTCTGATTCTGGCTCCAGTTGGAAATTCTGGATCACCTCCTTCAGCTGGATTGTTGTAATAGATGATGATGGGTCCTTGTTCAAGAACTTCCATCATTCTGCTGCTTATTGCGCCCAGATGGTTGCTCATGAGTATGGTCCAGTCAGCATACTCATCAATGGAGAACTTAGGCAGATCATGATACATACCAGAAGTATTATCCATGCTGAATGTGAGTTTTGAAAACAGATGAGTTTTAAAACAGGTTTTTCAAAGATCTTTTCAAGTGACCACAATGATTCTTCCTCAAGAACCGATGATACTCAAAGTCAGTGGTCCATAGAACCACTACTCTGATACCACTTGTAGGTCCTGAACGGGTTTTCGTGAGGGTTGATGTCTAGAGGGGAGGGGTGAATAGACTTCAAAAACTTTTACGTGAGATCAGGTGTGATAAGCAAGTTTCCTGATCAGAGTGCGAGTGAATCAGTTTGGACTGATATCCAACTTACTGATTGCCTGAGGGCAGATCAGTTCGGTGTCTATCAGTTAAACTGGCGTGCGGAAGCTAGATTTTACCCGTGTGAAAAACTAGTTTGTTAAGTCTGATTCTGAGTAATCTATTTTGAATCAGATGACAAAATGTCAAACTGATCAGATCAGCTGCTTGTTGCAAACCTGATCCAAACTCAGAATGTGCATGTAGTATTTTAACAAGTAGTGTGCTCAGTGTAAAGCAGATAAATCAGATAGGCACACCAGATTTTATAGTGGTTCGGATAACTTGTCCTACGCCCTATCAGCAGGGGCACCAACTTAACCAACTTGGACTTAGTTTTATGTGTTAGTCCAACACAGTACAACCAACAGATGTTTCAAGAGTTCTCACTCAATCAATCCCAGAAATCAGATCTAGAAACCCTAGTCTGAAATCTTGCTAAACAAACTTAACCTAACTTTGTGGGTTTGGGTATAAGATTTGTTTTGTTCCAACTTGGAATTCTATCATAGTATTTGAGTTGCCTAAGGCTAGAAGATACGAATTCTATGCTAAGAACAATGGAATGAACACTTAGAAAATATTTTTGATTTGTGTTCTTCTGGCGGAAATTCTTTGTTTGAGCTTGAGCTTGGGCTTGTGAATTATTTCCGTAACCTTACTATGAAGGTTTGATCCCATATTTATAGGCACGAAATCGAACTAGCCATTGGAGAGCAATTCGAATTTCGGTCTATTTAAGGTAGGTTTGCAGGCTTGATGTGACGTGCTTCAGGGACGACATGGCCGAAAGCATGTATGTTTGTCCTTTCTAGCCGTTTGACTGTACAGAGCCGAATCCTGCATTGTCAGCTCCGTACATGTGTGTCTCATTCTCATTGGTTAACAAGTACACTTATTCAGTGTTTGCTTTACCAACTCAGGTTGACATTCTTCTTGTCTGAGCAGTATATATGATGATCTGGTGAACCTTTAGTTGTCACCTGATGTGAGCTGGCTTGATCAGATAAAACTGATCAGTCTACCTGGTTGAGTCTTCTGATGTAAGTTGTCTTAGCACAACTTAGTAGACTCTTATTCAATCTTTTGATGCAGGTCTTCTGGTCTTCAGGTTTTCTGGTAGTCATCTGATCTTCAGGTCGTCTGATGCTTCAGCTTCTTGTCTTCACCTGATCATCTGACTTGTTTGATCTTCTGACCTTCTGACTTGTCTGATCTTCTGATCTTTTGACTTGTCCTATACATATTGAGTTCCCCCTCAATATGTGACCAATTACATCAGTTGTCTATGCATTTCAGCTGGTCATCCTATCTGATATTTAAATCATCAGTCAGCTAACAGGTCCGACTGGTCCTATTACATTATCTGTTTTGGAACTTCCATCAAAACTATAAATTTCCCAACATATATATATGTATATATATTTTTTAATCTTATCCAATGTGTGAATATATATAAATATATATATATATATATATATACATATACACATTATCTACACAAGAATTATTATTTTACTATAATTATTAATAAGTTTTATCATACTAATTTTTAAAATTAACTTGCCCTTTTTTTCCTTGTCTGCTGGTGTCGAGTGAGTCACAATCGAGCCCGCGTCTTGAGTACGCTATCCTACAAAACTCTTAAAATTTCATTGAAAACGTTAGCTCTTCAATTAAATAAATCATAAGCTTCCAATTAGAAAAATAATTCCATGACTTAAATGCTTAAATAAATTATCAAATTGTTTAAATCATAAAATGCAAATTTTATAAAGGAACGGGGTGTTACAATCCTGATCACTTTCTTCCTTGGATTTGGAATCCTTTTTTTTGGAAGAAGAACCTTCAGCTTTGTGGTCTTTCTTCCTATCAGTGAACTTGTCCTCAGTTTCAGAGTTGTTCCTGTTCCTGTACATGTTGTCCTTATAGTACCTCTTGTACTTGCCAAACCTGTTATTGAGTCTTTCAAACCTCCTTGCCATCAGTACTAACTTATCCTCCTGTTCATCCTGATTTTCGGCAGGTGGGTTTTTAGGCTCTTTCGTTTTACAAATTTTATCTTTGGCTTTAAATGCCAAATTTTTGCTAGATAAAGATTCATCTTTGCTATCAGTTTTCTTGTCAATCACAAACTCATAAGCTTTTAGTTCAAAGAAAACTTGTTGGTATGGCATAGAAGCAATATCTTTGGTGTTCTCAATCACCACAACATGAATGTCCCATTTCTTAGTAAGACCTCTCAAATTTTCAGTGTCACTTCTCTCTTTTTGTATCTTTTACCAAGAGCATTCAGATAATTCATAATGCTAGTGAATCTGACTTCAAGTCTTTCAAACTTTGCAATGGCTACAGATAATTTGTTTTCCTTGATATGATCTGTGCCCTGACACATAATTGTTAGTGTTAGTGTCCTAGAGACAATCTATTGTAAGGACATAATACTCGATGATATTTAGTTTGATTTAATATTAGAGTTCATTTAATATTAATATATGGCAATACATTTTTCTGAATATTATGTTTGATTGTTTGCATTTATTCATACAAGTGTTCCCATGAATCACTGCTGTCATTGAGGTTGTGAGAACTCAGATGACTTAAGCATGATTCTGAAATAGCCCCAATCAAGGATCATCAAGAATGGGATATTGATGATGCAATTGAGATTGGTGTGTGATCTTCATCATACTCTTAGAGTGTGTAGTAAGATCTCACTTACTACGAGATACTATGTATCTCATGATGGATGCACATATACCTTAGAGGGTATTGGTATACCCATCCGAGAAACCGTTTGATGTAATTCCACTATATGTGTCTACGGGTGTCTCGATTAGTGGGAGCGATGTGATACTCCTTTGACTTGAGGTCAATACGCACGACATGTGTGGAGTGATGAACTTTGACCATGACCGACGCTTGCACCCTTCCATGAGTAGATATGACTTGGATTGGGTTCATCACGAAGTGCATGTGCGTGGTAGTTGAGCCAAGAATATGATTCATTCCTCAAAGTGGATTTAGAGAGAATATTCATCTTCTCATCATAATTGGATCAAAGTCATTAGCCAATGCACTTCAACTTGGACTTTGTGGCCAAGTATGACATAAGTGATCAATAAGTTATTAAAGATAATATGATTATGTTATTTGAATAGACACTTCATCATGTTCAAGACTAATCAAGTATTCGTGAATGAAAGAAAGATATCACAATAGCCCACGTTATAGTTATAGGTAGTTGCACGTTTCTCGCAACGTACCTCATATATTGAGAATGTCTGATTTATTGTCTAGGGTTCAATTAAGACTCTTAGTTTGACTAATCCCTCGATATATGAGGGCCTATGGGTCACACAACAAGTAATTCCCTTGTATGGATTATAGTTTGTTGATTAAGTATTAAATTGTATTTAATATTTAATTTATGGAGAATTAATTAATAATATATTAATTTTGAATTAATTATTATTACGGTTTAATTAAATTAGATTTAATTAAATAGGAATCCCAAAATAATATATGGAATATTATTGTAGGAAAATATATTTAGGGAAATCATATCTAAGAGATATGGTTTGCAAGATTAGGAAATATCTTCCTAATAAAGATTGCTTAAACTTTAAGCTGGGCTTCCCCTATATATAGGACATCCAAGGGATTCATTAAACACTACAAGAAAACCTAATTTCTCCATAAAATCTAGAATAGGAATTTTCCTAGCAATTTCCGTCTCATATTCAACGCTGGCAAATTTGTGCAAGTCCGTACGTGGGGATTACGTGGATACCATAGTAGAGGAAACTGCATACGAATTACTGTAAGATTCCTCGTTATGATTATTCGTACTCGTTTATGCAATTAACTGTTCGTTGATGGTGAACTATTTATTTCTGTTGTGCATGTATTACGTGTTTACGTGCTAGTATATTCTAACAATAATAGCAAGTGTGTCCCATATTTCTTTAGCAGTTTCACAGTGAGAAATCATTCCCATAACACCATCATCAATAGTGTTATATAGAGTATATTTAGCAATATAGTCCAAGTTGACTAACTTTCTCACCTCAGGAGTAAGTTGGTCATCAGACTTAGGAAATTCATCTCTGGGATCATCTTTCTCAGCATCAGTAGTTCTGAGATTCACAACAGTATATTAAAATGGTCCTTGAGACACAACTCTAGACCACCATAGTATATTGAAATGGTCCTTGAGACACAACTCTAGACCACCATAGTCTTTCAGCAAACAAGACTATGGCTACCAAAGCAAGTGGTCAGTTGAACCACTGCTCTGGTACCACTTGTTGGTCCCAAGTACGAGTCACCCACGTGTATGGGGGGGAGGGAATACACGTGTACAATATTTTTCAAACTTTTAAACCTTGCTGATCAGTAAGTCAGGTTTCCTGAGTTTCAACACTAAGAAACACAAATCGTCCTGAGTCAAAGTCTACTGAGACAATAACCCTGAACAACTTTCAGTAACTTCAAATAAGCTCAACTGATCCTTAGTGTGAAAAGTCCTGAATAACTTTGTATAGAGAACTATCTTACTGAATACTCAAGAGAGTGATTCAGTTTGGTAGATATCTATACTAACTATCTAAGGTGCGGAATGTGTAGGCCCTAAGTTTATACTCGTTTTACCTTGATGAAAATACCTTTTCTTTTATGAAAATTGTAGTTAAGGTTGTGATCAATTAATGCAAGTTCAGTGGATTGATTCCAACTGAATAAAAGCCTCGTATGCTTTTAATGAAATATGCAACAATCAAATGCAGTATAGAAAGCAATAAACAACACATAAATTTATAGTGGTTCAGAGACTCAAGCTCTTACGTCCACTCTCCCTGATCCTCAGAGGAATTCCTTAACTCTCGGAATCCGCTTGATTTAGAGTGCCAATGTACACTGACCAGAATCATCTCTCTAAGGCAATTTGATCCCTAGGATCTACTTCCTGAGTCCTAGTACTCAGAACTACTACTCTCCTCAAGCTTTAAGACTGAACACAGCAGATTACTAACTTTTACAACAACTCTCTCAACTTCCAAACAATCAACTACTCAAACTACCTAATACTGTAGGGTTTGGGTTTTGGTTTGGTTTCCAACTAGGGTTGAGATGTCATTTACAATAAGAACAAATGCAAAGACTAGGCTTAGTATATGAGCTCTCTTCAAGGTGAAACACTTGGGAAATATTAGGTTTTTCGAGTGCTTCAAAGTATGCTTGAATATGCTTGAGCTCTGGAGTTGCTTGATTTCTCGTAACCTTGTATGTGTGCAACGCCTTCGGTATTTATAGGCAACTCTAAGAGTCACTCTTTAAAAACAATCCTTTGGAGGAGATAAATGGCTACATTAGGGTTTGAACGTACCCTTGCATGGTTTGGGTAATAAACAGCCAAACAACCAATCACTTGCTTATGTAGACTGGATGATATCAGTCCTGACATTTTCTTAGTGAGATGTCGCTTTCACTATAAAATTAATATTGAACTATCCATCTTAATCCATATTACGATAATATGGCTCCCGATTATTATTTCCCGTGTTTAAGATTCTTTTGTCCATTAATTAATTAAGCAACTGAACGCTTTAAATTAATTAATATCTTTTCCTTGGAGTAAGGACAGCTCAACATTATTATCCATACCGAAACTTAATCCACATGCATGATTTGGTATGATAAAACTTCTGAGCCCACCAAGGGGACTATTCATATAAGTCTCCAAGCATACGTTTCTCTTTATTAAATCTTAGCAATTGTAATGTAACTAATAATATTGCCCAAAGTACAAAGTATTGAATCTTCATGATTCTCTACCCAACATAAATCAAAGCAATAAATATTAATTACATACAATCCTATTTAAGGGATATCAATTTAGAAATCAACAACTACTGAGGTCTAATTCTTCATCCCGTCAGTCAGTACAGAAGAATTACCTCTCTGTAGGTCCGCTTCAGCGCATCATCATGCACTAGTGTAATCTCTTGGTCAAGACAAGTCAATCTGAGCCTTACACTTCAACCTTTACCAATGAATTGTTCAATTCCATCTAGGTTGTGAATTTGTAATTATTTACAAGGAACTAACTGATAATGTGATCTTCTGTGATCTGGTATCACCACATTATCTACAATGTAACTTGTGCTAATATTGAACGGTTTGTAATAAATAAATAACATTCATAATATTTAAAGTAATAGTGATAAAAGATTTATTCTCAATACATAAGCTCAAGATTCAGTCTGTTATACAAAATAAAAACATTAGCTCAAGATTCAGTCTGTTATACAAAATAAAAACATACTTCTCAGTATAATCCCAACAATAATAGTATAAAGTTTACATATCTTTTGAGATATCATCTTCCCACCCTAATTAAGTATAGAAAATCACACATGAGGTTCAAATCATCTCTCTCAGAAATTTACGTTCTCTCCCTCCCTCCCTTTGAACTGATCGAAATATGCCTCATCATCCGTAGCCAGGTCCAGGCTCATTCTAGTAGTTCTTTGGCCGTGCAACCAGGGAAATATGCCTCATCATCCGTAGCCAGGTTTAGGCTCATTCTAGTAGTTCTTTGGCCGTGCAACCAGGGGAAGAGCCAGGATTGTTTGGTGAGAGGGGCTAAAATATAAAGACTATTAAAATTATTCTATCAAAAATATTTTAAAATATGCGTATTTGTCGAGAAATTCTTACACATAATCTAATGATTTATGTGCCGATAAGCACACAACATGACAGATGATACTTTTTAATTTTCATAAAATAGAGTTCAAATCATCTTTAGATCGATGAAACATCACCACCAGAAAGGTTATTTGAATTTTTCTTTTTCAAAAAAAAAAAAGGAAAAATAGCTATAAGAAATAAAAGACTAAATAGAAAACACACACAATTATGTGAAATTTATTCATAATATGAAATTGAAATCACAACACTTATAACTTGTACCATATTATACTTATAAATTAATACTTATAGCATTTTTAATGTTATGAGTATTAATTTATAAGTGTAATGGTATCAATTAATATAAATGTAATGATATAAACTGCATTTTATAAACAAGTTTCATTGGAGGCTTATCCAATTAAAAAAACTAATTAAAACGAAAAAACTAAGATCTATTCATATTATATATATAAAGCTAATTAAATGATAGATACTATATCTATGTAATTTTTTATAATATATACATATATATATTTATTAATTATATATGGTCTAATTTGATGCATATATAAGGGCATCCAACCCAATATGCGGTACATGTGATTAATTTAATCTCAAGCTTCAACTCTCTTATTTATACAAGGCAAAAACTTGTATGCAATATTGCACGGATCAATATTGTCATACCCTACCCGTTTTACATTTTATTAATAGAAAAATCTGTACAGTTCTTATTTTTCGATGTCTTCGCCGTATTCAATCTCGCCTTTTCTCTTCTTCTCTCTTTCCTTCAAATACACCATCAATTCATGGATTATCCTCCACGGAGATAGATCATCCACTATAGTGGCGATGCGTTCGACGATGATAACAGAGATCCTCGATGGAGCCATTAGATCTACTATCGATGACAAGATCCTGCGAGGAGATGCAAAATTGCAAATAATAAAAATAACATCAGATCATTGACTTATTATATTTCTGCAAAAATTCGATTTTATAATTCAATTTATATACTTAGGGTTCATTGGACGTCTCATTAATTTCTGAGGCTGTGATAAATTCATGACGATATTAATCTGATAGATCGTTATGCTTTGCAAACTCCTTTAGATGCACAACTGATAACAACATATTTGACTGCAGCATCATAGTCACTTGACTATTACTTAGCAGTAAGGTGAGCTTTGGTCTTTACTTAGGAGAAAGGTGAGCTGATGGTCCCGGTGGGAAAACCCATTTTGCGTGTGCGGAAGCAAAACATTTTGATTGATGCATATAAAACAGGGGTGAAAGAATGGTGATTACAGATTTTTTGCGTTTTAAGCTCATGTGTTGTGTTTTGCTTATAATCGAATGCATATGACAATATAAGAACATAAAGCAATAAAGAACACAACAAAGTATAGTGGTTCGGAGACTCAAGCTCCTACATCCACTCTCCCTGACTCTTCAGAGAAATTCACTATCAACTTCTGAGCTTTCTGACTACCTCTGTAGTTTACTAACTCAACTCGGCCCTGAGCTTTCTGACTACTCCACGTAGTTTACTTACTCAACCCGACCTTGAGCTTTCTGACTACCTCTGTAGTTTACTAACTCAAACTGGACTTATCACCCTCTCGGGCTCGCCTCTTAGATGTTTAATGAGTTCACACTCCTTCGGGACTTATCACCCTCACTCGGGTTTGCCTAACAACTACCTCACTTCACCACTAGTTATCTCTTACGAGAATGGGTTTGGGTTTGGTGTTGTCTCCAACTATGGTGAGATTTTCCCTTACAATGGTTTAGCCTCAATGCTAAGGTTGGGAAAATCTCTCTAAGCATAAGATACATCGTGGGTAGCTTAGGTTGGGTTCTAGAACACTGTTTGAATATATATGTATATCTACAGACTTGTATTCTAGGGTGGGAATGCTTTGGATATAACTCTCTTTGGCTCTGTAGCATCTCGTGCTATATTCTCCACGCATCCACACCTGATAATGAAGGAAGAACTTGTATTTATAGTGTGGATTTGAATGTTACCGTTGGAGAGAATCACATTCAAATCCATACTATTCTCTGTAGATTCTGCAGCTTTTCCAGGCTGGTTGTCTTCCTCTCATTGGTCCACGTCAGCTGATTCTAACGGCTCTATTCCTCAGATTCCTCGCCTTGGAATCTTTTAGGTTCTCTGAGTTCTTGATTCTTCATCGAGCCCTTGAGTCCATCGAGCCTTCGGTGACTTCTCTTGATCGGACCTTGTCGTCGGGTATCTTGACACTCGGTGGTGAGTTAAGCTCTTCTGTCTTGAACAATCGACCCTCGGTCGGAGCTTAGCGATCATCGATGGCGATCGATTCTCGGTGCACATGACTTGGATGACTTCTCTTCGATGACTTCTCTTACGTCTGCGGTATCTGGATTCTGTTTCTCGATATCGATTTCTTCTTGCTGATCGATCATCTCCACATGTCGGATCGATTATAACATCAGTCGACATATCGGTTTAACTTTGTCGATCTCAATCACGTCGATTTCGATCATCTGCTCATCTTCATATCGATCTCGATCCGTCGATCTCGTCGGTCTCATCTGCTCCTCTTCTGATTTGCAACCTTCTCTTCTGATTCTTCTGGTCATCTTCTTTCTAATCAGTTTGTCTATTCTTCTGATTACCATATCGGCTAAATGCATTACGTTCATCTGATCAGATCATCTGGTCATCTTCTTCTGATCAGCTGGCTTAGCTTTTCTTCTCTTCTTTCTCAGCTCATCAGTTAACTCGGAACTCATCTAACTCATCTCGATCTCGATCGGTCTAAATCTATGACCTCGTCGATCTCGGTCATCTTCTTCTGATTTCGTGAGTTCCCCCTCAACTTGTTCTTTCGTTCCCCCTCAACTTGTTATCTGTAAATTAACTTCAATAACACAAGTTGATAATGTTTTGGCATAATTCATCAAAACTAAAATATCTCAACATGAGCAAAATGGGAAATTAATAGATTAATAATTGTATTGTAATTGGGAGGAATTCATTTATTATTTACACGCATTTTTGTTAGTGTTTTTCTGTATTTTTGTATTCTCAATGTTCATGCACTCACATAAAAAATTGATTCTCGTTAATATACTAATACACTTTTGTTCATATAGTTACACAAAAAATTGATTTTTATGCATATAGTAACACACATTTTGTCTACGAGTATCATAATTTTGTTCATATAGTAACACATAAAAAAAACGTAAAATTGGACTTTTGTTCATATAGTAACACATTTTGTGTCTATGAGTAACATATCTTTATTAATGTAGTAACACATAAAAAATTATGGGAAAAACAACCAAATTGACTTCGTTAATGTAGTAACATATTTTGCATCTATCATTATCACATATTTGTTCATGTAGTAACACACAAAAAATGTGAAAAAAAATAACTGCATAATATTTGTTCATGTAATATCACACTTTTGCTCATATAGTAACAAAAAAAAATTATTAATGTAATAACACACTTTTATAATGCAAAAAAATTGACTGGCATTAATGTAATAACACATTTTTTTTCATATAGTAACATAAAAAAAATTGATTGTCGATATTGTAGCACATTTTGTTTCCATCGATATCCAAACTTTTGTTATATAGTACACAAAATAATTGTGGGGAAAAAAAGGAGTAAAAAAAAGAAGAAAAAAAATTGTGTAGAGATGAGAATTTTGAACCTGTGACCTCCTTGTTTTGAAGAAGGGTTGATACCGTTGGACTACAACCCACAATTGATTATAATTTGCGCTTATGTGTCTATAAAGCCTCAGGACAGTAATTTTATTATGGGCAACCCGTTTGATCCGTCCAGGACCCGCGAATTTCAGTTCCTTTACATATAATAGGATATTGCACATATGATTTGTGTGGAATATTTCACAAGAGAGTTCATCTTTATACAAAGCTCACGCCTATTACGTACAACAACTTGACATAACATAATTAACATTAATTAAACACACATATATATTACATAGAGGAATATATTACTTGGAGAAAGAAAACTGGGAGGGGCCATGGCCCCCTCCGCGCTCAACGATCTATTTTCTCTTGGGAGAGAACATTGAAGAATAATTGAATTTTTTATCATTAATCAATTTAATTACATAAACAAAAATACAGATTCTTGATTATCACTCATCAATTTTATAAAGCAGTATATTATTAAATTATTTCTCTTGAATCAATCCTCAATATCTCGAATCAACTTAGAACAAATTTTATTTCCGAAAAAATAGAAAAAGAATTCAAAGAATTAATTAATTTTCTCAAGATAAAATTCGGTACGATGAAGCAATACTTGGAGAAATCTATGATTGATTTTTCTTTCTAAATGGAGGGAATTTACAGGGATGAGATGAGAGCCAATCATCTGCTCTCTCTTTCTAAATTTTTGCAAAGCAGCCCAATCCTCTGATAAAGGAGTAGTGGGAAACTTTGCTTCAAAAATTGAATTATATATAAGTGATGAACAGTGGCGGATCCAGGAATGAGTAAAGGGGTGAGCTGTGAAGCTAAAAAATTATACCAAATAAATTAATATAAATTATAATATTTAGAATGTTTACTGAAGATGTGCCCGATGAGACTTTAGAGCATAAAATTCATTAATAATTGAATCTATACCTATAATGATAACAAATTCTCTCTCAATATAGAGCATCCAGCAAGATGATATTTAAGATGATATTACTATCTTGACGTTCACGATTCTTAAAGAAAGATGATATAAGTTTTTTTTCTTTTTTTGTCGATGGTTGGTGCTCCATTAAATATTCTGAAAAAACTTGTAAACTTTTTATACTTAATACTACCTCTGTCCCATAAAAGCGTGCACACCTATTTTATTATCGAGTTTTTGTGAGCGAGTTGTTTATTAGTATTTTAAATGATAAAGTGATTTTTAAAGAGGGTATTATAAATCTATCTCTCATCTATTGCATGCATCTTTAAAAATTATTTTATCATTTCAAATACTTAATAAAAAAAGCTAAATTTCAAAAAAACACGCGTAAAAAAAAATAAATGTCAAGACGTTTAACTTTTAGACGGAGGAGAAGTTAATAAGATGTATAATACCAACAAAATTATTAATTCAGGAGATATTTAAAAATATGTCTAATTTTTCAAAATTAATCCTAAAAATGAGACTAACTGGAATAAATTATCTACACCACATCATCATCAAGTCATCAAAAGAAAAAGACAAACGCTACATATTTAATATTCCCCAATAACTATAAGTTTTGTTAACAAATAACAACAACAAAAATTAATTTGCAAAAAAATTATACAGATTTCGCAACAACAGTGTAAACCTAAAACTAAAAGGGTAAAAACTAAAAATTAAAAACTTATCAAACCTAGAAAGTTGAAATTTGGGAAACGGTCCAGCAGTCCAGGCGTCCAGCAGATGACCGGATGAGACGATGAGTGATGAGTCGATGAAGAAACACTGATTTGCCGGTTGCCGCCTCTGTTCTGTTCTCACTTCTTAGTAAATTTTTAGAAGATAGAAAAAGGGTTTACTTTTACCTTTTAAAAATAAGATAAAAAAAAAAAAAAAAGAAAAGAAAAGAAGAAGGAAATCGTGCGTGCTATTTTCTTCAAGTTGGGGGCGTGGTATATTGGACTGATCAGTTGGTGGGCTGGCACATATTTAATTAAAATGGGTTGTTTTAGTTGGGGCTGGGCTGAGCAATTAAATTTAATGGGCTAGTAGCTATTTTTGTTCAAATATATATACATATAATGGGTTCTGGGACTGATTTGAACTGGGCTTAAGGCCAGTGCAGTTAATCAATCAATCCGCTCCTGGTGATGAGATGAGTCGGATGTTGCGCTAAATTCTGTTAAAAAATCTGATGAGATCTTTATTTAATTACAATTTATAGATAGTATCGTTAAGTCGCGAGAATCCAGAAATTTGTCAGAAGATATGGTGCTGGTTCTTGTTAGGCCCGATTGGTAGCCATGATAGAGTTCGCTATAATATTAATGTACAGACTAATTTAATAAGATGAACTTCTACAAAGTTGATTGGTAGTATACATTAAAAAGTGTGTCTAAAATATAATAAGTTGATTGGTAGACACTTTAAATTGGTGTATAATGTTTATATATTGATTGGTAGGTACCATAAAACATGTATAACTATTTGAAATGACCAATTTACCCTTTTCCACATCTTATTACCTAATATTCGCACAAATCGCCACTCTTTCAAGAAAGACAAAGACGATTCCAAGAACCCTAGTGCTGCGATTCTCTTCTTTGTCCAGGTGCACACTTCTTCCATTCTAAAATATTAATATATGAGTTAGGGTTTCGATTTCTAATGTGGTTTCTATGATTTTGTTGCGACGTATTACACCAGTTGATTTGGGTATTAGGTTTTCTTGTGTCGGTAAAGGGTTCCGATTTCTGATGTGATTTCTATGATCTCGAACCTGCGACGTCTTTCGTCAGTTATTTGGGTAATAGGTTTTCTTGTTTCGGTATTAGATTATATGATGAAATTCGAACTACAACTTTAGATTGTTATGAATTAGGTGGTATTGAGTTTAATAAAAGTGTTCAATAAAAGGTAATGGAGTTTACTGTTCTATGGTTTAATACTTTTTTTGGCAGTTGCATATGGATACGCATTTGAGTGTTGATTAGTCTGGAACATTGTTTTATATATACGGCTTACTTCGATATTGAGTTTATTTGATTACATTCGAACTAGAAATACAACTTCTCAAGGTTGATTGGTATGTAGATTTATTTTGAAGTAATGGAGTTTATTTGATTACTATGGTTTACTTCTAATGCCACTGATTATACTTGTTCTTACTAGTTGAATTATGGAGGGTGATGGTAGCAGTTCTGGCACTAGTAGAGTGCGAAAGACGGGTGGCACCCAAAGAACATGGAATGAAAAAAAGGAGGAGATTTTGATGGCCAAGTTAAAAGAGCTTATTGCCTCAGGCTGTTGGAAAGGTGAGAACGGATTTAGACCAGGCTATGCAAATAAGCTAGAGGAGAGGATGATGAAAAAGCTACCTGGTACTGATATTAGAGCAACTCCCCATATAAACTCTAAGATACAGACATGGAAGAAGCACCATGGTTGCCTACAGACTGCTCTAGGGGAGACCGGATGTGGATTTAACACTGTTACTAAGATATTGGATGTCTCTGACGAAGCTTGGGCTAAAGTGTTGAAGGTACGGATATTATGTTCTTATACCTTTCTTTCATCTATTTAACATTTCTATTTATATGAATTCAGATTGCAAAAAGTTTTATATTGAAATAACATTGAAATAACATGGCTCTACTATTCATTTTATAGAAAGACTCGTCGATTGGTCCGATGCGGTACAAGCCATGGCCCTATTACAAAGATTGGCTAGAGGTATTTGGGAATGATAGGACAAATGGTTCTAATTCTGAGAACCTTATGGATGTTGTTAACACACTTTTTAATGAGGATAATGAGAAGAAGAAGGCTGCAACTGAACCAGGAGTGAGCAACGTGATCCCTGATGGAGATGATTACTGTGATATGGACGTGACGAGTGAAAGCCCGAGTGTGAAGAAAACAACTTCCATCCCAAAGTCGCTAAAGAGGAAGTCATCTTCCATTGAGGGTAGCAGTGAAAACAAAGAGCTCATTGAAGCAATTGGAGGTTTGTTTAAATCTTCTGATGAACGCCTTGAGAACATTGTTGATGTCATTGGATACGAGGCAAAGCTAGCCATGAACCGAAATGAGGTCTACACCATTGTAGAAAGCATTGAAGAGCTATCAATGGATGAATGTCTCACTGCTACCGACATGCTTTGCATGAACACTCGTCCGCTTGATATGTTTATGGGACTTCCTCAAAGAGCTCGCTACCGTTACGTGCAGAAGTTGCTAGTTGGGGACTTCAGTGGGGGAAATGCATCGACAAACAATTGATCCGTTTGGAACGTATTACATTTTGTTGGTATAATTTCATGCCTTATGGTTTTTTTTTTTTAAACAGACAAGCGATTTCCTTATCATCTATTTACGTGTTTTGTATATGATTGTTTGTGTATGGATTTCTGTTATCTTAGAACTTGAAATTCACTGGTTGTGTATGTTATTGACACTATGGTTTTGATATTATATAGTTTATCTATGGTATTGGCATAAATTGTGTTTATATCAGTGAATGAATATTGGCATTAATTGATCTTGACATATTGCAATTAGTGATCCGTGGTACTGATAGAGTTTGACTTTTTATATAACATAAACTTTTGACAACGATTCCTATTTCATTTTGTGAATTTGCATACATTATTTGTCATCCATTGGGACAATTTTCAGATTCACCTCGTTGTAACTCCAACAATTCAAATCCTAGGCATTTAATCTAATATGCAAAATTTTCATCTCGACTGTGAATTATATTAATCTTACTTTAACCATAAAATCCAAAACTTGAGATATTTCTCATTTTGGCGAATTCGTAATTAAATTTTATACACTGGATGGCCTAACCACTGTAATTTCCAGATTCACTTCTTTTGACTCAGTTTGACCACTCTAATAAATGTCTCCCAACAATTCTATAGTGCATCTATGGTAGGTAAAATTTGCCTCGTAATTCGTAACTACCACCATTGGTCGAAAATTAAGACGCTCTATTAATCTTCCCCTGTCTTCACCCCGCCCATTCGAACCGTCATAACTCTTCATAGTTTCTCAAACACCAAGCACATTCGATCGCCGCCTATCTGTTTTTAATGTTTCTTAGATAATCATTGTACTTGCAAATACTAGGTTTTTATAAATTTACCTTGATAGTTTTTGGAATATGAATTTCAATGAAATGGGCGAAGACTTTATAGAAGCGATAATCAAAGAAGCTGCTCCGTAAAACTACTTTTTACTAATATAATTAAAATTAATTAATTTTGTAAATGCTTACGTGCCTATCCAACTAGATTATTCGTAAAATATGACTCATGAGTCAGAATGAGAAGCGCATAAAACAGAGCAAAAAATTTGCGGTTCTTATGCCGGTCGAACCGGGTCAAACTGATATTTCTTAAAATTTTGCGCAAATGTGGAACAACAAAACTCGCTATGAAATTTGTGTTATTATAAGGGCAAACATGTGTTACTGTAAGGAAGTGTTGGTCCCGGTGCAAACGAGTCTTACATGTGTATGGGGGGGGGAATACACGTGTTCAGTGATTTTAAAACTTTTTCTTCACTGAGGTCAGATGGGCCAGGCTGTCCTGATGATTTGGTCCTGAGAAGCACAAATCGCCCTGAGTCAAAGTCTACTTGAGACAGTGATCCTGAGCTACTTTCAGATACCTCAGATAATCCCAACTGATCCTGAGTTTTCAGAGTTACTGAGCTTGCTTGAAAAGCTACTCAGATGTGCGGAATGGTTGGCCCTAAGTTTATACTCGTTTTATGCTTTGCTGAAAACTTCCTTTTTAATGGAATAGTGATTAGGCTGTGATTCAGTTATATGCAGCTTCAGTGGATTGATTCCAACTGAATATAAGTGAAAATATGCTTTCAGTTTAAAGATATGCAACAGTTAATCAAAGCAAAACAAAAAGCAAATAACACAGCAAGTTATAGTGGTTCAGAGACTCAAGCTCCTACGTCCACTCTCTCTGACTCTTCAGAGAAATTCACTAATCACTTCGTAAGGTTTTCTGACTACCTCTGTAGTTTACTAACCTTTCTATTTTGAGCTTTCTAACTACCTCTGTAGTTTACTTACTCAAAACACACACAAGCTTTCTGACTATCCAAGATAGTTTACTCACTTCTTCTCTAGAGCTTTCTGACTACCTCAATGTAGTTTACTAACTCTTTACAACTCCAACTCACCAACAATCACACTCAAACTACCTTACAAAGGGTTTGGGGTTTCTTGGTTGGTTTCCAACTAGGATGAGATATCCTTTACAATTAAGTACAATGCAAAGGCTAGGATATCTCTACTAAGCTTTGGATATATCTTATCAAATCTAGGCTTAGTGAATGAGCTCTCTTCGATATAAAGCACTTGGGAAATTCTTGGGTTTTCGAGTGCTTCAACTTGCAATAATAAGTTTGAGCTCTTGAGTTGCTTACAAATTTCCTGTCACCTTCAATGTAGATGGTCACAAGTATTTATAGGCAGGCACCAAGGTCACTCTTGAAAAACTATCCATTGGAAGAGATAGCTTCGTGAGTTTCCTCTTATGGTGTGTGATGAACGGCTATATTTAGGGTTTGACACTCCCTAGCATGTTTTAGGCAAAGTGCTTTTCATGCAGTCAGTCATCACTTTTTGCAGTCTGGAACATAGTACTACTGACATACTTCAGTGACCTGTCGCTTTCAGTGTCAGTAAAGTACAGTGATGTCTTCCCCTGATTGGCTGTTGTCTTCAGTTAAGTAGACAAACACAACGGCTCTTTTTGTCAATATCTCTGAGTGATATAACCTTAACAACACTTAGTTTTAGTTCCTTTTGTCTGCATTTGAATGTCTTGGGCAATATCTATTTTTCTAAGTAATCGCGTTCTTCTCAGGATTGTATCCTTCAGATAGATATTTTCAGTGCCTCGGAACATTCAGGTTTATACTGAGCATTCAGTACATTATTGAGTCTTCAGTAATTACTGTGCCTTAAGTATCCTTTGTCTTCAATCTTCAGTCTTCTGTCTTCTGTGTCTTCAGAGTCTTCTGAGTCTTCAGTGTCTTCTGAGTCTTCAGAGTCTTCTGAGTCTTCAGTGTCTTCTGAGTCTTCACAGATATACTGACTGATATACTGAGTCTTCAGTTTCTCAGTTTCACACTGAGTCTTCAGATTCTCAGTTTCACACTGAGTCTTCAGTTTCTCAGTTTCTCACTGAGTCTTCAGTTTCTCAGTTTCACACTGAGTCTTCAATTTCTCAGTTTCGTACTGAAACTTCAGAAACTTCAGTTTCATACTGAAACTTCAGTTTCTTCAGAAACTTACTGAGTCTTCAGAATCTTCGGAGTCTAAACTGATCTATATCTGCTGACTATACATGGTGCAGATAATATCCTGAACACTCTAAAACTGAATCCTGACTCAACTATCAAGATTATCCTGAACATGTCATACTCAGGGGTTTTTGGATCTAATCAAAATCTTCTTTTATTAAATTCATCTAACAACAATTTCCCCCTTTTTGATGATGCCATAACCATCTTGTTACAACAACTCTTAACCTATACTCAGGTATCAGTTTTACCTATTACAAGATTGGTATATCTCTTCAACAAACAATCTCCCAACAATTTCATAAAAACTCTCCCAACAATTTCCTCAGAAACAATCAACATTCAGGCATATCAAATGTAAAGACATGTAAAGTAAGATAATGAGGTATTATCTTTGAGCAAAAATGATAAAGTTTCATTGATGAATGGTAGACAGTTACAACTTACAATGAACTTATCAGAAATGTAAAGACAAAAAAGATAAGAAAATTACAAGAGTCTTCTGAGTCTTGATCTTCAATCTTCTTTGCTCTTCTGCTCTGGATCTTCAGTTCTCTTCTTCCACCTCATCAGCAGGCACTTCAAGGTTGAACATTCCATAATATCTTTTCTTCAGTGCATCTCTCTCTTTGATGATATCAGGATTGTTCCCTGTCAGGCCCAACTAAATAGCGTACTGAGCAATCTCCTGAGAAATGGTTGTTTCATTCACCAAGCCATTCTCCAGCCTAGGAGGAGGGTAAGTATATGGACCAGGGGCTGTTATCTCCACCTTTCCTTCATCCGCAAGATTGATCCAGCTTTGAAGATACTTCGGATAGAAGGTCAGTAGATAGTCAATGAAAACCTCATTAGAATCTGAGCTCTCCCCTCTCCATTCTCTTAGCACATCATAGTAGAACCAAAATGTTCTTTTAATTTCTTCCCACGCATCGTTGAACTGGATTGGCATCCATTTGTCAACATGCGGCCATTTCTGTGCTTTTGTAGTCCCTCTCCTCTTGCTTGCGAACTTCTTGAAACCACTCCTTCTCCTCTGCTCTTCTTCATTCTTTTTTCTGGTCAATGGTACTCCAGAAACCGAAGCAGCAGTTTTCTTGGCTTGCTCAACTTGGAGTGATCTCAAAGCACTTCTTGTGTTGAAGACTTTCTTTTGTGGCTCTACCTCAGACTCTTCAATATCCAGAATCAGCTTCCTTTGGGTTGGCTTAGAAGCCTTAACTCTTTTACCCTCAGGCTCAACAAAAGCCACAGCCTTCCTTTTGATGAGCAATTCAGCTCCAGCTTGGCTTGTCCCAACTCTTCTTCTATCACTCAGTTTCTCTGCAGCTACTTCTTGCATTGTTTCTTCAGAAACCTGAGTGTAGATGGGCTTCTTCACTTTTTTGAACTTCAGCTTTTCAGTGGCTTCGACTTCTTGCATGGCTTCAGCAATCTTTTTCTTCTTTGCTTCCTTGTCAGCCTTTCCTTTCAAAGTATGTTCCAATAACTTTCTCAGATCAGCTCCGGGTCTTTCCCCCTTCTTGGAACCATACTTGGGCAGAAGTCTGGAGAGTGCCGTGTCCATATTTATACGTCCATTGATAAGTCGAGGAGTCGAATACATCCACTGACGATTCAGATATTCCATCCATTTCAAATCATATCAATATATATGTTAATTCTACAAAAAAATGGACAGAGTTTCGACTGTATATGTAAATATCCAAATATATATATTCTTCTATCAAATAACATCAAACAAATCCACCAAATTATATAATTATCTATGATCACAACATTCATTTAACATAAACTATCTACACAATATATATCACCAAATACAAAACAAACTTATATATACATTACACTATATATTTTTAAACGGTAGAAATATGAAAACTTATGGTAAAATCATCCTCGAGGAGTCGAAATGCTTCCGCTACACAATATGCACTTCAAAAATGATTTTCGCCTCTATCTACACAAATTTTGGTGTTGGCTTTGGAAAAATATTGAGTTGGCTCGACTGTTTTGTTTGTAATGAAATTTTAGCGATGGATTTTAGAAATTTTAGAAATCATCGATATCAGCGATGGATATTTCTGTCGTTATTAGCGACGATTTAGCGACGGAATTCAAAAAACTGTCACTCAATCCGTCGCCAAATCCGTCGCTAAAAACATAAATTATTAAAAAAAAACAATTAAAATTGGTTAATCATTCATTAAAATAAAAACAGAAATTTGTTCAGTCATACATAATTAAACCTAAAAAGTTAAGCAGAAATTATAAATTGTTCAAATTGTTCATAACATAATTAAAATAACACTGACCCTAGAGGGGATCTGCCCTCCAAACGGCCACAATTGACTCCCATACTTCGTGCCCAAGTTCTTCTGATAGGTTCACCCCTTCTTCCCTCCACTGCCTACGCCACCTGTGCATTCATGTCATGGTAACGCCGTCCAACAACCTTACAAAATGCCTTGTAAATTTCATTGGTCTCGAGATCGGGACTCCATGTAGTTTGTTTCTATATTTTGAATATAATATAATAATTAAATTAATTGTAATCAATATATATTGAAATAAAATATAAATTTAATTTTATACCGTAAAATCCTCGAAATACATCTGACGCTGGTCAATTGGAACATATTTCCAACTGTAAGCGTTGACAGCAATTCCCACTATCATGATGCTGTGATTGACAATACAATCAGCCTCGTGACCGGGTACAATACTAACACATTAAAAAATAAATACATAATTAATATTTAATATTAAATAAATTATATAATTAAACAAACAAAAAACTTACATTCCATTTACGAGATTGATAGGCAAACGGGATGAAGCAGCTGAGACGTTATTACCACCTTCAACATTCATCTAAATAAAATATGAAATTTATAAATTAATTAAATTATATATAATACAATTAATTATAAATAAATAAACGGATAAAAATTAAAATATTTACCGTTATATTGGAAAATACGGATGAAATTGGCTCATTTGCGTACACAACTTGTTACTTTATGACGATATAGAATGAATATTGCTCAGGCCGCGGGGGTATTTATAAAATTGGATTTAGCGACGGATTTGGAAATTCCGTCGCTAAATCCTCCGCTAAATACGGCTCCCAACGGTTGGGTTGCTTCGTATTCTGCACCATTTAGCGACGGATACCACTTTCCGTTGCTAACTCCATCGCTAAAATCGACGATTTGGATTATCCGTCGCTGAACCGTCGGGGATTGAGACGGTCTCAAAATCAGTCGCTAAATATGGTGAATTTGACCATTTGACTGTTGTCGCCGCCAAATCCGTCGTAAATAGCGACGGATTTTGAATCCTTCTGTTGGGAAATTTAGAGTTTTGATGAAAGTTCTAAAACACATGTAATAGGACCAGTCAGACCTATTAGCTGACTGATGTTTATATTACCGTTTATAGAGTACCAGTTGATAATTATTGTATAGAACAACTGATGTAATAGATAGGTCACATATTGAGGGGGAACCTCAATATGTATAGGTCAGATCTGAAGATCCAAAGAATAGCTGATATCCGACAGGCCATAATGCAAGAAAAGAACAGAAGATCAGATCGATCTGATCAAGTCAGATATCTCAGCTGAAGTCATAAAGCTCAAACTCAGAATACTTGAAGACCAGATGACTTCCAGAAGATCAGACCAGAAGACCTACATCAGCCGAGTCTGGTAGTTGAAGCTAAGTCAACCGGCACCAGAAGACTCCATCAGGTAGACTGGTCAGCTTTGACTGATCAGGTCAGCTCACCAGGTGAAAATTGATGTTTCACCAAATCATACGTCGATGATCTGAACAAGAAGAATGTCAAACTTAGTTGGAAGAACAACACTGAAAAGTGCGTCTGTTAACCAATAAGAACAAGACACGTATGATCGGAGCCGGCAATTACGGGATTTGGTGCTGCTTTCTCCAACGGCTATAAAAGACACTATTCACCCTTTCGGCCATGCCGTTCCTGAAGCACGTCACATCAATCCTGCAAGCCCACCAAATATAGCCTAAAATTCAAATTGCTCTCCAACGGCTCTTTGATTTCGAGGTCTATAAATATGGGATCACACTTCAGAGTGAATAAATGGAAACCCTGAAACGATCAAGAAGCTCAAGCTATAATCAGATTTCCGCACGAAGAACACAAACAAGAAGATTATTTTATTAAGTGTTCATCCCATAAGTTCTTAGCATAGAAATCTTTTCATCTAGCTGATAGGCTACCTTAAACACTAGAAAAGATTTCATAGTTGGAACCAAAACAATCTTATCCAAACCAAAGTTAGGTTAAGTTGTTTAGCAAGATTTCAGACTAGGGTTTCTAGTTCTGATTTCTGGGATCGGTTGAGTGAGAACTCTTTAAATATCTATCGGTGTACTGTGTTGGACTAACACAAAAATCTAAGTCCAGTTGGTTTAGTTGGTGCCCCTTGTGATAGGGAAGAGTGGACGTAGGACTGGTTTGTCCGAACCACTATAAATCTTGTGTGCCTTTACCGCTTTGATTAACTGTTTATACAATCGCACACAACTATTAAAGCAGCATACATATTCTAAGTTAAGATCAGTTAGCACCAAGCTTCTGATCCGATCAAGTTGACACTTTAGTCAATGGTTAAAAAATGACTTTGGAATCGATTTATCAAAAGCGGTTTTTCACACGTAAAACTTAGCTTCCGCGACATCGATTAAACCGATAGTTACGAACCGATCTACCTTGAGCGATTAGTAAGTTGGTTATCGATCCAAACCGATTCACTCGCGACTCTGATCGGGAATAACTTTTTTCACTGATCTATACAAAAGTTTTTCAGAAGTCTATTCACCCTCCCCTCTAGACTTCCGCCCTCACAAAACCCGTTTGGGACCTACAAGTGGTATCAGAGCAGTGGTTCTACAGACCACTAGCTTTGTGTATCATCGATTCTTGAGGAAGAATCTTTGTGGTCATTTGAACAGATCTTGAAAAACCCTTTTTAAAATCATTCGTTTTTTCCAAAATAACTCAGCATGGATAATACGTCCAGTATGTATCATGATCTGCCGAAGTTCTCAATTGATGAGTATGCAGATTGGGCCATTTATATGTGCAACCATCTAGGTTCGATTAGTGGCAGAATGATGGAAGTCATTGAAAGAGGACCCATCATCATATATTACGACAACCCTGCAGTTGGAGGAGATCCAGACTTTGCCCCGGGAAGTCTTGTACGAAAAAGCCCAGCCTTGATGGATGCAGAGGAAAGGAAACTATATACTCTAGATACAATCGCCAGGCATATTATCATGAAAACGATGGACAAGGTCACCAAGGAAAAGATTAAATATCTCAAAACTGCGAAAGCAATGTGGGATACTCTAGCTGAGATATGCGAAGGAAATGATCAGATCAAAGACAGCCGTCTACAAGCCCGAACTGGTGAAGTTTGAAAAACTGAAGATGGCCCAACGAGACCATCAACGAACTCGATGGAAGGATTACTATGTCAGTGAATAAGCTACGAGAACTTGGTAGAGAGATGTCAGACAAGGATATCAACTACAAGATCTTAAGATCTCTTACCAAGAAATGGGATATGAAAGTCACGGTAATCAAGGATTGCCAAGACATTTCAAAGATGAAGCCGAGTAGCTTATTCTTAAGCCTTAAAGCTCACGAGTTCGATTTAATTGAAAGAGGACAAGCAGATGAAGATGAGGTGCCCACCAAGCCTCAACTTCCAAATCGATTCGCGTTAAAGGCAACAAAGAAGAGATCAAAAGGCAAATGAACTGTTGGAAACATCGTAAGTCGGCCCAGACGGATCGCTCGCTTACCGAGAAACTAGAAAAATCAAATATTCAACTTGGTAAGTATCGAAGATTCTATAAAGATTATTAACATAGCCGAGGAAGAGATAGGAGATCAGCCAATGGATCTCGAAAAAACTAGATCGATGATCGAAGAGATCCGAAGAAGAAAAGAAAAGAGATAATCTAAATGATGAGAGAAGAGATAATCGATCCGAAAAAGAAGGAGCTCGAGACTACTATCGAAAGGGAAGTCACCGATAGATCATACTGAGGCGGAGTGATTCACCGGAAGAAAAGGTTTAAAGTGGATCAAGGAGCGTGCTTCAACCGTGGAGAAGCGAGGTCACTACTGGTATGATTGCCCGGACTGGCCCAAAAGAAAGGGAAGAAAAGAGGAACAGAAGAGAGCATTATTCTGAGGATGGAAAAAGCCATGGTTCAGCGACACATCTGGAATTAACGATTCCTATCGCCCTCGAGGATTACGGATAGTCCTCTGTGAAGATTTCTATCGATAAGCGGTGTTGTTGACTTCTATGAGAATGAAGATCGATATTCTCTTCGGATGATGATGAGATCTACGATGGCGAGGAGGACCAATCGAGGTAACCTCCAAACCTTACGCTTTATGCCTTTTACACTGCTATCATTAGCACTCCTGCTGGGGAGATTGACCTGCAGCTCTACTCTGAGCAATTGCTTGATGATCTCTCCAATGCAGTAGACACTTATGCTATAGTGGAAGCTGAAAATGACAAGCTAAGGATCAGAAATAATCAGCTTGTTAAAGAGAACGATCTCGATAAAAAGCTCTTGAATCAAGTCATTTGAAATCGCCGTCGAAGAGAATCGAGGAACTTAACATTCGAAAGTTAAGTCTTACGATCGGAGAAGCAGATCAAAGATCGATTAGCAATTAACAAAATGCATAGTGATGACTTCAAAATCCTTCAGGCTAAATTTGATGAGCTATTCCGACTGCATGAGAGTCTAAAATCTTATGAGGATAATTTGCGCAAGAAAATAGAGGTTTTTACAAAATCTTCTAAAACTGTTCAAGATATGAACACCTATTTTCGAACAACGATTAACAAGAAGGGACTTGGGTATGAGAACCCTTCCACATCCTCAAAAGCCCCGGTTGATTCACCTCAAAAAGGTGTAATCGACGAGTTTCAACAAAGATACACCAAAACCAAACTTGTATCTAATAAGGGAAAAAAAAAAACCGGTTGAAGCGGGTAAAAGGCGGTGCCTAACGAAAAGGACCAAAAATGGACCCCAACCGGCAAAGCATCGACCAAGGAATCAACGAAGAACCCGTTCTTACGAAGAGACCTCAACCTGATCAACAGATCAGGTATCAGAAAAGACAACCCGTAAAAGGGAAGTCTAATCTGAGACCCAATCAAGGCCAGCTGCTGAATAAACACGCTTTAGGTAAACTGCAAAAACCACCTATGCCAAAAAGATATGAATCTTTTGATGATAGCAGTCGTACCTACCCCTATAAATCGAAACCTAGGGTCAGCCGCTTTTTGAGCCACCTTTGGAAGAAAAGAAGACAAACGAAAAAGATAAATCCCAAGTCTTCTAAGTCACCCAAGGCTCACACTAATAATCATACCAATCGTCGAGCATATAAAAGAGACGTATGATTATGTTGATAGGTATGAGAGACAAATCAGGCCTTCTGATCTAACTGATCACAATAGAAGTGCTCTGTTTGTATGGATCCCCAAAACCAAACCTAACCCCTCAGGACCCAATCCAAAAGGGGTACCTAAAGCCTGATTTGATTGTAGGTTCGTGGGGTCCGCCAACAAAGGAGGTGTGCGAGCAACTATCTCGGTACATCGATAGTGGATGCTAAGGCACATGACTGGAAGCAAACATCTCCTTAGCTCTTACATAGAACAGAAAGGCCCGCGTGTACTCTTCGGTGATGATAACTTTGGTTATACCAAAGGATTCGAACCTTAGAGAATGATGATGTACAGGTCACTGGAGTCTCGTATGTCGAAGTTCTAAAGCATAACCTATTATCGGTTTCACAATTCTGCGATAATGGATTCAGCGTTGAGTTCTCGACCCGATCAATGCACTATAAAAAAATCGAGCCACTCAACAAATTTTGCTAATCGGCTCAAGGAAAGGGGACGATCTACACGCCAGATTGGAACAGTTGCCCAAGAAATACATGCTCGATTGTTAAGAGTTCCAAAAGTAGTAGTTGGCTCTGCACAAAAAGAATGAGTCATCCCGAACTTTAAAACTCTTAATAAGATAAAAAGGATGTCTCTAGTGGAAGGTCTTCGAATGAAGTATTTTCAAAGGATCGGACATGTGTTGCATGTCGGGAAGGGAAAAAAAGTCAAAGCTTCATTCAAGGGAATTCTGGACCCGCATCCAAAGAGTATTCTTGGTTTCTTCATATGGATCTATTTGGACCCGATTACACCGGTCGATCTCGGCGGACACAAATATACTCTGACGTAATCGTGGATGATTATTCCAAGTTTACAGGTTTATTTCTTACATAAGAAGAATGAGACGACAACGAAGATACCCGAGCTGCTTAAAAGATTACAAAATGAGAAGGGTGTCAGTGTAGTAAAAATCAGATCAGATAAAGGTACAAAATTTCTGAACTCTTTTATAACTGATTTTTGCTCTAAGTTTGGTATCAGCATGAGACAATCACCGCAAGAATGCCACAACAAAATGGAGTAGCGAGCGGAGAAACATAACACTCAAAAAGAAGCTTTCCGCCGCGATGTTAGGCCGAACATGCGATACCAAGCCGTTTCTGGGCAAAAGCAATCAACACTGCATGTCATACTCAGAACAAATGTCTTCTGACTAAGGCTCACTACAAAACACCCTATGAATGTGGAAGGCGAGAAAAACCTCGTGTTTCTTACTTCCATGTTTTTGGGTGTAAGTGTTTCATACACAACAATGGGAAGAGTCAGTTGAAGACCTTTGAGGCCAAGTCAGATGAGGGTATATTCTTAGGATATTCCTCATCTAGCAAGGCTTTCAGGGTTTACAACAGACGAACCCTAGTTGTGGAAGAAACACCCCATGTAGTCTTTGATGAAGCATCTTCTGAACAAGAGAAATCTGCCTCAGAACAAGATGTACGATCAACCATGCACGATGCTCGAGAAAATGGATCGGCTAACTAACAAGGAAAAAGGATCGAAAATCGTAAAGATATACATTCCGGATCTAGGCGATTCACGGATCAATCGAGATCCTAAGGTACGGAAAAATTATCGATGAAGAAGTTCGGTACAAATTTGAGGCGATATCAAGCCCGAACCATCCGGTTCAGGGGGAACACCTGAAGTTCCCACGAACAGACATCAACACATGATGAGTCCAACATCAGCTGAGACATGTTCTTATCAAGTGGATCATAACTCTGCACCACTCCCAATCGCTAGTAATGAATCTTTATCAGAAATTGATGATGTTCTCCAAACCGATGCAAATCGAGCGAGAAGGACACGGATAACCCGGTCATCCAACCGATCGATCATCGAGACCCATCTGATAGAGTTAAAACTAGACATCAGATTGGTGAAAGTGCCATGTATTGTTGTTATTTGTCTATGAAGGAACCAACAACAGTAGAGGAAGCTCTACTAGACGCAAGCTGGATTCTAGCCATGCAGGAGGAGCTGGAACAATTCGAGAGAAATCAAGTTTGGGAACTGGTGGACAGACCAAATCATCAAGACGTAATTGGCACGAAGTGGGTTTTCAAGAGCAAGAGAGATGAGAAAAATGTCATAACCAGGAATAAGGCAAGACTTGTTGCTAAAGGATATTCACAATCAGAAGGAATTGATTATGATGAGACCTTTGCACCAGTCGCTCGCCTAGAAGCCATTCGGCTGTTTCTGGCATATGCTTCCCACAGAGGGTTCACTGTGTATCAGATGGACGTAAAGAGTGCATTCTTAAACGGGGTACTAGCAGAGGAAGTTTATGTCGAACAACCTCCAGGCTTTGAAAAGGGCAACCAAGTGTACCGTATAAGAAAAGCTCTTTATGGCTTGAAACAAGCTCCTCGAGCTTGGTATGATACACTCTCTCAGTGGGTTCACTAAAGGAACAATGGACAGAACCTTATTCGGAATAGAAGATGGAGAAGATATTACGATGGTTCAGATCTCGTGGGCGACATCATCTTGGATCTCCCAACAAGAGTCTATGTGAAAGATTCAAAGAAACCGATGCAAGGGAAGTTTGAGATGTCCATGATGGGGCAGATGAGTTACTTTCTGGGTCTACAAGTAAAACAAAGTACAGAAGGGATATTCATTTGCCAAGCAAAGTACACTAGGAATTTATTGGCTAAGTTTGGAGTTCAAAAGCGTAAGGAAGCCAAAATTCCTATTATATTGGATTCAAGATGGATCCGTAATGAGGATGGTCGAAAACAAATCGAAAAAAGAATATAGGGCTCTCATTGGATCTTTACTATACCGATTGCCAAAGAGACCGGATATCACTTTTTCGCGATAGGTGTATGTGCGGTTTCGAGCAAATCGAATGCAAAGCCACCTAGAAAGCGACTAAGCGGATTACAAGTATCTGAAGGGGACGATGAAAACCTTGGTTTATTTTACCCATCGATGATAATCTAAGCTTAGTGGGTATTCTGATTACGATTATGGAGGTTGCAAAATTGATGAAAAAGTCAACCTCGGGAACATGTCGATTCTTAGGAAAAAACCGATCTCGTGGTTTTCAAAAAGCGGACATCGATTCGACATCTACTCTTGAAGCGAGAATATATATGGTCATTGGAAGTCTGTTGCTCCCAAGCCGCTTCCGGCTTAGTCGGCGGTGAGGATTATAAAATTGTAGCTAAGAATGTACCTATATTCTCGTGGCGCCAATATAGTCTTTATTGCAATCACTCGAGAATCTGTTCTCATACAAAGATGTAAGCATGTGGATGTCGGACACCATTTTATAAGAGATCATGTTGAAAAGAAGAATATCGAATGGAAAAGATTCACCTTTGATTCTGAAAAGTCGATATTTTAACCAAGCCACTAGCTGAGATCAGATTCAGAGAATTATGCAATGAGCTAGGGCTTCTGGATCTTGGAGAAAAAGCACCTAAAATGCTTGATGGATTGTTCTCCAGAACCAGCTGGTTAAGAGACTAACCAGGTTAAGATGGATCAGTTGAGTTTGGTATCTCAACTGATCAGAAGATCAGTCAAGGAACTGATATGAGAAGTCGATCAGATTTACAAATTTGTCAGATTGAAGAAACTGATCAGATTAAAGGTTTATCAGATTAAAGGAAACGCTCAGATTAAAGGATTATCTGATTAAATCAGTTGGGTTATTTCTCTCTTTATAAGTCGATTAAGTTGACATTCAACAAGCAAGATTCACAAGATTAAAGCATACATCGATAAGAAAAAATTAATTTACACAACAATGGAATAATAGAAATTTTCATTGATAAAGACCCGAAGGTCAGGTTTACATTACAAGTTACAAGTACAAGAGGACCATGAGGTCAGTACATAAGTCATAACCGAAAACCCTAAACCTATAACCCTAAACCCTCATCCTAACCCTAGAAGAGGGGGAGAGAGAGAGATTTTAAGATCTCATACTCCCATTTTCCCCGACTTAACAAGGGTGAGAAGGCTTTGAAATAATCCTAAAGCCTCTCCATTTGCTAAAACCAATGGAGCGAGAGGGCCTTGATAGGAGTTCTAAGCCGAGAGCCCTTAGACACAAGTCAATGGGCTCTCCAATTTGTTAAATGGAGCACATGTGCCAAGAAAGTGGTTCAAAGACCTTATGGGCACATGTGTCGCATGAAAAAATTGAGTTGATATACGAAGATCTGCTGTTGTCTGATCAAGACCGTATATCAAACTCATGTTTTATATCAGACTGAGTCTGTTGATGCTAGTTCCGTCATCTCAATAGACACACAAGGTGCATACGGTTAGGAGAAGTGTCTTCTCAGTTGCGACAGCAGATCCGCCGCCTTGGTGGTAGAGAAGCTTGGCAACAATTGTATGTGAAATCTTCGATGACAACAAAAAAACAAAGATAAAGGGACACACAGGGTTGATTTGAGAAGCTGAAATCATTGAAAAAGGGGTAAAGGTGTTTGCCGCAAGTTTCACCGGAAATAAGGGTTCACCAGAATACATGACTCTACAAAGAAGATAAGTATGGTGAATGGGTTATGTTGTGTAAAACATTGGTCCAATTTATAGAGGCCAAGCAAGGGTGCAAATGCAAATTTGATTTCAAAAAGCCTTTTAGAGAAATTTGCATCACAAAGACAACGTGTAGGAATCACGTGACTGATAATTGGATAAATTTACGGCGGATTGACATATCGAAATATTCAGACTATAATTACGCATGTCAAATCATGCCAACTTAGGGAATAGAGACTACTATTCTAGACTAAGTTTTGGCGGTAACACGTATCCTAAGAATTGGCTTGATCTGAGAAGAATCAGATTAGGTCAACTGAAATCTGATTACATACGAAACTGATCAGATGAGGAAGATCAGTTGAGCTTAATACCTCAACAAATCAGATATATATATCAGTCTATGAGAAAAACAGAAATATCAGTTGAAGGGGGAACTTCAACTGATTAAGGAGGATCGAAAAAAAATCGGGACCTTAAAGTGAAGCGGATCGGTTGAAAAAAAACGGTTTGGGAAATTATAAGGATTAGGCGAAAAACTAAGATCAACAAGTGGAATCAACAACTACAAGTGGTATTGATTACAATATCGATCAACCGAATCACGCTTTTACGTTTCCTTGTTTATTGCTTACTAATTTGATCTTATCTGATACTATTTGCCTTACTGTACTCATTACCTTTTGTGACGTATTCCCTGCAAAACATTTAATGTGGACGTGGGGTACTTGTATTAATTGCTAGGTATTCGTACGTGCTTTTCCTGACCATACGATCAAAACCGCTTAATCTGGATCGTTTAATCTTTTCAAACGGTTGATCTTCCAATCTCGTTTTTCCCTCCTCCTCCTTATAAGTTTCATCAAAACCCTACCAGAGTTTTCTTATTCTCAAAAAATTTGCGATTTATTCTCTGAAAACTCAAATTACCTTTCTGTGATTCAAGTGTTTTCCTGCGATTCAAACTCATTTTCTGAAAAATTGAATCTGATAATTTCTGGTTATTTGATGATTTTCTTTCTCAAAATCCTTTAATCATATAGATTATGTCTATGTGTTATCCTGCGATATGCCTTGTCTTTTCTTGATATCCGTTTGTGTTTATCGATTACTAGGCCTGTGAATAGGTCTGATAATCTATACATGATATCTTTATGTATATGAACAATTTTAATCGAGTCTATCTTGTTGTAGATGGCCACTCACGGTATGGGAAAGATTATGTGCAACTATGCTGATCTAGCGACAAAGATTATCGATGACAAATTAAACAATTTGGTGTTCTGCGGGATCCGAATCCATGGAAGTGGAACAAATTCTACGAAGAAAGGAGGCCTTGAGAAATTGCATGCTTTCACTTTGCAATCCAAAGATGCAATATGAAGCACTCGAATTCCTAAGGAATTTGAAGGTGAATCTGAACACCCCTCAGAGATGAGTGATCTCTTGATCAATCGGAGAGGAGATCGGGGATGACGAATCTTGACATATCTCGTCGATCGATCTTGCCCAAAGGATTTAATCTCGCTGCGCACTACAAGGAGAATGAAGATGAGCTGATCAGAAACAAACTCTTCAGGGAAGCAGACAAACATCAGACCGCAGGTTTTGTCAAACCGATGCTAAAAAGGAAATACCGACTGTTGTTTGACATATTGTCAAAAACAATCATGGGTATTTCATTCAAATTTCGATGCTCTAACATCCGTCAAACCGCATGCGCCATGGTCATGCGATAATTGATGAAGCCAAGAACATCAATTGGCATGGTCTATCTGAAGAAGAGGATCAACAATCTCAACAAGGTTGTAGTTATCTTGAAAGACAAACTGCCAAATGCTGAATGGGACCTGAATGGACTGAAGTCCTACAAGGCCTTCCTCACAACAACTTCACTATATATGGGCCACCGATGATGATATGAGGCCCACTCCTCCTAAGGTGAAGAAAGGAAAAAAAACGGAGGCGACCGTCTACATTAGATGCTCCCCAAAAGAAGAAAAGAAAACTGGTGAAGGCTCAGGAGAAGAAGCCGAAGAAGGCAAAACAGGCCGCCATGACTCTGTTTCTGGAAGATGAGTCAGATGACGAAGGAAGCGTCGAATCGGCTGATTCGACCACGATCGGGAGAAAAATCGAATGCGAGCTTCTCAAAAGTGAGAGCTCGCCAGAACATTACGAGGAAGGGCAAGCGAAGGCGAGCGATCTCCTTCTCCTCAAACTCGAAAGTGATTCACCGCTTCGGACTTCAAATTCGAAAGCATGTTTCTCCTTCTCTTCCACTGTCGCGAACACGAAACTACATCGATTCGCGAACGAAAAGCTTACCCGTTGCGAGTCGGACGTAAATTCTTGAACAAGAACCTCTGCGAGTCAAGCCAACCCACCAACTTCCGCCTTTACTCAAGCACCACGGAACCCTCTACATCTCATCAACCGGAATGCAGTGCGATCTGAGCAAATAACTCTGAGTCCAGATCATCCAAGACCATCACAGGGGAAAATGGTCGGATGCAAATTGAACAAGATATTGATGCGATGTATCCGGAGAGTAGTAGCCCATCCTCGCTATCGAGAGGAAGTTATGGAGATCCTCACATGGAAAGATCTCCTAAGAAAAGAGCTTCTCGGACTTTATGATGATTATAGAAACGGATGGGAGGTTCTAATGAATTTGCGATTTTGATTTCGATATGAAGAAATCGCTCATAGATCATCACCGAGGTGATAATCTTCTTTGAATCAATTAAAGCTCGATCCACGCGAAGTCGGGGTTGGTGAACAAAAATGGCGAGATCGGCCAAAGAAGCTCTGGCGATTTGCCTATGAAGGATCTTGGAGTGAGCCGATGATAGTGGAACTTTGCGCAGTTCATGACCAACCACTGGAGGCACAAACAACTGAAATAGATCAAGTGACGCATACCATTCCTACATCTCACATCACCGCTGATCAACTTCAGGAGATCAGATCATGTCTCAAAGATCTCCTGAAAGAAGAAGTTAAGGGAGTGATAGCTGATCAGAGGCAGATTGGCCTCAAAGAAATAACAGATCAAAGGGAATTGGCTATTTCCCAGATTGAGGCAATCAAAGATCAGTTCTCCCAAACTGTGACCACCGTGTCTGCCGAACTTATAAAATCGATTGATGACAAACTAATTGGTGGATCAACAACAAGTCTCTTTTTCTCGATGCTCAATTTGAAAAGCTAGAAGAACCGATGAAGAGAAACTTGACAAACTAATTCTTACACTCTCTACTGCCATGGAATCTGTCAAAATTGAGCTGATCTCGAAGGTTCAAGATCTAACTGCTCAAGCTCAAGGTTTATCTGTTGCAGATCTCAATAGGGCGATATCAGTCAGCTTTGGTTCTCTGACCTCCCACCTCACTGCTCTTTTTGATCAAACCAAAAAGGGGGAAGGACAGAGTGAGAAACCAACTGACACGATCGAAACAACTTGAAGACTGATTCGCATACGGTTGAATCTTATGGACAAAGACTAGACCATCTGGACCTTTTTTTTCTAACGAAATTTACGAAAAGATGGAAAAGTCAAAAGGCAAGAAAGGTCTGCTCTTTCTTCTTCTTCTTCTTTGGACTTTGGGACATCACAACTGTGCCAATCACCCCGACTAAGAAAAATCACAAGAAGCACAAATAGCCAAATTCAGGCCGATAAGGAATCGGTGAAAACGCCCAAAGAGCAGATTCTTTGAAGAAGCCCGAAAGAGCGAAGAAGAAAGAAGAAGGGCGTAAAAAATTAGGCAGAGGCGAAGATCTCAAGAAGAAATTCAGATCAAGGGCGAAGAAAGGAAAGGCGGAAAATCAGATGCGTAACCTCGGTTGCCAAGAGTCAATGAGATCATTCAAAAAACTCTGCACCACACGCCGAGAGGTTTGAGGAATGGAATAAGATCGTAAGTGAATGGCTTCGGGCGCTTTGTTCTCGATCTTGTTCCACAAGAAGAATCTCCGGATGTTGAATTCCTCAACCGGTTGGAAAACAAACATCCAGATTTTCTGAAGTATCTGGAAAATGAGGCCAAGATAATCAACGTAAAAATATATCGCCAAGAGTATGATCTGTTGGATTACTCGAAAAAGGCGAATGACTCATTTGATGACCGGCATTTCAGAGATTCTATTTTGACATCCCGAGCAAAACGCAGCGATAATCGATCCTCGGCCAGTCAATGATGTCAAATGGAAACTTTATCGATTTTCAACGTCCTCAAGATCAAAGAGATGCGAGATGGATACAAGCCTAAAAAGTGAAGAATCGAAAGACTTCTCGGGATCACCGTTTTAAATTCAACTTTTCGATGTAATATGTAATCGACAAATCTAATGAGAAAAGTTTATTTTTCGATCCTAAGACAAAATCTCATTGTCTTCCGATTATGTGCTCTTTCTCTGTTCTATATTTATCAACTGTGATTGGTTTCTCAAAGTGTTTTGGTTTCATCAAAAGGGGAAATTGTTGGGAAATTTAGAGTTTTGATGAAAGTTCTAAAACACATGTAATAAGACCAGTCAGACATGTTAGCTGACTGATGTTTATATTACCGTTTATAGAGTACCAGTTGATAATTATTGTATAGAACAACTGATGTAATAGATAGGTCACATATTGAGGGGGAACCTCAATATGTATAGGTCAGATCTAAAGATCCAAAGGATAGCTAATATCCGACAGGCCAGAATGCAAGAGAAGAACAGAAGATCAGATCAATCTGATCAAGTCAGATATCTCAGCTGAAGTCATGAAGCTCAAACTCAGAATACTTGAAGATCAGACCAGAAGACCTACATCGGCCGAGTCTGGTAGTTGAAGCTAAGTCAACCGGCACCAGAAGACTCCATCAGGTAGACTGATCAGCTTTGACTGACCAGGTCAGCTCACCAGGTGAAAACTGAAGTTTCACCAAATCATACGTCGATGATCTGAACAAGAAGAATGTCAAACTTAGTTGGAAGAACAACACTGAAAAGTGCGTCTGTTAACCAATAAGAACAAGACACGTATGATCGGAGCCGACAATTACGGGATTTGGTGATGCTTTCTCCAACGGCTATAAAAGACACTATTCACCCTTTCGGCCATGCCGTTCCTGAAGCACGTCACATCAATCCTGCAAGCCCACCAAATATAGCCTGAAATTCAAATTGCTCTCCAACGGCTCTTTGATTTCGAGGTCTATAAATATGGGATCACACTTCAGAGTGAATATACGGAAACCCTGAAACGATCAAGAAGCTCAAGCTATAATCAGATTTCCGCACGAAGAACACGAACAAGAAGATTATTTTATTAAGTGTTCATCCCATAAGTTCTTAGCATAGAAATCTTTTCATCTAGCTGATAGGCTACCTTAAACACTAAAAAAGATTTCATAGTTGGATCCAAAACAATCTTATCCAAACCAAAGTTAGGTTAAGTTGTTTAGCAAGATTTCAGACTAGGGTTTCTAGTTCTGATTTCTGGGATCGGTTGAGTGAGAACTCTATAAATATCTGTCGGTGTACTGTGTTGGACTAACACAAAAATCTAAGTCCAGTTAGTTTAGTTGGTGCCCCTTGTGATAGGGAAGAGTGGACGTAGGACTGGTTTGTCCGAACCACTATAAATCTTGTGTGCCTTTACCGCTTTGATTAACTGTTTACACAATCGCACACAACTATTAAAGCAGCATACATATTCTTAGTTAAGATCAGCTAGCACCAAGCTTCTGATCTGATCAAGTTTGACACTTTAGTCAACTGGTTAAAAGACTGACTTTGGAATCTGATTTATCAAAACTAGTTTTTCACACGGGTAAAACTTAGCTTCCGAACATCAGTTAAACTGATAGTTACCGAACTGATCTGCCTTCAGGCGATTAGTAAGTTGGTTATCAGTCCAAACTGATTCACTCGCACTCTGATCAGGCTAACTGCTTTCACACCTGATCTGCACAAAAAGTTTTTCAGAAGTCTATTCACCCCTCCCCTCTAGACTTCTGCCCTCACAAAACCCGTTCGGGACCTACACCGTCGCTAAAAACCATCGTAAAATCCCGCTTTTTTTGTAGTGTTTGTTGTGTGATAGTATATTACTCATTATATTCTGTTATAATGTTGTGTAATTAATTGATCATTTATAATTAGTATACATAGACAGGTCCCCATATTTAGGTACAATTCTTCTTATGTGTTATAAAATATTTACTTAATTAGTTGACTGAAATATTGTTATGATAACACATGAAGGAATCAAAATATAAGTCAAATATTAAGCATTATATATATTTATCTCTAGCAATAAAAGTACAAAGTGTTGTAAGAAAAGATATTTCGTGAAAGAGCAAATCTAGGATCGTATCATATTGCACAAAGCCTACAACTGATGTGAACGTTTGTGTTCTTTTTTAAAAGGTTAAAACTTGTTGATAAGCCAACTTTATAAATTTTGGGTGTCAAAATTAAAGCTGATTGAGAGTGCTATACTTTTGATTAAAAAAATATCAAATGTTATACTTTTGATTGAAAAATATAAAAAAATTTGTAAACTTGTAAAGTTGAAAGTCCTCTTTTCAAAAGAAAATATATCTGTATCCCTTCAACCAATCTGAGCCAAAAAAAGCCACGAACTATCAAATATGGAATATCCACACTCCGAGATTGTGGTGATGTGTGTTAATGGACAATCAAAAATGGAATTTTAATAAATATTTTCAAGTCCCACCACCACCACCCCCAGAGATACGTAGTGAAGCCATTCTCCAATGTTTGTAAAGGAATGTGCAAATCATATCAATCAAAATTATGCACATGGAAGATCAAAGAAAAATAATAATAATGCAAACATTGGGTGTGGGACCACCGTATACTTTTTCTTCGTGATGGTGCATCAATGAACTTAAGTCTCACCTTCAAATTCTTCTAGCTAGTTTGTTCACAACTCAATGGCACTTGCTAATTTTCGAGGTTCATGTGGGTGGGGCTGATATGTACCGGCAAAAAAAAAAATATCCCCTTTAAAATTTGAAGATTATATATTTTAAAATACTAATATGGTTTTTTTATAAATTATTTGTTTAGACAAATACTTGTATAGACCTGGTTCATGGTATGAACCCAGATCAAACTTGACTCATACATTATAAGCGGGTCACATATAAATAACTTAAGTTTCATTTTTTAATATGTGCCTCTCTCTTCTCCTCTCAGCCCCTCACATGAAAACAATCTCTTCCTCTACCTTCACGCGAAATCGTGTCCCCTTCGAGTGTAGGGTAACCCACCGCAGCGGAAACACCTCCGCACCTGCGGATTCGAGAAAACATCGCCGCAGCAACATACTTTCACTTAATACTTAAAAACATCTCTGGGCTTCATTTATTTGACAAGGTTCGTTTGATGTGGTCGTCGGTATTCACTTGTCTTGCTGAGGTGTAAATATTAAATTTAAAAATAAAATATATTACCACTTAAAATTAAAAATAGTGACTCGAGATTTTTTATATCCCGTATTTTCTAATCTTAGGTGGTGATATTTTTATTTTAATATTTACACGTCAATAAAACAGATGGACTATAACGATCACATTAGAGGGACCTTGTCGAAAATAGTGACTCGACATGTTTATAAATATTAAGTGAAAATATGTTCTAAATTTAAAAAAAAGAAAAAAATATGTGCTAAAATTGATGAAGAACAAAAAAATATGAGCTATATTTGATTATTTGGCGGAAATAAAATAACAAAAGATACATTAAACTTATTGTTATTATTAAATTTCTTTAAGACAATGAATTGTAACGCCCCTAAAATCTGTTTTCGAATGATGCTGCTTTAGGGCTGAAGCGTTACTAAATATAATATAAAAGACCCACTTCGAGAATCAGCGAAATGAGATATTTATTTTCCAAGCGAAAAATTTGTCTAGTTTGAAAATAGTAACCCCAAAGCAACTAAAACTCGCGACGACTAGTAAACTAATAAACATCGCTCACAACTAATTATTATACATTGAAAGCAGTAAAGGTTAATCTAATTTGTTACAAACGTTTCAAAACCTTTATACGTGTACTAATTAAACAGCAACACCAAAGTTCTATGTTTCGAGTAGTAAAAAGTAATATTATACTTTACTAGACAACTCATCAAAAACCATGTGTCTCATCCCCGTCGTCCTTCCACACCATTTCCTGGATCTGTAACAATATATGAGATGTGAGTGTTTAAGATACACTCAGTGGAACAACCTCAATGATTGCACTGAGATAAGGTATATGCAATTAATACATAACATGAAAACATAACATATGAAAATATATAACGTATTAACATTATCTCGGGCCATTACCCGGCTTGGCTTATAGTTAGATTAGATGACGGGCATCACCCGACTTGGCTTGCAATTAGATTAGATGACGGGCATCACCCGACTTGGCATAGACTTAGATTAGATGACGGGCATCACCCGACTTGGCATAGACTTAGATTAGATGACGGGCATCACCCGACTTGGAATTAGCATAAGTACAATCTTCACCATTGTTACATACTCATGACATATATCAATCACATATGACCTTTTAACATGACAATCATAACATTGAATATTATACTCAATTAAGAGTAGAAGTCATCCCACCTGAAGTGACGTTTTCTGTCTGGGAGCGAAACTGCGTTCTAGGTTTCCACGTCCTCTCCTGGTCCTACAAGAACATCATATATTCTAAGAAATATTTTATGGAAGAGTTATAGGATAATAATTAACCTATTATAACTATGATAAAAGTTTCCTGGAGTTTTAGAATTATTGGGTTGAGTTTAAAGGTTGAAGGGCAAGCCAGTCTTTCCTTGAACGTCATATCGTTCAATTAACTTATCTTATAGCCAAAGGGTATATTAACTGGTCTCCTAATAAAAAGAGATGTATTTGGATTATGTAGGAACATGCTAAGGCAAAAATTAACTTAAAATATAGAATTTAGGTAGAAAACAAGAGTTTTACGACTCGTAACCGTCTAAGGGTAAATTGGTCATTTTATGCGGACTTCGTCATCTGAGTTTAGTATTAACATGTAGGTCTTTGTTTATAGAACAGTTTGACATTCGTTTGGGTCAAATCGGATAAGAAACGAAGATTTTACAAACGTTTGAACTTGAGTGGCAAAACTGTAAATACTGATCTTTGACTTTGACCCGTTGACTGGTCAACTACGACCAGTAACTAACAGAATTGAACAGAGGTCCATGGACTCAATCTAATTCTGTTTTTCTTCCCTAAGAGTTTCAAGCTTCTGTACAAATAGTCCCTGCCATCGTTTTACACATCCGATTGGAAAACCGAAGGTACCAACAGAATCTCCACGACTCCGGAGACCCTTCCCCACCAACAAACGAACCAAACAGCCACTAAATAAGTACCGATGGCAAGGTACCGTCTCGTGCTACTTCACGTTATAATTTTCCATTGATTTACACACGATTTTACAAATAAAGGGTAGGATAATGCTCTATTCATTACGGGTTTCGAAACGATATAAGGTTCGTCGCCTATCGCTCGCCGGAACGGCGGCGGCGAATGGAGGGGATACAACCGTCATTAAAACTTTCGAATCTTAAATACCAAATTCCAGACGCTACGAGCGTCGAATCAACAAACTAATTATAGATACATAATCTATGAGAAGCAACGATCAATTTGATATATATAATATGAATAATTCCGGTGAAGATGTCGGCGTCCGAGCACAGCGGTGCGACACAGAGTAAAAGAGAAAGGAAGTAAAAACTGTGTTTTACCTCTTTCTCGGTCGGTGTGCAGGTGAGCTGGAGTGGAATTAATCTCAATTCTATTGTTATCACTTATCACACACATAAGTATTGGAGTTTCCTCCCATTAATATTATTATATTAATAATTCATATATGTATATTGTTTATTTTTATCCACCCTCCCATTAACCAATAAGAGTTACACAAGTTAAATTAGTAAAATACACTAATTTGTATACACTTATAAGTCTTGTGGTGGAAGATACCTTCCAAAACTAGTATTGTACGTGTTTACTACCTAGACTTAGGTATGTATATATATATATTGCGGACCTAGGACAGTAAAAGTGGGGGTTCAATTAATTGTTAACTTAAAAATATTTTATATGAGTATAAATTAGTTGTACAAGGCAATAATACATAATAAATTTTTTGTTTGTTAAAATAACTAATCTTGTTCAGTAAATACAAGACATACCAACTAATACTATTCAGTAAAAACAATTGATAATATTTAAAAATATATTTGAATTGCATGATGCAATTGATGCATACAAGAGTCATATTTATAAAAAAAACATTTTTTATATGTTAAATGCATATAATCAAACAAAATATACAAGTTAATAATTAAGGTATTTACAAATAAATAAAATGTATTAAAATTAACATTATAAGAACGTTTTAAGATTATATTTAATTAAATAAAATATATGTGTGAGCAAAAAGATAAGGGTTTCATTGAAAAAATAATATAGCATAGTCACATACTACATTAAAATGAAGTACCGTATAAAACAAACATAAAGGCAAACAAAAACTTAATCTAAACGGCCAAATATCAATCAAATAAAATAAGTTCAAAGAGAATCAAGTGGACTCAAAAGGTAAATGCAATTGACTTTTTAGTATGAAGGGCATCAGTCCAACGATAAATTCAAATCTATTAAATTTGATTGAATAATATAGTAGGTTAGGTCTTGTATGCACTCGGGTGTGTATTTTAGAAGTGTGCAACTTGTTATGCTGAAAAGTATGACGAATTTACATAGAAAAGTGCAACTGTTAATATGGTAACATAGTCGCATGCTTTTGTTTGGAATAGTTGTATGTTTCTGTTTTGTATAGTTGCACGCTTTTAAAATGCACTATGAGTGCACGGTGCACCTGGATGCACATGAGACTCACTCATATAGTAGTTATTAAAATATAACAAAAATATTATTAAAATAGCCAGGAAGCCAAATCCATTGCGAAGAGGTTGCGTGTAGGGGTGTAAACGAATCGAGTCGAGCTCGGTAGTGTTGAGCTCGAACTCAACTCGAAACTTGAAACTTGATTTCAACTCGATCGATCCCAAATTTTTAGGCTCGAGCTCCGTTCGACAAGAAACTCAATAAACTCGAACTCGGTTCGATTACCAGTATAATTTAATAAAATTAAATATAAAATATATTACTAAAATTCATGCACTATGGCATAATAGTAATTAATGTGTAAGTTTAATTAGGTTCACGAGCCTCTGGAACTGAGTATTTATGAGCTCGAACTCGATAGCTACTCGATTATGCTCGAATCAATTTCAAATTTTTTACGAATCAAACATGGATAGCTCGTGAGCCGGCTTTACTCACTTATCCCTAATTGCATTGCCCAGGGAGGATCACCTCAATTGAGGGATATATTCACAGAATTTTTTTAAGTGATTAATATTAAGTTTGAGTGAAAGTATTATAGTTTCAAATTACAGAAGTCCCAATTTTTTTATTTTTTTAAAGTTACGATATTCGACTTACTTTTATTTCGTAATCAATTACAGATGGACTTTTTTTTTCCCCTAAACAGATGGGCTCTTTTTTTTTTCGAAGAAACAGATGGACTCTTGATTTATAAAATTTAATTGTTTTATGCAACAGGTTCTGTAGGTCCCGAACGGGTTTTGTGAGGGTGGAAGTCTAGAGGGGAGGGGTGAATAGACTTCCAAAACTTTTTCGTCTTGGATCGGTGTGAACCGCAGACACCCGATCGAGTGCTAGTGTATCGATTTAGGATCGATGTTCAATCTTCTTGAGTGCCCGAGGCGGTCGGTTTGATATCTGTCGATTTAACTAAATGGTGCGGAAGCTTGTTTTTACCCGTGTGAAAAACCGGTTTATCAATCGATTCTTAAGTCGATTTTTAAACGATTGATCAAGTGTTAGATCGATCGATCGGTTGCTTAGTGCGAGATCAACTTTAACTTTAGAATATGTATGCGCTTTTAAACTCGGTTATGTGACTTGTGTAAAGCGATAAGAAAGGCAAGTAAATGCACACAAGACGTTTTATAGTGGTTCGGACAAAACCCGTCCTACGTCCACTCTTCCCTTAACACAGGGGAACCTTAACCTACTTTAACTGCGGGACTTATATCCTTTTCAGGATGGACGAGATGTTTACCGAGTTCCCACTTAAAGCTTAACCTTACGGGACTTATATCCTTTTCAGGATAGCCGAGATGTTTATCGAGTTCCCACTCTACAACGTAACCAAATAAGGACTTATATCCTACAAAGAGGATAGTCGAGATGTTTAATGAGTTCTCACTCTCTGCGACTTGACCTAACTTAAGGTTTGGGTAAAGAATGATTGAGGGTTCCAACTGGAAATCTATCCTGGTGCTTTAGATAGCCAAAATGCTAGTGGATAGGATTTCTTGCTAAGAACTATAGGATGAACACTCTAAGAATAATCTTCAGATGTAGTGTTCTTGTGAGTGGAGATTTGCTGTAGCTTTAGCTTCTTTTGCGATGTCTCCGTGTTTGTTCTTGCGTTTTTCACTTTGTTGAACCTCTTCTTCAAAAATGAAGAATGATCCCATTTTATAGACCTCGAAATCAAGAAGTCGTTGGAGAGCAATTTGAATTTCGGGCTATATTAGGTAGGCTGTAGGATATGATTGTGACGTCTTTGCGATTTTTCGGGCGTGGCACGTCGATGATTAACGCCGTTTTTGTTTGCAGCCATGTCGTATCCTATTGTCGGCTCTTTTTTTGTGCACGTGTCACTTTCTCCTTGATACCATGAGAGGCGGCACTTCGAAATTTGCCCGTTAGGCGATTGATATTCCTTTTGGAGAGGATTCGTCTTATGTTCGTGTATCTTTTTGATTGTCACCATGTGTGGTGACTTTATCAAATAACCGATCGATTTACCATGTTGAGTCTTTGGTTGCACATTGTCTTAGCTTCAATATCTCGGAACTCTGGCTGAAAGTAGGTCTTCAGGTCTTTTGATCTTCAGGTGTCTCTGAGCCTCAGTGTATTCAGTCGTACTGAGTCTTCAGTTTGATGTTGAGTCTTCAGGTTTATCTGAGTCTTGGTTCATCTGAGTCTTTAGTGTTATCTCTGAGTTTTGAGTTTCTTTTGAGTTTTGAGTTTTATCTGAGTCTTCGGGTCCACCTGTGTTCTCAGTGTCTTCTTGTCTTCACCGATCTTCGACTTCATATCTTCTGATTTGCGCTTAGTCTTCAGATCATCTGACCTTCTCTGGGTCATCTGATACTTCGACCTGACCTATACATACTGAGTTCCCCTTCAATATGTGACCTATCTTTTACATCAGCTATCTATACATTTCAGCTGGTCATCTTATTCTGAATCAAAGTCATCAGTCAGCTAACAGGTCTGACTTGTCATATTACAACCTGTTTTGGAACTTTCATCAAAACTAAATTACATATTTCCCAACAATTTCCCCCTTTTTGATGGAACCAAAACACTTAACAAAACTTGATCAGAAAAACAGATACCATGAATGGAAATGTAGATAATGCAAATAGTACATACCTCGTAAGACAATGAGATGAATGTCTTAGAATCGATGGGATGAAAAGATTTATTCAGATAGGTGTGTGCATTGTAGAATAATAAAGCAAGCGTACTATCATCATCCGATTCCAAGTTGTCTTCTTCGTGTACTTGAACATTTGCGATTCTTTGGGAATGCCAAACATCCTGTACATCCTTTGCATTAGCTTGTCCAAATTTCATCTTTTCTATGGATTCCTCCTTTTTTCACCTAGTCCATAGTAGATGTTCTTGAATTTAACGGGATCTAGCTTGTTGTCCGGGCGCAAAAGGTGGAAGGAGTAGTTCAAAGGGTGGAGCTTACGGTATGAGTGACATGATCTTGCCTTCCTCACATCATCCTTTGTCGGTAGAAGTCTGGATATTTTGTTTCTAACCAGTTCCGAAATTCATCATCATTTTCAGTCTGATCTTGATGAATTGGAATCTTCTCCATGATGTAGACGTCACATAACCATTCTCCTCTGATCTGATCCCATTCTGGAAGCAAATCTTGTCGTGCACAGAGGATGCCTTTGACATGTGCTGGAAGGACATTTTTCTCCCAAGCAATCTCCTCTGCTGCAGCTTCGGTCTTCCTCTTCCTTCGGATGTAGGAAATGTTTAGCCCCTTTGCCTCTGCTAACTTCTGCTTCTTAATTGCGGCCTCTCTTATTCTCTGTCTTGTTTGCTCTTGAACTTGTTCAGGAGTCATCTGGCTTTTGGTGGAGAATGTCTGGCATTGTCTCTGATCTTCCGCAGTTGCTTTCATCATCTTGCCTTTGCCTTTCTTCCTCCTCAGAGTCTGCTCAGGTTCATCCTGTTCTTCTTCTTCAGCTAATTTCTTAGCGAGTTCAAGGCTCTTGGCCTGATCATCAACTTCCATTCTTTTCTGAACGGATGAAGAGAAGTCTTCAATTTTGTCGACTCTGGTAGTAATCTCTGAAAGAGTACTTTTCTGCTCAGCGATCTCTTTACTGTGTTGCTCCACCGTTTCTTTTATTTCAGGAACGAGATCGGTAGATGGAGTGGCTGGAAAGTTAGATACAGTGGTTTTTGGTAGAGATGAAAATTTTACCAACTGTGTCTGAGTCTGTTCTTCTTCCTTCTCTTTTTCTTGAGTCTGTTTTTCTGTATTCTCTTTTCCTTCAGACTCTTTTCCTTCCCCCTTTTTGGTTGCATCAAAGAGGTTGGACATCTTGCGGTTCAGAGTTGTTAATTGCCGTGAGATCTCCTCTCTAAGTTCCTCGACAACAAGAAGAGTGATCTGGACGGTGGCAGAAGGTGCAGGTGTGTAGAAGCGTCTGAGAGCAGTTTCGATTTCCTGTCTTGCCTTTTCTGTAGAAGCTAGAAAATGTTTCCAACCCATATCCAAGTGATTGTTGGTTTTGTCCAAGGATGCCCAGACACTCTCCAAGAGTACCTGTGTCTGATTGAGCATCTCTGTCTGAACTGAGAGTTTGTCAGACTGGAGCTTGAGCTTCTCAGCAAGAGGGTATACTAGTTGCATTACTTCAGCAAGGATGTCATTGTGCATCCCAGCAGTGTGACTTCGTTCCTTGTCAACTAGTTTTGCTTGCTCTTCTTCAAACCGCTTCATCAGATCTGCTGTGAGCGCTGCGAATTTGTCTTCAAATGCAGCTTGGATCCCATCCTGAATCTTCTTAGAATGATGATCTAGCGTATCAGAGCTCATTTTAGCAGTCTGTTCAGATGTTGAAGCCTTGCCAAATTGGGTCTCATCTGCAGCACCCATTCTTGGTTCATCGGCATTTCCCTCATGATCTGTGGGAGGTTGAACGGTTTCCTCCCTGTTATCAGTAATTCCGAACCTTTCGTGAATCAGCCATTGGATATCGTCGTCTGATGCTAATTCAACAACACTTTCAATCCCAGCATTGTGTAGACATTTCATCTCTAAGTCTACAAAGAAGTCCGATCCTAGAGTTGTCATTAGAATCAGAAGTTCTTCAATGCTCTTTAGTCTGATATCCCTCCAGAACACTATCTCTTCTATCTGTTGCTGGATGCCAGGATGTTGATCCAATTCAGGGCATAGATCCAGCAGATACTCTTTGATCTGTTGCTTCATTATTCTTACGATGGGGCTCTCGGAGCGGGTGAAGCAAGTAGTTTTCGTGTTGAAAGGATTATGAGAGATGGACACATGATCGTCGACTCTCTCAGGTTCTTGGGACTGGATTGCGGATTGGGATGTTAGTTGTTCAGGTTCATTTTCAGCTTGTAGAGGGTGTTCAGTTTCCTGAACGGGTTCATTGATTGGTGGTGTGGGAGATTTTGTTCTGAGAGGTGAGGGTGAGGGAGAGAAGGTTTTGTGGGGAGAGGGTGGAGGTGATGATTTCTGAGGAGAGGGTGATGGTGATTTGGAAGTGGGCGTTAGCGATCTTGCTCTCTCAGTAAGATCTTGGTTAGAGGCGAAGAAATCGATGGTGATTCTTCCTCGATTGCACCAACACGTCGCCCGACGGATTTCTCTCCTTCTGCTGCGATCATCTGTTCTTCCCGTACTTCTCTGATAGTGGGCTCAGAACGGACTGCTATCTCTTCGTCTGATCTTTCTTGCATCAGATCCTGCATTACTAACTGGCTTCTTTGGGCGAGAACTTGGAGCGATTTTCATAGGAGATGAGACTCTCTTACGAAGTTTCACGCTGAGCATCTGGTTTCTTGGCGAGATCCTTCCTCTTTAACCTCTTCTCTTGAATGACCTTGTCCTGCACTTGAGACAATGCAGTTGCCTTATCTTTTCTCCCTTGGGTTTGGGCACATAAGGAGTCGGATCCTCATCAGCTTGTCCAGGTAGGGACTCATCTTTGCCAATCTGACCTTGTGCTTTGCTTGATAAATCTTTGCTCCATTCTCGTTCCATTCATAATGCATGGCGGCTTATCCGTGAGAATGATAGAATTTTGTGTATGAATGAGCACTTCGAGATAAGCAAACTTCATTGCTCTTGGGTCAGCTCGAACTTCCCGGAGTCTTTTCTAAGTCTTGCTTTGACCATACCCAACCAATCGATGTCTGAAGCCTTCTTGATTATTGCAGCCATTACACTTATCTTGTATGAAGTGACCGCATCAAGGTCAGAAGTTGAGCACATGATCACCTTCCGAACGATCTCAAGAAGAAGGTGATACTTTCTTTTTCAGATAGGAGGCTTTGACGTTAAGTCGTATTTCGGTCTCAACAAATTTCGGCTTCAAGAAACTCCTTTTCTCCTCAAAGCGGTTGTGTAGGTCTCGGATTGATGCTTCCTCGAGTTAGTCCGAATATCCTCGTAGATCGTCATTCGTCACTCGGACTTCCATTCCGCCAACGGAAGAAATCGTCGAAGATCATTGTCTTCATCCCTCTGCAGATTGTAAAAAACTCTGTGGGCTTCATGGGTGTGAACGATGTTACGATGAGTAGAGCAATATCGTTCCAATCCCACACGCTCTTAAGCACTCCGGAATTTCCAAATATTCCGGATCCGAGGTGATGTTGAAGACGACGTATTTTTCATCAATGATGTCTTTCTTCATCGATGCAAAATTGCAGTACTTTTTCCCTTGTCCCGGTCTTGAAACAAGATGTGCCATTTTTACGTAAGATATGCATTGATGTTTAGTTTGAGTAAGATATTTCAATAAATTCATCCAAACTAGCAAGGATTCAGCATCAATGTTGCAAATAAGCGTTTAGATCAAATAAATTACAGAAATACAACTTGTAAACCTAGGTACCATAGAGAATTCTAGATCATGCAAATGATTTAAAACAAGAAATTACCAGTAATTGATTCGAAGGATTTTAAAATCAGAAGTGTAGAATCAAATGATTTCGAAGATAATTCTCAGAGAATTTTAAACAACAGTGATCTTTTCAGAATTTTGAGAAGACGAAGTAGTGGAAAGCGGTTTCCTGAGAAAAAAATTTGATTTTGTAGAAAACGAGGGAAAATCTTTTTGCACAACTTTCCAAAGTACTCAAGTTTCCGTGGTTTGAAATCGATGGCTGAGATTAGTCGGCGGCCAAAAAGTATTTTGATCGAACGGTTGAGAAAAATAATCTTCTCGTTTTCCGGACTCGAAAAATCGTAATAAAAACATTTTGAAAACATTTTCAGGTCCGCATTAAAAGCTTTGCAGGGCATGCGTCATGAATAATGGAAAATAAATCAAATAAAATAAATAACACATATAAAGATATTCAGAAAGAGATAAATAAGAGAGCGTATCTGACTGATTGATATTGTAATCAATCAGTTACCACGGTGATCTGATCTGGTACTTTGTTGACTTATCTGATGTTTGCCTCATGCATTTCCCAACAATATCCTTGCTTATCTGATCGGATTCTTCTCATGTAACGCTTCGCCACTTATCTGATCCTCTTTTCTGAAAAACTTCATCCTTCAGTTTTCTTCTATAATCTCGCATTAACTGAGGTCAACTCCCGCCAAAACTTTAACTTCGGGGAGTCAAAAAGTCGCCTCGATTCCCAAATCGGCGCTATTTGACATTCCGTAATAATGGCATAGATATGCTGTGATTTAATCACACCGTTAACTCATCCAACCATTAGCCGCGTGTTCCAAACGCATTGTCGATGCAAATTTCACTTAAGATCTTCTGAGACGATAAAATTTACATTTATACCCCTAATTTCCTTCTATAAATAGCCTGGGGTGTTAGGCGAACAACACAATCATAAACCTATTTCATCTTCTTTAGCATATCCTTCATGCTTTTCCGATGAGTTCTTTATTTCCGATGATACTTCCGGTGGGAACTTTTAGCCCTTTTCTAATGAAAACAACTTCTCAGATCAACCCTGTGTGTTCCTTCACACTGCTTTCGTCGTCATCTAAGATTTCACATACGATCAATGCTAAGCTTCTTTACCACCATGGAGGCGGATCTGCTAAGGCAAATGAGAAGGCACTTCTCCTAACCGTATGCACCTTGTGCGCCTATCGAGAAGACGGTATTAACATCAACAGACTTAGTCTGAAACAAAACACGAGTTTGATATACAAAATAGTGTATCAAACTCAATATTTGCATGCGACACAAGTGTCTGTTTGGTCCTTGTGACCAAACCTTTGGCACTGTGCCTCATTTAACAGCTGGAAGTCCTGTTGATTTTACGTCTGAGGGCTTCCGGCTTGGACATCCTTCAGAGCCTCTCTAGCTCCTCCTTCCGAAGCTTTGAGATTGGCTCAGTATTCTCGAAGCCTCTCTGACGCCTCTTCTAGGTTTGAGGGAAAATGAGAGCATCATACCTTGAACTCTCTTTCTCTTTCCCTGCCTCGGGTTGTCTTAGGGCTGATGGTTTATGTATCGACCTCCGGGTCTTCTTGTACTTGTAATACCACTTGAAGATAGATGTAGCATTTGTAATCTTGTGATATCACTTGTAACTTGTAAATCTGACCTTCGGGTCTTTATCAACGAAAAACTCTGTTATTCCATTGCTGTGTTGTTTTCTTCTAACTTATGCGATCTGTAGCTTTACTCTTGATTTGCCTGTTGACTGCAGCTTTAATCGGCTTATAAAGTAATCTTCCAATCTGATCAGTTCCCCCTTAATCTGATATATCTTGAACTGATCTGCCCTTTGTCTGAACTTCAGATCGGCTACCTTTCTGACTTTCTGATTTGCTCCTATCTGAACTTCAGATTGGCTCCTCGTCTGGTCGTCTGATCAGTTGAGATTCCTAACTCAACTGATTCCACTTAACCTTGGTTAGTCTTTTAACCAACTGAATCTGGAGATCAATCCTTCAGCCATATCTGGTGCATTTTCTCCAAGATCCAGAAGCCCTAGCTCGTTGCATAACTCTCTGAATCTGATCTCAGCTAGTGGCTTGGTTAAGATATCAGCTTTCTGCTTGTCAGTATAGATCTTTTCCATTCTGATATTCTTCTTTTCAACATAATCTCTGATAAAATGGTGACTGACATCCACATGCTTGCATCTTGTATGTAGAACAGGATTCTGAGTGATTGCAATAACACTATTACTGTCACAGAATATGGGTACGTTCTTAGCTATGATGTTGTAATCCCTCAGCTGCTGACTTAGCCAGAGCAGTTGGGAACAACAGCTTCCTGCAGCCATATATTCTGCTTCAGTAGTAGATGTCGCAACTGATGTCTGCTTCTTCGAAAACCAAGAGATCAGTTTATTTCCCAGAAACTGACATGAACCTGAGGTTGACTTCCTGTCGATTCTGCAACCTCCGTAGTCTGAATCAGAATACCCACTAAGCTCTAGATTGTCATCTGATGGGTAAAATAAACCGAGGTTTACAGTCCCCTTCAGATACTTGAGAATCCGCTTAGCTGCTTCTAGGTGGCTTTGCATTGGATTTGCTTGAAATCTGGCACATACACCTACTGCAAAAGTAATGTCTGGTCTGCTGGCAGTCAGGTATAGTAGAGATCCAATTAGAGCTCTATACTCCTTCTGATTCATTTTCTGACCATCTTCGTCTGGATCCATCTTGAATCCGGTCATCATTGGAATTCTGGCTTCCTTGCAGTGTTGAACTCCGAACTTTGCCAGTAGATTCCTTGTGTACTTCGCCTGGCAGATGAATATCCCTTCTGAACTCTGCTTGACTTGTAATCCCAGAAAGTAATTCATCTGACCCATCATGGACATCTCGAATTTCCCTTGCATCAACTTGCTGAACTTCTCACATAACCTTTTGTTGGGAGATCCGAAGATAATGTCGTCCACGTGATCCCGAACCATCGTAATATCTTCTCCATCTTCTATTCTCGAATAAGGTTACGTCCCATTATTCCTTTAGTGAACCCGCTGTCTGTCAAGAACTGAGAGAGTGTATCATACCAAGCTCGAGGAGCTTGTTTCAGTCCGTAAAGAGCTTTCCTTAAACGGTACACTTGGTTGCCTTTTTCAAAGCCTGGAGGTTGTTTGATATAAACTTCCTCTGCTAGTACCCCGTTTAAGAATGCACTTTTTACATCCATCGATACACATGAACCCTCTGTGGGAAGCATATGCCGAAAAACCGAAATGGCTTCTAAGCGGCGGACGTGCAAAGGTCTCATCATAATCAATTCCTTCTGATTGTGAATACCCCTTAGAAACAAGTCTTGCCTTATTCCTGGTTATGACATTTTTCTCATCTCTCTTGTTCTTGAATACCCACTTTGTGCCAATTACGTCTTCATGAGTTGGTCTGTCCACCAATTTCCAAACTTGATTTCTCTCGAACTGTTCCAGCTCCTCCTGCATGGCTAGAATCCAGCTTGCGTCTTGTAGAGCTTCCTCTACTGTGGTTGGTTCCTTCATAGACAGATAACAACAATATATGGCACTTTCACCAATCTGATGTCTAGTTTTGACTCTATCAGATGGGTCTCCGATAATCTGATCAGTTGGATGACTGGTAATCCAAGTCCTTCGCTCGATGTCAAAATGCATTTGAGAACATCATCCATATCGATAGTTCATTACTAGTGATTGGGAGTGGTCTTGAATTATGATCCACTTGATAAGAACATGTCTCGGTGATGTTGGACTCATCATGTCTTTGAAGTCATTCATAGGAACTTCGAAGTTCCCCACAACCGGATGGTTCGGTTGATCTTTATCTCACCGTAACAACTTCTTCACTGATAGTTGTGCGTACCTTTGGGTGTGATTGACCTGTTGAATCAGCAAGATCAAGTTCTGGGATGTACACTTTTACGTGTTCAAACCTTTCTCCTTGATGCTTAAATTTGATCCATTTTACGCATGTCGTAACAGATTGATCTGGTATGGCTTGTTACGAAAGCGACTTTCTCTTGTTCAGAGGATGTCTCATCAAAAACCACACGGGGTGTTTCTTCCACAACTAGAGTTCGTTTGTTGTAAACTCTGAAAGCCTTGCTGGATGAGGAATATCCTAAGAATATACCCTCATCGACTTGGCCTCAAAAGTCTTCAATGACTTTTTCCATTTTGAGAATGCTCGACATGGAAGTATGAAACTCAAGGAAGTTCAAAGGTGTATGTTAGTTATTAACATGCCACACCAAGCCGCTTTCAAAAAAAGGAAAACAGTCTTTCTCCGCTTTCGCTATTTTGGAGAAACAGAACTTCATCTCGACTAAGACATCCACACCCGCCGCTTCAAAACACCTTATGAACTGGGAAAGATGTTCTCCTCAGATTTCATAACACCATGTTTTTGGGGTGCAAATGTTTTCATTTCCAAACAATGGGAAAAGTCAAAGAAGACTTTTGAGGCCAAGTCGATGAGGGTATATTCTTAGATATCTTGTACCGACGCTTTCATGTCAGATACCAAACTCAAAGGCAAAAATCAAGAATAAAGGAATTCGTGAACTCAGACCTTTATCCGATCCGATCTTTACTATCTTCGACACCCTTCTCATTTTGTAGCTTTTTGAGCGCTTCGGTATCTTAGTCGTTGTCTCGTTCTTCTTGTATAAGAATACAACCCAAGTAAACTTGGAATAATCATCCACGATTACAAGAGTATATTTATATCCAATCGAGACCGACCGGTGTAATCGGGTCGAATAGATCCATATGGAGCAAATTGCAATACTCTCTTGGATGTTGGTCCCGTATTCCCTTGAATGAGGCTTTAACTTGTTTTCCTTCCGACATGCGGCACATGTCCGATCTTTGGAGAATATCTCATTCGGAAGTCCCTCAACCAAAGACATCCTAGCGATCTTGTTAAGAGTCTTGAAGTTCAGATGACTTAATCTTTTATGCCAGAGCCAACTGCAACTTTTAGAACTCTTAACAATTAAGCATGTATTCTTGGGGCAACTGTTCCAATCTGCTATGTAGATCGTGCCTTTCCTTGAACCAGTTAGCAAGATTTGTTGAGTGGATCGATTCCTTATCGTACACTTGTCGCCGAGAACTCAACGTCAATCCGTTGTCGCAGATTGTGATATCGATACTAGATCAGCTTCAATCCTTCGACATACGAGACTCCAGTTACTTGTACATCATCATTCTCTAAGGTTCTAAATCCCTTGGTAAAACCAAAGTTATCATCACCGAAGAGTACACATGGGCCTTCTTGTTCTCTGTAAGATCTAAGGAGATGTTTGCTTCCTGTCATGTGCCTTGAGCATCCACTATCGATGTACCAGATAGTTTCTTGTGCACCTCCTTTGTTGGCCAGTCCCACGCAAACCTGCAATCAAATCAGGCTTTAGGTACCCCTTTGGAATTGGGTCCTGGGGGGTTAGTGGTGGATTTAGGGATCCACACAAACAGAGCACTTCTATGAAAATCTGAAAGATTAGAAGGTCTGATTTGTCTCCCATACATATCAACATAATCATACGTCTCTTTATATACTTTCTGATTAGTATGATTATTAGTGTGAGCCTTGGATGACTTAGAAGACTTGGGATTTTTCTTTATATTTTGTCTTCTTTTAATCCAAAGTGGCTCTCAAAAGTGAGATATACCTAGATCTCGATTATAGGGGTAGGTACGACCGCTACCATCAAAAGATTCATATCTTTTTGGGCATAGGTGGTCTTTGCAGTTTACCTATAGCTTGCTTATTAGGCAAATTGACCTTGATTGGGTCTCGACAGATTTCCTTCTCATGGGTTGTCTCTTCCGATACCTAATCTATTTGATCAAAGTTGAGGTCTCTTCGAAGAACCGGTTTTCTTTTGATTCCTACCGATGCTTTATCGATTGGGGTCCATTTCGCTCCTTTACGATTAGGCACACCGCCTTTACTTGCTCGGCGTGGCCTTTTTCCCTTATTAGATACAATTTTAGCTTTTAGTGTATCTTTGTCAGAGACTCGTTTTATTACACCATTCTGAAGTGAATCAAACAGGGCTTTTGAGGATGTAGAAGGGTTCTCATACCCAATTCCCTTCTTGTTAGTCGGCGTTCAAAAATAGGTGTTCATTTCTTGAACGGTTTTAGATGATTTTGTGAAAACCAATATTTTCTTCCGCAGACTATCCTCAGTAGATTTAAGACTCTCATGTAGTCGGAATAGCTCATCAAATTTAGCTTGAAGGATTTTGAAATCATCAGCTTGCTATTTGTTGATTGCTAGCTGATCTTTGATCTGTTTCTCCTGATCAGAAGATTTAACCTTCAGAACGTTAAGTTCCTCAGTTACCTTCTGAGCAGTTTCAGTAGATTTCAGTTCAATAGCTTTACTGAGAGCGTTCTCTTTAATGAGCTGATTATTTCTAATCCTTAGCTTGTCATTTTCAGCTTCCACTATTGTATAAGTGTCTACTGCTTCAGAGATATCATCAAGCAATTGCTCAGAGTAGAGCTGCAAGTCAATCTCTCCAAAGAAAAGCTAATAATAGCAGGTGTGGAATTTGAAAAAGCAGAAGGTTTGGAGGTTACCTCAGATTGGTCCTCCTTGGCCATTAGGCAGACTTCATTGTCATCTGAAGAGAATATCAGATCTTCATGCTCGTGGAAGTCAACAACACTGCTTATTAGACAGAAGTCTTCTACAAATGAGTACCCAGAGTCCTCAGAAGGCAGATAAGAATCATCAATTCCAGATGTGTCAGCTACTAGGGCTTTCCTATCTCTGAGGCGTTGCTCTCTTTTGTTCCGTTTCTCTTCTCTTTTTTTAGAGTCGGTCGAGGCGGTCGGTCTTTGTAGTGACTGGTTTCTCAGCTTGAAGCATGATCCTCGATCCTCGATCTAAACTCCTCTCTGCCGGTGAGTCACTCTGTCTATAGGATCTGTCAAGTGACTTCCCTTTCTGATAGTAATCAGAACTTCTTCTGTCAGATCTGTTATATCTTCTCTCATCTGTCAGATCATCTCTTTTCTTTTCTTCTATGTGATCTCTTCGATCATCAGATCTGGTTCTTTCTCGTGATCTGTCAGTTGGCCTCCTGTTTCTTTGATAGTCACTATAGAATCTCCGATACTTACCAAGCTGAGTATTTGTTCTTTCAAGTTTCTTGGTAAGCAGAGCGATCTGTTCTGGTTGACTTATGATGTTTCCAACAGGTTCAGTGGCCTTCGATCTGCTGCTGGTAACTTTAAACGCAACTGATTTAGACGTTGAGGCTTCAGCAGGCGTCTCGTCTTCATCTGCTTGTCCTCTTTCGATTAAATCGAACTCGTGAGCTTTAAGTCTTAGGAACAAGCTGCTTGACTTCATTTTTGAAATGTCTTGGCAATCCTTGATTACCGTGACTGTCATGTCCCATTTCTTGGTGAGAGATCTTAAGATCTTGTAGTTGATATCTTTGTCTGACATCTCTCTACTAAGTTCTTGTAGCTTATTGACTGACATGGTGATCCTCCCATCGAGCTCGTTGACGATCTCGTTGGCCAACATCTTTAACTTTTCGAACTTCACCAGTTCAGCTTGTAGGCGGCTGTCTTTGATCTGATCATTTCCTTCGCAGATCTCAGCAAGAGTATCCCACATTGCTTTTGCAGTTTTGAGATACTTTATCTTCTCTTTGGTGACTTTATCCATTGTCTTTATGATTATATGCCTGACGATTGTATCTAGAGTGAACAACTTTCTTTCCTCTGCATCCATCAAAGCTGGGATTTTTCACACAAGACTTCCCGTGGCAAAGTGTGGATCTCCTCCGACTGCTGGGTTGTCGTGGTATATGATGATGGGTCCTCGTTCGATGACTTCCATCATTCTGCCGCTTATCGATCCTAGATGGTTGCACAAATATATAACCTAATCTGCATACTCATCAGTTGAAAATTTAGGCAAATCATGATACATACCAGAGGTATTATCAATGCTGAGTGATTTTGAAAACGAATGAGTTTTTAAAAACGGTTTTTCAAGATCTGTTCAAATGACCACAAAGATTCTTCCTCAAGAATCGATGATACTCAAAGCCAGTGGTCTGTAGAACCACTGCTCTGATACCACTTGTAGGTCCCGAACGGGTTTTGTGAGGGTGGAAGTCTAGAGGGGAGGGGTGAATAGACTTCCAAAACTTTTCGTGCGGATCAGGTGTGAACTGCAGATTACCCGATCAGAGTGCTAGTGTATCAGTTTAGACTGATGTTCAATCTTACTGAGTGCCTGAGGGCAGATCAGTTTGATATATGTCAGTTTAACTGAATGGTGCGAAAGCTTGTTTTTACCCGTGTGAAAAACCAGTTTTATCAATCAGATTCTTAAGTCAGTTTTTAACCAGTTGACTGAAGTGCCAGACTGATCAGATTAGTTGCTTGGTGCAGACTGAACTTTAACTTTAGAATATGTATGCAGTTTAAACTCAGTTGTGTGACTTGTGTAAAGCGATAAGAAAGCAAGTAAATGCACACAAGACGTTTTATAGTGGTTCGGACAAAACCCATCCTACGTCCACTCTTCCCTTAACACAGGGAAACCTTAACCTACTTTAACCTGCAGGACTTATATCTTTTTCAGGATGGCCGAGATGTTTACCGAGTTCCCACTCAAGCTTAACCTACGGGACTTATATCCTTTTCAGGATAGCCGAGATGTTTATCGAGTTCCCACTCTACAACGTAACCAGCGGGACTTATGTCCTACAAAGAGGATAGCCGAGATGTTTAATGAGTTCTCACTCTACAGACTTGGCCTAACTTGCATTTGGGTAAAGAATGATTGAGGGTTCCAACTGGAAATCTATCCTGGTGCTTTAGATAGCCAAAATGCTAGTGGATAGGATTTCTTGCTAAGAACTATGAGATGAACACTCTAAGAATAATCTTCAGATGTAGTGTTCTTGTGAGTGGAGATTTGTTGTAGCTTTAGCTTCTTTTGCGATGTCTCCATGTTTGTTCTTGCGTTTTTCACTTTGTTGAACCTCTTCTTCAAAAATGAAGAATGATCCCATTTTATAGACCTCGAAATCAAGAAGCCGTTGGAGAGCAATTTGAATTTTGGGCTATATTAGGTAGGCTGTAGGATATGATTGTGACGTGCTGTAATTTTCGGCGTGGCCGTCGGCATGATTAGCGCCGTTTTTGTCTGCAGCATCGTATCCCATATTGTCAGCTCTTTTTGTGCACGTGTCGCTTTCTCCTTGGCTTCGCGAGGCAGCACTTCAGAAATTTGCCCGTTAGACAATTGATATTCCTTTTGGAGAGGATTCGTCTTGTCTGGTGTATCTTTTTGATTGTCACCAGGTGTGAGCTGACTTGATCAAGTAACTGATCAGTCTACCCTATTGAGTCTTTGGTTGCACATTGTCTTAGCTTCAATATGCAGACTCTGCTGAAAGTAGGTCTTCAGGTCTTTTGATCTTCAGGTGTCTCTGAGCCTCAGTGTATTCAGTCGTACTGAGTCTTCAGGTTTGATGCTGAGTCTTCAGGTTTATCTGAATCTTCAGGTTCATCTGAGTCTTCAGTGTTATCTGAGTCTTCAGGTTCATCTGAGTCTTCAGTGTTATCTGAGTCTTCAGGTCCATCTGAGTCTTCAGGTTCTTCTGAGTCTTCAGTGTCTTCTTGTCTTCACCTGATCTTCTGACTTCATATCTTCTGATTTGCGCTTAGTCTTCAGATCATCTGACCTTCTCTGGGTCATCTAATACTTCGACCTGACCTATACATACTGAGTTCCCCCTTAATATGTGACCTATCTTTCACATCAGCTATCTATACATTTCAGCTGGTCATCTTATTCTGAATCAAAGTCATCAGTCAGCTAACGGGTCTGACTTGTCATATTACAACCTGTTTTGGAACTTCCATCAAAACTAAATTACATATTTCCCAACAGGTTCTCTTAGTAAAATTCATCTCCTTTTATGATCCACATGATGCCAAATTTTTAATTCGTCCTTACAATTAATAATAACTATTACTCTCTCATCCAACACTCATGTGATCCATGTCTATACATGAACTCTATCACTATTATGTACAAAAATTATCATTGTTATGAATACAACTTTCACTGTTTAAAAATATAAAATATTTTTTAACAGTGATAATTTTTATGCATAACAGTTAAGATTTTTGTGCATAACAATGATAGTTTTATTACATAACATTAATACTTAAAAAATCAAGTTCACGGTGAACTTGAGATCACACAAGTTTTTGTCGTCCCAAAATTACCTATATATGTATAATGATACACATTAAAAAAAAGAGAATAATAATAAGATTTGAGGGGTATTTTTTTAAATATTTACGTATAAAATAAAGTAAAAAATTGAATTGTGTGTATATGTGGGCCAAAAGTAATGACATTTTGTGTAAACTTGTGAATATTGTAAGAGTGGAGTTTATGAAGGGTACATTTTTTTTAGAGTGTGTAAGTAATGTTGGAACGACCAAATAAAATAAATTAAATGTGCAAATAATTGTGGAACTATATAGTATATCTTATAATGGAATCAAACACTTATCTACATTCTAATTATACTAGTTTTGGGTAGCACCTCAATTCTTGAGGTGTTAACCCTGACTCGTGGTACTTAATTTCTGTAATTAGAGATGGTAATCAAAAGAAATTACAATTATTAGGTGTTTATCCGAATTGAGGTGCTAACCCTGACTCGTGGTACTTAATTTCTGTAATTAGAGATGGTAATCAAAAGAAATTATAATTTGTTGTGTATCAAAATATCGAGGTTAAGAATTTAGATATGACTTATGATTTTGACGACACAAATAAGTAATTATGAGATATGAGTTGTATTAATTGCTCATGATTGTGGAGAGAATAAGTGTTGAACTTATGTGCAAGAAGTAAATTTGCAAGAGGTTTAGTATGGTATGAATTCTCTAGTTATTTGGGTCATAAATGAGCCTTATTTATAGTGTTTGGGAGAGTGGAGCTCATTATCCCTGATTATAAGTACCATGGGCCGAAAGTTATTCTGCAATACATTAAATGCTACAAGACATATGTGCTAGGAGATCAGGCGAGGTGATCTTGGGCATCTCGATGGGACTTCGCCCAAAGTAATCCACGGGTTTGCAGAGAATTAGCAGTCTAACTACTTTGACCTATCATTCATAATCATCATTTGCCGATTTATCTCTGACTTAAACCTGTTTTAGGAAAGTTCTCTGCGTCTTTGCCCGACATCTATCCAACAGATTTAATGCTCAGACTTGTGTCGCACTCAAGGTCCGGAGATCATCTTGTGGTCGCACGATCTCCGTGAAGGTATGGTGATTTTTCCTTGTGGCGACCTCCGAAGTGCTTTCCATGATAAAATCCTATCTTCTCTGTCATAGGATATTTCAGGTCGGGGTCGACCTCGCGTAATATGCCCACAACAATAGCCCCTAGCTCATCTTCATATGCTCGCAAGGGAGACGAGCTACTCTCGTCTTTTTCCTTGATGTGCGAGGTGTGGAGACTTCTTGAATACGCGTGACCGTTGCCTTGGAAATTATCACGATGACGGCTGCTCACCTCGACTGTCGAGCCTACTAGGGTAGGTAATGATGGCGCGTGAAGTCCACGCGCCGGATGCGAAAAGTCACGACCAGCCTCACGCACTTCGATTTCTTCTATAAATATCCCTTCTCACGTTATTTTTCCACCTTTTTCTCATTTCAAAAACCCTTGAGCGTTCCTAGTTTCATTTGCTTATTTGACTCTCTGCTGTGTTGGGAAATTTATAGTTTTGATGGAAGTTCCAAAACAGGTTGTAATAGGATCTGTTAGACCTGTTAGCTGACTGATGATTTAGAATCAGGATAGGATGACTAACATAGATGTATAGACAGCTGATGTATTAGATAGGTCACATATTGAGGGGGAACTCAATATGTATAGGTCAAGTCAAGAAGATCAGAAGATCAGACAAGTCAAGAAGACCAGAAGATCAGACAAGTCGAGAAGATCAGAAGATCAGACAAGTCAAGAAGATCAGAAGATCAGACAAGTCAAGAAGATCATAAGATCAGACAAGTCGAGAAGATCAGAAGATCAGACAAGTCGAGAAGATCAGAAGATCAGACAAGTCAAGAAGATTAGAAGATCAGACAAGTCAGATAGTCAGATGATCAGGTGAAAACATAAAGCTGAAGAATCAGAAGACCTGAAGATCAGATGACTACAAGAAGAACAAGACAAGAAGACCTCCGATTACCTACATCAGAAGAAGGAAATAGAGTGTGTAAGTTGTGCTAAGGCAACCTACATCAGAAGACTCAATCAAGTAGGCTGATCCGTTTTAACTGATCAGGTCAGCTCAATTAGGTGACAACCAATTGTTCACCAAAGTCATACGAGTTCATCAGACAAGAAGAATGTCACACTAAGTTGGTAAATCAAACACTGAACAAGTGTACTTGATAACCTATGAAAGCAAGACACGTATGTACGGAGCTGACAGTGCGGGATTCGGCGGATCACAGTCAAACGGCTATAAAGGACTAACTTGCATGCTTTCGGCCATGCCACCTCTGTGCACGTCATATCCATCCTGCAAACCTACCTTAAATAGACCGAAATTCAAATTGCTCTCCAACAGCTAGTTCGATTTCGTGCATATATATATGGGATCAAACCTTCATAGTAAGGTTACAGAAATTATCATCAAGCTCAAGCTATCCGCAATTTCCGCACGAAGAACACAAAATCAAGAATATTTTCTAAGTGTTCATCCCATAGTTCTTAGCACATAAATCTTATCCTTTAGCTTTAGGCTTCCCATATACTAGGATGGATTTCTAGTTGGAACACAACAAATCTTATACCCAAACCAAAAGTTAGGTTAAGTTTTTTAGAAAGATTTCAGACTAGGGTTTCTAGTTTCTGATTTCTGTGATCGGTTGAGTGAGAACTCCTGAAATATCTGTTGTACTATGTTGGAATTACACATTAAACTAAGTTCAGTTGGTTAAGTTGGTGCCCCTGCTGATAGGGAAGAGTGGACGTAGGACAAGTTGTCCGAACCACTATAAAAATCTTGTGTGCCTTTACTTGCTTTATCTGTTTTACACTATCTGCACACACCTGTTTATATATTGCATGCATATTCTAAGATAGGATCAGATTTGCAACAAGCAACTGATCTGATCAGTTTGACACTTTGTCATCTGATATAAAACAGATAACTTAGAATCTGATTTGAGAAAACTGGTTTTTCACACGGGTTAAACTTATCTTCCACACATCAGTTAAACTAATAGACACAGAACTGATCTGCCATTAGGCAATCAGTAAGTTGCATATCAGTCTAAACTAATTCACACACACTCTGATCAGGAAACTTGCTATTCACACCTGATCTCACGAAAAAGTTTCAGAAGTCTATTCACCCCTCTCCTCTAGACTTCTGCCTCACTAAAACCCATTCGAGACCTACAATTGGTATCAGAGCAGTGGTTCTATGGACAACTGGCTTTGAGTATCATCGGTTCTTGAGGAAGAACCATTGTGGTCACTTGAACAGATCTTGAAAAACCCGTCTTAAAACTCTTTTGTTTTCAAAACTCACATTCAACATGGATAATACTTTGGGTATGTATCATGATCTGCCTAAGTTTTCTATTGATGAGTATGCAGACTGGACCATACTCATGAGTAATCATCTGGGTGCGATAAGCAGCAGAATGATAGAAGTTCTTGAACAAGGACCCATCATAATTTATTACAACAGCCCAGCTGAAGGAGGTGATCCAGAATATCCAATTGGAGCCAGAATCAGAAAGAGTCCTTCATTGATGGATGTCGAGGAAAGGAAGTTGTCAAATCTGGATACTGTAGCGAGACATATATATCATCACGAAGACGATGGACAAGATAACACGTGAGAAGATCAAGTATCTCAAGACTGCCAAGCAGATGTGGGATACTCTTGCAGAAATGTGCGAAGGAAATGATCTGATTAAGGATAACAAATTACAAGCTGAACTGGTAAAGTTTGAAAAACTCAAGATGCTGCCAAATGAAACCATAAATCAGCTTGATGGAAGAATCATCATGTCAGTCAACAAGCTTCGTGAACTGGGATGAGAAATGTCTGACAAAGACATCAACTACAAGATCTTGAGGTCCCTGACCAAGAAATGGGACATGAAAGTAACTGTGATAAAGGATTGCCAAGATATTGCGAAGATGCAGCCAAGCAACCTATTTCTCAGTTTAAAGGCTCATGAATTCGACCTGATTGAAAGAGGTCAAGAAGAAGAAGATGAGTCACCGGCTACACCGACACATCAAAAAAAGCAACTTGATTGAAGGCAGCCTAACAATTCAAGTCTCATCAACCAATTGGAAATATCATGAGTCAGGCTGAACAGATTGCTTTGCTGACCAGAAAGCTTGAACGATCCAACGTTCAACTGGGAAAATATCGGAAATTTTATAGAGACTATTGTTGGGGTTATACTGAAAAATATGCTTTTTACTTTGTATAACCAAACTGAATTTCTTATTTACTTACTGAAATAAATTATTAATCACTATTGCATTAAATATGAATGAATGTTATATATATTTGTTGCAAACCTGTTCAATAAGTAAGTATGTGTTACATTGTAGTTAATTTGGTGATACCAGATCACAGAAGATCAAATTAACAGTTCCTCATGACTAAGTACAAATTCACAACCCAAATGGAAATGAACAGTCCATCATGAAAGGTTGAAGTGTAAGACTCAGATTGACTTGTTTGACCAAGAGATTACACTAGGGCATTATGATGCGCTGAATAGGACCTACAAGAAGATAAATTCTTCGGTACTGAATATACAAGAATTAGACCTCAGTGATTCATTATTTCTTAATCTCCGTCCCTTAAATAGGATCGTGTGAAATTAATAACTATTGCTTTGACTTATGATGGGAAGAGAATCAATGCGATTCGATACCTTATATCTTGGGCAATATTATTGATTACACGATGATTGCTAAGATTTAATATGGAGAATCGTGTGCAAGTACGGCTTGCTTGATTTGTCCCCTTGGTGGGCTCAGAATCTTTATCATACCAAATCTTGCAAGTGAAAATTTATTTCCGGTATGGATAATAATGTTGAGTTATCTTTACTCCAAGGACAAAGATGTTAATTAATATAAAGCCTGTTCAGTGGCCTAATTAATTAGTGGACTAAGATAATCTTAAACACGGGAAATAATGACCGGGAGCCATATTATTGTGAAGTCGTAATATGGGTTAAGATGGATAGTTCAATATTAATTTTATAGTGGAATAAATTAATATTAAAGGGCTTGAATAATATTTTGGCTAAATATTAAAGTTTCATAGCCCATTGGAGGTCCAATCTTAATTCTCCTAAAGGCCCCTCAAATAGCTCAAGTAAAGTCCAATTAATGAAAAGGAGAAAAAAATATTATTGCCCTATTTTCTTGAAATTTTCGAAAATTATGAGACAAGAAAGGGAAAAGATTTTCTTGATTTTCTTGAAAAGATTTTTATGGAAAAAGATAAGTATTCTTGCAATACAAGATATCCAATAAATTCAAGAAATAAAATCTTGCCTTCTTGTGCATTGAATTTTTCGAAAATTCTATATTTATAAGGAGGAAGATTTTTGTGGAAAAATTAATTATGGAGAAAAGAATATATGTGATATATTCAAGATTTCTTGGAGATCAAGAAAAAGATTTTCTCCTTATTTTTCTAGTGCAAAATTCGACCAACCCTTGCCTTATAAATAGGGGTTGAATTTTTCATCCCCAAGGTAATTCCATGTGTTGGAAATATTAGAAATCCATAAAGGTGGTGGCAAAATATTTTAATTTTTCTCCTTCATTAAAATCGTTCGTGTGAATCCTCCCACCGGATTACGTTCGTGGACATGGGACATATTTGGGAAGACTCTTTGGGTTAATCCATTGTCTCAACGGTTGTCTCTACAAGAGGTATGTAATCTCGTAACTCCTAGATTCCGCATGCTTAGGATTTACGTGGATTACGTGTACGCATGTTGCTTATTTGCTTGTTTAATTATTATGTTGAATTGATTTAGGATTAATTCATGTTAGTAATTAATTGATTAGTTTAAATATGTATTTAAATTCATCTCGAATAGATCCGGGCACCCCTTATTTCCCAACAACTATCAGAACAACAGAGGAAGAGATAGGAGATCTACTGACAAATCACAAGAAAGGAATTGTTCTGATGACATAAGAGATAATCATAGAGATGACAATAGAGAAGATAAGAGAGATGATCGTTTTGATGATAGAAGAGACAACAGATTAGATAGAAGGAATTCTGATTACAGGCAAACTGGGAAGTCAACTGACAGATCTTACAGAAGAAATGACTCACCTGGTAGAAGAAATTCCGCAGAACCTGGAGCATGTTTCAACTGTCAGAAACCAGGTCACTATAGTGCTGATTGCCCTGACCTGGCTCCAAAAGAAAGTGAAGATAAGCGGAATAGAAGAGAGCAGAGATATAGAGACAGAAAAACCATGGTTGCTGATACATCTGGGATAGATGATTCTTATCTACCATCAGATGATTCTGGATATTCATCTGTAGAAGACATCAGCCTGATGACCACTACTGATGATGTTGACGACTTCGACGATATGATGTTCTCATCTGATGATGACATCTGTCTCATGGCCAAGGATGCTGATCAAACTGAGGTAATTTCTAAACCTTCTGTGTTTTCTGTTTAGACACCTGCTGGAGAGATTGACCTACAGCTCTACAATGAGCAATTGCTTGATGATCTCTCTAATGCAGTAGACACTTGTACTATAGTGGAAGCTGAGAACGATAAGCTAAGGGCTGAGAACATTCAGCTTGTCAAAGATAATGCTGCAAGTAAAGCTGCTGAACTGAAATCAGTTGAGACTGTTCAGAAGATGACTGCAGAGCTGGAATTTCTGAAAGTCAGCTTTTCTGATCAGGGTAAACTGGTTAAGGAACATCAATCTATCAACAAACAGCAAGCTGATGATCTTAAAATCCTCCAAGATAAGTTTGATGAACTCTTCCGACTGCATGAGAGTCTAAAACAAAGTGAGGAGAGTTTGCGAAAGAAAGTAGGGATTTTTGGAAAAACTTCTAAAAATGTTGATGAAATAACAAGTTACTTTCGGAAGTCAACTGATAAGAAGGGTATTGGGTTTGATAGCCCTTTTGGATCCTCATTTGTCCAACCTGGTTCACAGTCCAAAAGTGAATCTAGGAAGATTTCTGGACAAGATACACGATATGCCAAATCTGTATCAAAGAAGGGAAAAATATCTACTGAGCAGGAAAGGCGAGTGCCTGATAAAAAAGGGAACAAAAATGGACCTCACCTGATCAAGCATCAGCCGAGGAATCAACAGAAGAATCCTGTTCTTCTGAAGAGACCTCAGCCTAATTAGCAGATTAGGAATCAGAAAGGACAATCTCGCAAGGGAAAATCTGATCTGAGACCTAATCAGGTCAAGCTGCCTAACCAGCACGCTAAGGGTAAACTACAAAAAACCATTTGTGCAAAAGAGATATGAATCTTTTGATGGTAGAAGTCACACCTATCCCTTCAACCAGAAATTCAGGACATCTGCACCAGAACCACGCTGGATTAAAAGAAGACAGACTAATCAGAAAAATCCCAAGTTTTCTGATTCATCCAAGGTTCACACTCATAATCATACTGATCAGAAAGCACATGAAGAGATGTATGAATATGTAGATGATTATGGGAGACAAATTAGGCCTTCTGATCTTGATGATTACCATAGAAGTGCCTTGTTTGTTTGGATCCCGAAAGGTAACACTAACCCCTCAGGACTGTTGTAGCAAAGATAAACCCGACCCTTGGTTTAGTCGCATGAACGATAACTCGTCTCCCCAATGCCATTTAAAGAGACCTGGGGATAATGTCACGTGGTCAATTTGTCCATCAAGACTAAGTGCACCTTACCCAGGTCACAAAGGCAGCAAGTCGCGAGACGACTTACAAGAACTCCACAAGTCGCGAGGCGACTTACATTGTAGAGCTTCCCAGGACGGAAGTGACTACTTACATCAATCCGAGTTTTATCATCGTAAAGAAGGAATATATCCGAGTTAATTAGGGAGCAGATTTTGAGGACCTAATCGGAGTAAGTATATTAGATACCGAAGATCTCGGCCGGAGAGCACGGGATACTCGTTTGGTCCATCTCTAACCCTAAGGGCCGATCGTCCATCCCCATGAAGACCCTAAAACTTAATTTCTAGTTTATAAATACTTCATGTCAAGTTCATTGTAAAAGGTTGAAAAATCTTAGCATTCTAGGCAGAAATTATAGTGAATTACACCTGGCTTGGTCGCCCCCAGACATAGTCTTATTCACAGACGAACTGGGTAATCAAACTTTGCATTCTTACTTGTTTTGATCGTCTAAATACCTATTGTTTATTGTTTGTTGGCCGAAAAACATAAACCAGGCACAAGAATTGGCGCCATCTGTGGGAAACTTTTCTATAGAATTGTTAATAAATTCCTAAGAAGACCAGCTCGATTTCACTCATTTGGCACCGAACACTAAATGGACACCCGTGATGGTATCGAAGCTTCCCTAAGCTCACAATGCACCCACCCAGCAGCCCCAGTGGTCACTCCTGATAGGTGGAATCTAGTTCAGACTCCGGAGGACACAAAGGCCGTAATGGCCATTCTCAATAAGAAATGCCTCACCTTCGACGGCGAGAAGGGCAACCTCCGGCCAAAAAGACCATCCACAACGCCGGAACCTCTAAGGGTAAGGGGACTCTTTTCAAAAAGGGATGGTCAATGGGCCAAATGGCCTATGATTCGACGAGGAATGCTATTGTCAGGAATTTTTGACTCCTGGAGAAACCGGCGGTCGAACAATGTGTTCAACCATCTTGGAGATCCAGGGGCTCAAAAGGTTCCCATGGTCGTCGAGGACGAGGCCCAGTCTCAGCCTCGACATGCTGACCAGGTAGAGCGCGACCTTGCATTGGATCTGAACATGCATCACGACGAATTGCCGAGGGGTTCAGCTGTCCACCACGGTGATCCTCCGGTTGCCTTCCCGGCTGGGGATCCTCGCGATGTTCAGGTCGAGGCGCTGGCCCAGACGGTCCAACAACTTCTCGAACGAGTGGAAAATCAAAATGGGCCGGCGGGGACAGATAATAACCTCGTCATCCCAGATTCTCCACTCGAAGGCTATGGTGACTCTGGCGCCTACCTAGAGAAAAATCAACATGGCGACTTTAGATCGCTACAGTGGAAACTCGGACCCAAGGGTCCATGTGGCGAAATACAATTCTTACATGGCCTCTATGGGCGCATCCGACGCTACCAAGTGTCGGTTGTTCTCACCGACGTTGAGCGACCAGGCTCATAAGTGGTTCACCTCATTGCCGCCTTTCTCGGTGGACACTTTTGAACAACTCGCTAGGCTGTTCCTGACTCACTTCACAGAACTAGCACCCCGACCTACGACCAGGCAACGCCTCATGAACACTCAGTAAGGGGAAACGTAATTGGACCGATCCTACATTAAAAGGATCGAAAAACTCATCCTCGAGGGGGATCCCATAGGGGATGAGGCAAAATTGCTGGGTCTCGTCTCTGGCCTCAGGAAAGGGACCAAGTTATGGCAGCGCATGACCGCCGAATACCTGGCTAGTTATGCTGACTTTCGAAGGTGAGCTAGTGACCTGATCCACACTCCAAAACTGCTGGAATCCCGACTCTCAGAAAATAAGGAAGTCATAGATTCAAAGAAGAATTCAAAGAAAACCGGGGGTCACTACAAGGCACCCGACATCTTCAAGCCATTCGAAGAAAACATTCTGGTGAAGCTGATGGAAGCATTAGGCATGACACCAGGACATGTCTACACCCAGATCAGAGGACGGGAGCTGCTCCTCCTACCTCGCCCTGTCAAGAATAAGGGCAAGCAGAACCCTAACAAGTTTGCCATTTCCACGAACAGGCGGGTCACTACACGAGAAAATGCAAGACCTGCTCCCCTAACTCTGGAGGCTATACGAAGATGGGTTATTGGACGAATTTGTCAAACGACCTCAGGAGAACCACGATCCTAATCCCAGAGGTTGCCAACAAGGCCATTGTCCCAGGTAGGCGGAACAGGCACAGAGGAATCCCAACCCAGGGGCGGGGCTGTTGGAATTTAAAGGCACGCAAACACGTAATACACGCGCAGCGGAAATAAACAGTTCACCAACAACGAACAATTAATTGCATAATTAAATACGAGTAAACGTAAATAGAATTCTTACAGCAATTCGTACACGGATTCATCAACTATGGTACCCACGTAACAGTCGTTTACTAATTTGCACAAATCTGCCAGCGTTGAATCCCCGAGATGAATTTGCTAGGAAAATTCTAACTTAGAGATTTTATGGAGAAAATATGAACTCACGTATTATGAATTCCCAAGAGCTCATATATATAGGAGAGGCCCAACTTAAATCTTAACCTAACCTTTATTAGGAAAAATCCCTAATAAAATAAATCTCTTAGATTTATTTCCCACATATAAATCTCTACGGATTTAAATTCCATATATGACAAATCTCTACAATTTATTTCCATATATATTAAATCCTACAATAATATTCTAAATATTATAATTGGGAATTCTTATTTAATTAAATCTAATTTAATTAAACATTAATAATAATTAATTCCAAATTAATCTATTATTAATTACTTCTCCATAAATTAAATATTAAATCTAATTTAACATTTAATCAACCAACTATAATTAGTAAACAACCATTACTTGTTGTGTGACCCATAGACCCTCATATATCGAGCGATTAGTCAAACTAACAGTCTTAATTGAACTCTAGATAATAAATCAGACATTTTCAATATACGAGGTACGTTGCGAGAAACGTGCAACTACCTGTAACTGAAACATGGGCTATTGCGATTTCCTCCTTTCATTCATGAATACTCGATTAGTCTTGAACATGATGAAGTGTCTATCCAAATAACTTAATCAATTTATCTCTAATCACTAATTGATCACTCGTGTCACACTTGGACGCAAAGTCCAAGTTGACGTGCATTGGCCAATGACTTTGATCCAATTACGATGAGAAGATGAGTATTCTCTCTAAATTCACTTTGAGGAATGAATCATTTTCTTGGCTCAACTACCACGCACATGCACTTTGTGATGAACCCAATCCAAGCCATATCTACCCATAGACGGGTGCAAGCATCGGTCATGGTCAAAGTTCATCACTCCACACATGTCGTGCGTATTGACCTCAAGTCAAAGGAGTATCGCATCGCTCCCACTAACCGAGACACCCGTAGACACATATAGTGGAACTACATCAAACGGTTTCTCGGATGGGTATACCAATACCCTCTAAGGTATTTGTGCATCCATCTTGAGATACCTAGTATCTCACTGTAAGTGAGATCTTACTACACTCTAAAAGAGTATGATGCAGATCGCACACCAATCTCCATTGTATCATCAATATCCCATTCTTGATGATCCTCGATTGGGGCCATTTGAGAATCATGCTTAGGTCATCTGAGTTCTCACACACTCAATGACAGCAGTGACTCAAGGGAACACAGATAAGAACAAATGCAAACAATCAAACATAATATTCTAATAAGTGCAACGCCATATATTTAATATTAAATAAACAATAATATTAAATCAGTACTGAATATTATCTGAGCATTATGTCCTTACAATGGATTGTCTCTAGGACACTAACACTAACTGGGGCAAGAGGAGCGACCCATCCCACCTATGCCTGAGAATGCGGGAGGACGTGTCATACATACCATTTCTCCGCTTGGGGCAGTAGGGTGACTTTCTTTGACGTCCTCGTCCAAATGGCGAATAAAGGCCGAGATCAGGGAGATGGAGAATGCCAGGAAAATGGTACTGCCCATTTTCACTGTAGCAGAGGAAATTGACAAAATTGAGTTCGACAAATAAGATAAAGCTGGAATAATCTACCCAAATATCGGTGATAAAGGATAACATCATGGGGACCACTGTATGTCGTTTGCTGGTGGATGGAGGGGCATTCTGTAACATCCTCTTCAAGAAGACCTAAGACCAGCTCGGGGATTATGATGCTTACATCAGCCCGTGTGACCACGTCGTAAAAGGCTTCGGGGATGCGACTGTGAAGTCAACTGGCATGATCCGTCTGGCTGTCGAACTAGTGTCTACCCTAGACTTTTATATTTTCTTGTTATCGACCTCCCGAGTTCCTATAACGGTTTTCTTGGGAGGCCGTTTGAACATGAGTTCAAGGCTGCGTCCTCAACATTTTATTTTTGTGTAAAATTTCTCACCAAGAGTGGGTTGGTCGGCACCGTCAAGGGCGACCAAGTTGATGCAAGAGGTTGTTTGGTTTATTCTTCGTCACATTTCAATTCATCATTAGTATCTAGCAAACAAGTATTTGTAATAGATAGTGAAACACAATGTAAAGAATTGAATAATGGGAGAGCGAGCAAGAAGAGAAGCCGTAACGACCTCAACCCAAGAATGGGGCCGGAACCTGAGGAGTTCCTACTCGAGGCTGAGATTGACGATCCCCACAAAGATGGCTCAAGAGCCATCCCGGGGGAAGAGCTTGAGAAAGTCAAAATAGACCCGACTTGGCCAGACCTAGAAGTCATCATATGCTCCAAGATACCAGACGACCTGAAGGGGGAAGTCATCGACTTTCTCAAAAAGAACTTGGATGTTTTTGCATGGTCACACAAAGATATGATTTGTTGGGAAATTTATAGTTTTGATAAAAGTTCCAGAAACACATGTAATAGGACCAACGGACTGTTAAATCGATCGATGTTTATATTACCGTTTATAGAATACCGCTTGATAATTATCAGATAGAACAACCGATGTAATAGATAGGTCACATATTGAGGGGAACCTCAATATGTATAAGTCGATCCGAAAATTCAAAGAACAAAATTGATATCCGACAAAAGCCGTAATGCTAGAGAAGAACAGAAGATCGATCGATCCGATCTAGTCGATATCTCACCAAGTCATAAAGCTCAAACTCGTAATACTTGAAGATCGATGACTTCCGAAGATCGCACGTAAGACCTACATCACCGAAGTCCGCTAGTTGAAGCTAAGTCAACCGCAAGACCTAAGACTCCATCGTAGATCGATCGCTTCAGATCGATCAAAGTCACTCTCCGTGAAAAACCGATGTTTCACCTAATCATACGCCTATGATCCGAACAAGAAGAATGTCAACCTTAGTTGGAAGAACAAACACCGAAAAGTGCGCCTCATAACCAATAAGAACAAGACACGTATGATCGGAGCCGACAATTAATGGATTTGATGTTTGTTTCTCTAACGGCTATAAAATACAAGTTCACGCTTTTCGCCATGCCGCCTCAAGCACGCCACATCAATCCAAAGAAAACTCATTTAATATAGCCCAAATTCAAATTGCTTCCAACGGCTCTTTGATTTCAAGGTCTATAAATATGGGATCACACTTCAGAGTGAAACACGGAAACACCGAACAATCAAGAAGCTCAAGCAATTATCAAATTTCCGCATCGAAGAACACGATCAAGAAGATTATTTTATTAAGTGTTCATCCCATAAGTTCTTAACATAGAAATCTTTTCATCTAAATTGATAGCTACCTTAAACACTAGAAAAGATTTCATAGTTGGAACCAAAACAATCTTATCCAAACCCAAGTTAGGTTAAGTTGTTTAGCAAGATTTCGCACTAGGGTTTCTAGTTCTCGATTTCTCGATCGGTTGAGGAGAATTCCTTAAATATCCTGGCTTTGTACTATGTTGAACTAACACATAAAACTAAGTTCGGGCTTGGTTAAGTTGGTGCCCTTGTGATAGGGAAAAGTGGACGTAGGATCGGGTTTGTCCGAACCACTATAAATCTTGTGTGCCTTTTACCGCTTTGATTAACCGCTCTACACAATTGCACACAACCTTTAAAGCGATACATATTCTAAGTTGAGATCACCTAGCACCAAGCTTCGATCCGATCAAGCTTGACACTTCACCAACCGGTTAAAACACTAACTTTGGAATCTGATTTATAAAAACTGGTTTTTCACGGGTAAAACTTAAGCTTCCGCACACATCAGTTAAACTGATAGTTACCGAACTAATCTCGCCACAAAGCGATTAGTAAGTTGGTTATCGCCCAAACCGATTCACTTCGCTTCTCTCGATCAAAGCTAATCGCCTCACACCTGATCTGCACAAAAAGTTTTCAGAAGTCTATTCACCCCTCCCCTCTAGACTTCTGCCCTCACTAAACCCGTTTGGGACCTACATGATTGGCATCGATCTAGAAGTCGCATGCCATCGGTTACATATTGCCCAACTCGGAGGCCGATAGCCCAAAAAAGGCACAAATTTGGTCTAGAAAAATATGCAGCACTCGCAGAAGAGGTGAAGAAATTGTTGGATAACGACCTGATTATGCAGGCCGACCAGCCACAAAGGGTAGCTAATGCAGTGTTGGTAAAAAAATCGAACGGAACCTGGCGGCTCTGCATTGACTTTACCGACCTCAACGAGGCTTATCCAAAGGATTTCTTCCCCATGCCTCACATTGACTACCTGATAGATAACACGGCGGGTCATGAAATGATGTCATTTATGGACGCCTTTGCAGGCTACCATCAGATAGCCATGTACGAACCAGACCCGCAATACACCTCATTCCTGATATAAAAGAACCTCTACTGCTAGAAGAGAATGCCCTTTAGCCTGAAGAATGCGCGGGCTACATATCAAAGGTTGGTTAACCACATGTTTGCCGAGCAAATTGGCAAGTCGGTGGAAGTTTATGTAGATGACATAGTTGTTAAGATCCTGAGGAAGGTGGATCACCTCACACACCTTGCACAATCTTTCGATATCCTAAGGAAGTTCAACATGAGGCTCAATCCCAAAAAGTGCAATTTTGGGGTTGAATCGGGGAAGTTCCTGGGACATTTGGTCAGCAAGCGGGGAATAAAGGCAAATCCAGCAAAGGTCAAGGCTATACTGAATATGGGGGCACCTCGAAATGTGAAAGAGGTACAAAAACTTACAAGTTGCCTAGCCGCCTTGAACATATTCATCTCCCGAATGGGGGATAAATGCAAGCCAATGTTCGACACGATTCGGAAGAAATCAAAGTTCGAATGGACATCTGAAAGCCAGGAAGCTCTCGATAAGATCAAAGATTATTTGGCAGACGTGAGCATCCTATCCAAACCCATCCCGGGAGAGAAACTTTTCCTATATCTTGCGACTTCAGAAACCGATCTAAGTGCAGTGCTCGTCCGGGTAGAATGCCAGAGTCATTTCCCCATCTACTTCATCAGTCAAACGCTAAACGAGACCGAGCAACATTATCCACTACTAGAAAAGCTGGTGTATGTATTTGTCATGAGTGTAAGGAAGTTGAGACCATACTTTTTCGACCATCAAGTCGAAGTTCTTACTTCCCTACCTCTAAGGAATGTGCTTCACCGACTTGACATAATAGGTCGATGCCTCAAGTGGGCTATCGAGGTCAGACAATACGGGGTAACATATGCAACTCGGCCGACAATTAAAGTTCAGGCACTAGCTGATTTCATTGTCGAACTTACCTTCTCTTCGGAGGCCAGCAGTTTAACCAGTCCGCCTTGGTAGTTATTCATAGATGGATCAGCGACTTCCCACAAGTCAGGTGCTGGGGTAGTCCTGATAAGTCTGGAGGGCATTTTATTTCAACACGCCATCACTTTTGACTTCCCCGCGACAAACAACGAGGCTGAATATGAGGCACTCATCAGCGGCCTGGAGATGTCAACAACAATGGGCATCCGGAGGCTGCAGGTACACATGGACTATCAGCTCGTGGCATGTCAAGTCTCGGGGGAATATGAGGCCCGAGAAGATAGAATGGCGGCCTACCAAGAGGTGGTCAAGATACTATGTCAGAAATTCAAACAAATCTACGTTAAACTAGTTTCGAGGGATCGGAATTCAAGAGCCGATGCTTTAGCACGGCTAGGGACTTCAGAGGGGCCAGCATAGATGAAGGATGCCACAATCACAAAGCTCTCCCACCCCTCCACTGCTCATACAGTGGCCGTGACCCTAGTAACCCTGACAATGAGCTGGATGACACCCATCGTTGAATACTTGACAAATAGTCTCTTGCCGCAAGACAGAATTCAAGCTCGACAGTTGCAATTATGAGCCGCGCGCTATACGATGATCAACAACGAGTTGTATAAATGAGGCTTCTGCATTCCACTACTTCGGTGTATCACACCAGAACAAGGGCAAGCCATCCTAAGGGGGATACACGAAGGTGTATGCGGAAAACACGTTGGGGGGCAATCATTGGCTCACAAAACTACAAGACAAGGGTATTTTTGGCCAACCTTAAGGGCCGACGCCATCATCTTCACCCGCAAGTGCCATAAATGCCAAATTTATGCACCATCCATCAAAGTCGCTCCAGAAGAACTCACGAGCATCCTCAGTCCTTGGCCCTTTACAAAGTGAGGGATAGACATTATTGGGCCGCTCCCAACAGCTTCAGGCTCACTCAAATATGCCCTGGTTGAAGTGGATTACTTCACAAAGTGGGCCGAGGCTGAGGCCTTGACAACCATAGATCAAGATCACGTCATCAAGTTCATATGGCGGAATATCATCTGCAGATTCGGTTTGCCGCAGGCTATCATATCAGATAATGGAAAACAGTTCGATGTCCTCAAAATCGACAATTTCTTCAAAAAATGGAAGATCGCAAAGCTCTTCTCAACTCCATACCACCCTCAATCGAACGGCTAGGTCGAGGCTATGAACAAGATCATCAAATACACGCTAAAAGCCAAGATTGAAGGGGGAAAAGGAAAATGGGCTAGCGAGCTGCCGGATATGTTGTGGTCATACAGGACGACCTGCCGAAATTCAACAGGGGAGACTCCCTACTCCTTGGCCTTTGGAACCGAGGTGGTCATACCCATGGAGGTCGGCTTCCCTAACCTCCGCACGAGTCAAGCTGCGATCGACCACAACGATGAGGCTTTAGCCAGAAACCTGGATCTACTCGAAGAAAAGCGACTAGAAGCCAACATGAGAAATGCGAGATATAAGCAACAATCAGAGAAGTACTATAATTCTAAAGTGTGACTTCGACAGTTCAAAAAAGGAGACTTGGTGTTAAAAAAAGTACTTGGCGTATCTAAAGGGATTTTTGGTCCAAACTGGGAAGGTCCGTTCAAGGTCACAAAAGTCTTATCCAATGGAGCCTACGAGCTCGAAAGTCTGGAGGGCACTAAGGCTCAGTACCCGTGGAATGCGACTCACCTAAAGAAGTATTATCAGTAGGTTTTGAATTGCATCCTTGTAAATAATTCAACCAGTCAATAATAATGTTAGTTCTTCTTTTCAAAATTCCTGTGTTCAAACTGAGAGGGTCGCGTGTATAAAACATCGACCACCTGAAGTACGACTCTTGACATACTGGCGGTGAGATCACCATCCAAAGAGGTGTGATCCTCCCCTGACTTTGTAAGACGACTGAGCAAAGTTCAAGAAAAATCGCATTGACAATAAGACGATAAGAACAAATAATGTTAAAAGTCGCATAAGGAAATCAAGTCAGCACAATAAAGGAAGGAAAAAGATGGAATTTCCATTAATTACAAAGGCCCGAAGGTCGGTACATTATAGAGCTCGAAGGATGACTACATCAAGCGGTCTAAAGCCAATGACAAACAAAATACATCAAAACACAAATTCTGACATCTTACCAACTACCTACCACTGCTCCATTTCACTACGACCTCTAGGCAGACTCTGACTTCAAAGCGTGTTAATCAAAAGTATTGTTGGGAACTCCTTTTTCATATCGGGATTCTTGATGTTATCATTCTTAAGAACAACTAGAATCCCGATAAGCATCCCCATCAGAGGCCGGAAATGATAACACTTCCAGTAGGGTCGGCATCCGACCTCTCAGCGGCGTCCTCCCTGCGACTTCCGGCGGAGATCGAGTCTCGTCAAGTTGGGTCTCAAGGACCGCATCAGTAGAGCCCGACTGTGCCTCGTCAGGATCGAGAGTGTGATACACAATTCGACTCGTGTTGGCGAAGAAGGAGAGGTCGATACCCATACCCTCCAAGTCTTTAATCTCTAGCAGGACATTAGGGGCAGGAGGGTTGTCAAGAACATAGTCGGCCAGCTCGGTAACAAACCCACTGAGGTCGCCAGTGGGGTTTGCATTGTGGAAAATTCGAATGGCCTTGACGAATGACATCATGTAAGCAAAGTTGGCATTCAGCTCCTCGGCCTCCTTAAACTGCGCCTCCTTAGCGGCCAACTCCCTCTTGGCCTCGACCAGCTTGCCTTTAACCTGAGCCACGCTCGCCTTCTCCGCCGCAAGCATGCCCTCAGTATCGCCTAAGCGACTCTCAAGAGTCGAGATTTGCTGGGTCAGCTCGGAGTTGGACGTCTTCAGTTTCTTCTGAATCTCGGCCGCAGAGAGTATTGACTTGGCCTAGTCAGTAACCCTCTCCTGCGCCTTCCTCAGGTTCTTGAGCTCGGTCTCCAACTGCCACTAAATTTTTCTAAGTAGAAGGCTACCTTTTGAGAGTGGGCAAGGGGTCGAGTACAAGTTGCCCACCACTCTCTGAAGACGAGCATTGGCATGATCCTTCTGCATCCACCCTGGGGCAGATTCTACAAGGCCCTTGACAGATAAGAAGGCCAGCCTTCGGGGACTCCTTCCGGAACGAGCTGGCGAGACCTCAGGAAGCTCAATGCCTTCAACGAGAATTTGACCGGTGTGATGTTCGGGCTGCAGAAAAATGCAAGTCGTTAGCAGAGTAATGATAAAAACCAAGGAAATCACATGTGACCAGACTTACTCATTGACCCGATCTTCGTCTTAACCCAACCAGGAGTCGTCTTTCGGGTGACGACTTCCTTCCGGGGTGGAGGTGGGCAGTGAGGTCGGGCGAAGCAGTGACCTCCCTATTCCCCAATTTATCTCTGACTGGTACGTGCCTATCTCCTCCCTCATCCTCTTTCGAGCGGGCTCGGAGTCTGACGGAGTCGGCCCCGTGGACTTTCTCTTCCACTTCTCGGCGGCAGAGGGACCAGTAGGGGTCGGACTTGGAGGAGGGGCATCGGTGATCGTCACGTGCCTCATCTGACCGAGCATAGATTTCTTTCGGGTCGCCATCACGGAAGCTGGCGATTGACGTCGGTAAACTGGGACGTTACAAACTGTTCGCACAGAAGAAACTCAGTCAGTTAAATCCCATACCGCTATTGACGAAATACTGACAAGTAAACTTACAAGGGATCTTGATATGATGGGGGTATGGGTAAAGGCCGGCTTTAAGTCGATCGAGCTTGGAATTCAGAGCATTGACATCTCGCCAGCTCGGGGGAGTATCGCGAGCTGTGTTGAATGCCTCTAGGAAGTCCCAGTATAGCTTGGCAGTATGGGGTGCAAACACTGCGAGATAAAAAGGGAATTAGATCAGTACGACTTAGAATTAAAGACATAAGATATACCATGTTCAACTCGGGCTGCATAATCTGTCGGTACGTGTATGGGTAATGTGCTTGAAGGGTCCACTGACTCCCACGCCCCTCCAACAAACCACCACTTCCTATGCCAGCCATCGACTTTGTTGGGAATTCCACTCACAAGCTCCCTGCTCTTGCCAAGTCGCACGACATTATAGCCTCTGGCCTGGGCAACAAGCGTCATCACATAGGATACTTTGCTTGGATTCGGCAACCGAAACAGTCCGGCTTGTCCCAACACGGTCATGGTAGAAAGAATATAACTCCAACCATTCAGGGTAATCTGCGTAAGGCTCTGGTTCCAGGCCGCGAGCAAGTGGGATATAGCCGGATGCAGCGGAAAGCGGATTCCTGCCTCCATAGCAAGCTCATTCCAGGCCACTCCATAGAAATGTACGTCCCGGGGCACCTTATGTAAATGATGCAGTGAACACACTTACTGATCAGACAAAATTGATCGGTATTTTTCTTCAGATGCTGCAAAAGCCGACTTGACCGACTTCCGATAACGATGCTTAGGTCGCTTATACGAAGCTCAAGCCTCGTAAGAATTATAATCAAAAGCCCGCTCAAAAGCCCCATAATCTTGGGCCGGGGTAGAGGGACCCGCTGCCGTCATCTTCTCCGGTACAACAGTACGGAGAGGGCTAACATTCAGTACAGGAAGGTGGGTAATCTCGGCCAATTCCTCCAAGAACTGTTCATCGTAACCCTCGTCATTACCATCATCGTCCCGATTGTGACTTGGAGCACCGGCAGTCGGGGATACCCCCACATTGGCGGCGGCGGAGCTGGAGCCATGGTGGCGGTGTAGCTGAGCGATAACAACATTGTTCTCATTCGAGGATGATAATATCATGGGCTGAGAGGCGGCGGGAGTCGTTGAAGAACCAACAGCCATAATAAAGATTAAGAAGTAATGGATTTTTACCTGAATCAATCCTTATCGAGTCCTCAAAGTTCATCAGAAAGCCGTGGGATTTCAAGAGATTTCGCAGAAGATGAAGAAGGGTGTAACAGCCTAAAAACCTCGCCTATTTATAAAATGGGGAGAAGGACCAAGATACAATTAAATCAAACTTCATGCCTGCCTTGTCAATAAAATCGTGGGGATCGCGCGTGGTCAACACTGCGATTTCCCATTGGGTCGATTCACGGCACATCACGTCAGCGGCCTGGCACACCATCATGTTAAATCCACAAATCTGGGATCAGTCTGTCATGCCGATTCACAAGATCAAAGCGACGATTCGCCTACCCGAGGATGATGACTCGCCTCAGGAGCACTTCCCTAGGTTGACTTACCATCGGTCGGCAGAATAATGAATCAAGTCAAGGCCCCGATGCAAGTGTGCGACCTCGACTTGAGGGGAAATTGTTCTAGCAAGGATAAACCCGATCCTTGGTTTAGTCGCATGAACGGCAACTCGCCTCCCCGATGCCATTTAAAATGACCTGGGGATAAATGTCACGTGATCAACTTATCCATCAAGACTAAGTACACCTTACCCAGGTCACAAAGGCAGCAAGTCGCGAGACGACTTACAGGAACTCCACAAGTCGTGAGGTGACTTACATTCTAGAGCTTCCCAGGTTGGAAGCGACTTACCTCAATTCGAGTTTTATCATCGTAAAGAAGGAATATATTCGGGTTAATTAGGGAGCAGATTTTGAGGACCTAATCGGAGTAAGTATGTCAGATACCAAAGATCTCGGCCGAAGATCGTGGGATACTCGTTTGGTCTGTGTCCAACCCTAAGGGCTGATCGTCCAGGCCCATGAAGACCATAAAACCTAATTTCTAGTCTATAAATACTTCATGTTAAGTTCATTGTAAAAGGTTGAAAAATCTTAGCATTCTAGGCAGAAATTATAATGAATTATACCTGGCTTGGTCGCCCCCAGACGTAGTCTTATTCAGAGATGAACTGGGTAATCAAACTTTGCATTTTTACTTGTTTTGATCGTCTAAATACCTATTGTTTATTGTTTGTTGGCCGGAAAACATAAACCGGGCAAAACAAGGACCCAATCATACAGGGGTACCTAAATCCTGATTTGATTACAGGATCGCGTGGGTTTGGCCAATAAGGGAGGTGTACAAGCAACTATCTGGTACATCGATAGTGGATGTTCAAGGCACATGACTGGAAACAAACATCTCCTCAGTTCATCCATAGAACAAGAGGCCCACGTGTACTCTTTGGTGACGATAACTTTGGTTTTACCAGAGGATTCAGAACCTTAGTAAATGATGATGTACAAGTTACTGGAGTCTCGTATGTCGATGGTTTGAAGCACAACCTGTTATCGGTTTCATAATTATGCAACAATGGATTTAGCGTTGAGTTCTCGACTGATCAATGCACAATCGAGAATCGAGCTACTCAACAGATTTTGCTAACTGGTTCCAGAAAGGGAACGATCTACACTGTAGACTGGAACAGTTATCCAAGAAATGCATGCCTGATTGTTAAGAGTTCCAACAGTAGCAGTTGGCTCTGGCACAAGAGAATGAGCCATCTGAACTTTAAGACTCTTAACAAGATAACAAGGATGTCCCTGGTTGAGGGTCTCCCGAATGAGGTATTCTCTAAGGATCAGACATGTGTCGCATGTCAGAAGGGAAAACATGTTAAAGCCTCATTTAAAGGGATCCCAGGACCAGCATCTAGCAGAGTACTGTAACTGCTCCACATGGATTTGTTCGGACCAGTTACACCACTTAGTTTCAGCAGACGCAAATACACTCTGGTGATCGTGGATGATTATTCCAAGTTTACCTGGGTTGTATTCTTGTATAAGAAGAATGAAACTACAACAAAGATACCTGAGCTGCTCAAAAGATTACAGAATGAGAAGGGTGTCAGTATTGTGAAAATCAGATCAAATAAAGGTACAAAGTTTCTGAATTCCTTTATAACTGACTTTTGCACTGAGTTTGGTATACAACATGAAACATCAGCCACCAGAACACCACAACAGAATGGCATAGCAGAACGGAGAAATAGAACACTCAAAGAAGCTGCTCGCACAATATTGGCTGAACATGCAACTCCAAACCGCTTCTAGGCAGAAGCTATCAACACTGCATGTCATACTCAGAACAGATGTTCTCTGACTAAGATTCACTTCAAAACACCCTATGAACTCTGGAAGGGCAGAAAACCTCGTGTTTCTTACTTCCATGTTTTTGGGTGCAAGTGTTTTATTCACAACAAAGGGAAGAGTCAGTTGAAAAGTTTTGAAGCTAAGTCAGATGAGGGTATATTCTTAGGATATTCCTCAACCAGCAAAGCTTTTAGGGTGTTCAACAGACGAACCCAAGTTGTGGAGAAGACACCTCATGTGGTCTTCGATGAGACATCCTCTGAACAAGAGAAATCTGCCTCAGAACAAGTAGTACCAGATCAACCAGTACCTGATGCTCAGAGAATGGATCAACTAAGTATCAAAGAAAAGGAATCAGTCCACATAATAGTGTATGTTCCTCAACTTGATCTAAATGATTCACCAGGTTAATTAAACCCTAAGGTACGTACAACCGTCGATGAAGAAGCTGGTACAGCTGAGACAGTAACAACTGAACCATCTGGTTCAAGTGGAACACCTAATGTTCCAGCGGACAAACATCAGCCTATGATGATTCCAACATCAGGTGAGACTTGTCCATGCCAAGTGGATCCTATTATTGTACCTCTTCCAACCTCTAGTGACTCAATATCAGATGAGGATGACATCTTCCAAACTGATATACATCAGAAAAGAAGGACTTGGTTGAAAGACCATCCGACTGATCAGATAATCGGCAATCCTAATGCCTGAGTCCAAACTAGACATCAGGTTGGTGAAAGTGCTATGTATTGTTGCTATCTGTCTTTGAAGGAACCTACCACAATAGAAGAAACTCTACAAGATGCCAGCTGGATTCTAGCTATGAAAGAAGAATTAGAGCAGTTCGAGAGGAATCAGGTTTGGGAACTGGTAGACAGACCAACTCATTAAGATGTGATAGACACCAAGTGGGTATTCAAGAACAAGAGGAATGAGAACAATGTCATAACCAGAAATAAGACAAGACTTGTTGCGAAGGGGTATTCACAATCAGAAGGAATTGATTATGATGAGACCTTTGCACCAGTCGCTCGTCTGGAAGCCATTCAGCTGTTTCTGGCATATTCTGCCCATAGAGGGTTTACTGTGTATCAGATGGATGTAAAGAGTGCATTCTTAAATGGGGTACTAGCGGAGGAAGTTTATGTCGAACAACCTCCTAGCTTTGAAAAAGGCAACCAGGTGTACCATTTAAGAAAAACTCTTTATGGCCTGAAACAGGCTCCCCGAGCTTGGTATGATACACTATCCCAATTCTTGATAAACAGTGGATTCACTAAAGGAGTCATAGACAGAACCTTGTTTAGAATAGAAGATGGTGAAAACATTCTGATGGTTCAGATCTATGTGGACGATATCATCTTCGGATCTCCCAACAAGAGCTTATGTGACAGATTCAACAAACTGATGCAAGGGAAGTTCGAGATGTCCATGATGGGTCAGATGAATTACTTTCTGGGTCTTCAAGTTAAATAAAGTACAGAAGGGATATTCATCTATCAGGCAAAGTACACTAGGAATCTGTTGGCCAAGTTCGGAATTCAGAACAGTAAGGTAGCCAAAATTCCTATGATGACTGGATTCAAGATGGATCCAGATGAAAATGGTCAGAAAACTAATCAGAAAGAATATAGTGCTCTCATTGGATCTTTACTATACCTGATTGCCAGCAGACCAGGCATAACCTTTGCAGTAGGTGTATGTGCCAGATTTCAGGCAAATCCGATGCAAAGCCACCTGGAAGCAGCTAAGCGGATTCTTAAGTATCTAAAGGGGACTGTAAACCTTAGTTTATTCTACCCATCAGATGATAATCTAGAGCTTAGTGGGTATTCTGATTATGATTATGGAGGTTGCATAATAGACAGAAAGTCAACCTCAGGTACATGTCAGTTCTTAGGAAGTAAACTGATCTCTTGGTTTTCAAAGAAGCAGACATCTGTTGCCACTTCTACTACTGAAGCAGAATACATGGCCGCAGGAAGTTGTTGTTCCCAACTGCTCTGGCTTAGTCAGGAGCTGAGGGATTATAACATTGTAGCTACGAACATGCCTATATTCTGTGACAGTAATAGTGCTATTGCAATCACTCAGAATCCAGTTCTACACACAAGATGCAAGCATGTGGACATCAGACATCATTTCATAAGAGATCATGTGGAAAAGAAGAATATCAGAATGGTAAAGATCCATACTGATAAGCAGAGAGCTGATATCTTAATCAAGCCACTAGCTGAAGTCAGATTCAGAGAACTATGTAATGAGCTAGGACTTATGGACTTAGGAGAAAGTGCGCCAGAAATCTTTGGTGGACTAGTCTCCAAGACCAGTTGGTTAAGAAACTAATCAGAAAAGAAGGATCAGTTGAGAAATGGAACCTCAAGTGATCAGGGGGGATCAGTCAGGGACTGATCAGAAAAGGTATAACAGTTGAAGGGGAAACTTCAACAGATCAGACATGATCAGAAGAAACCTGATTAGAGAAGTGGGACATTGTTGGGAAAATTCTAAGGATTATGCTACAATCAGTAAGGTCAACAGTAATCAGGCAAGCCAGATCCGAACAACGTGGTAACTGACTAATTACAATATCAGCCAGTCAGATAAGTTTTCTAATTTATATTTCTAAAAGCCTACACTAATCTATGCTAGTTATTACTGTGCCCATTACTTTGTGACGTTATGTCTGCAAGCATTAAATGCGGACGTGGAGATTTTGTATTAAATGCATTTATTACGTGTTTTTAAGTCCAAAAGTCTGCCGTTTTTAAATCCTTGACCGCACCATTTAATTACTTTTCAACCGCTTAATCTTGATTGTTCGATTAAAACATGAACACTCAAGTACTCTAAAAAATATTCGTGCAAATTTTTTTCCCTCCCACCTATTTAAAACCCTAAAACCATTTTCTAAAAACCTTTCGTATTTTCATATTCAAACACTCAAACTTATCCAGAAAGTTTTCAAAATTCAACATTCATCCAGCGATTAAAACTTATTTCAAAATCTTCAAATCGCTTTTCTAGTAATTTGTTTACTTTGAATTTATCATTCATGAATATTATGCATTAGATTTATAGATTGTATATGTATATGCTATACTATTCATATGTTCATGTTTCATCGAATTTAATCTGCCTTATGCTTAATCTCCGAAAACAATGAACAATATGCATATTTGGGGATATTGTCTGTGAAAATGTTTAACATATTGCCTATTGCACTTTGCTTTGTTTAGAATCTTACAAGCTTTCCAGAAATGACAACTTCAAAAGCTACCCCTGAAGTTTGCGATTATTCCACAATGGTAAAAGAGATCATTGACGAGAAATATGTGATCTTCACCGCCACTTCAGATCCAGAATCCCTAGAAATTTTTGAATGCTTAAGTACCAGTGGATTGGAACAATTCTGCTATAGACACTTGGATAGTGTCTGTGCCATTGAGTCCTTGGAATTCCTTCGGAACTTGAAGGAGACAGACAACAAGGAGCTCTATTCGTTTGTTGGAGGAACAAGGATAGATGTCTCAAATGATGATTTGCAAAGAATCTTTGCCCTACCAGCAGAAAGGAACACTCCTGATGAGTTCACGGCTCAAATCACGGACAAAGAATACCTTCAAAAGGTGCTTCTGAGACCTGCCAACAACATAAATATCACCAATGTTAAAGCACCTTATTTGAAGAGGAAGTACATATTACTCTTTGAAATTGTCTCAAAGGTAATCTTGGGGATCACATTCAGTCCTGATGCCGTGACCATGCAGAAACAAAATGTGATAACCATAATTGAGAAGGCACAAGATATGAACTGGCTGGGACTATTTAAGCACAGATTGTTGCAGAAGACAGACAAATTCATGATTAATGACCACAATCATGTTGTGCTATCGAAGAAAGTCAGCAATATCCACAAGGTGTCTCTTATTCTAGCTGACAAAATTCCAAACCATCATTGGTCTGAGCAAGGAAGGAAGCAGTACTTGCCAAAGTTCAAAGCAATTCTCTCAAGGGATGAAGAATTACCGGTCTAAAAGGATGATGACCCTGTCCCCTACGTGCCCAAGACAAAGAAAGACAAGACACAAGCGTCATCTGTGCAATCTGAAGCACAAGGCCAACCTCGCACGAAGACCATGAAGAGAAAACAGATGGCCACTAAGCCTGCTCGAAAAGCTGAAGATACGAGTGAGAAAAGGCAAAGGAAGCTTACTACAATGCTTCCAAAGAAGAAGGGAATGCTATCTGGTGGCCTGCAAGATGAAGATAGTGATGTGGAGATTTTAGAATCTGCTGGAGAACAACCTGTGGAACAAATTGTGGAAGAAATTGGTGGAGAGACTGGTGTGAGTTCTGAGCACACAGTTAGCAAGGGAAGGGATTTGACAACAGAAGAAGGAGTTGTTCAGATGGAGGTTGTGACCTTGGCATAAGGAGAAGAAGAGAAGGAAAGGCTGGAGGAGGCCTAGGATGAGTCAGAACCATCCGATTCTGCTCACCTGAGCTCTCTATTCAAAGGAGCAAAAGCTACCCATCTACCCAGATCACCCACTCCCCCATCACCACAACCAGAAACCACCTTACAAATCACCCTACCTTCACCCCCCAGACAAACCACTCCCACACAAACCCCAGCTCAACCAGAACTTACCACATCTAAGCTAACCCAACCTGCAGAAGTTCAACCAGAACTTGCCCAACCACCTCAACCAGAGCCATATAGAGAAGCAACTCCAGATATCCAAACAGCTAGGCAAAAAGCCTTGTTTATTTCAGTTGCTCACAACCCATTCAACACCAGAACGGTCTTTGAATCTCCTGAGCCAGAAAAACCAGTCATCAGATTCCTGAAGCGAAGGGTGGACAACTATCTGAACAAGCAATATTCTGATCTGGTTGACCATCCAGGTGTTCGACAGTAGGTGGCTGAAATTCTCTTCTGGAGGGATATCAGACTTCAAAATATTGAAGACTTTCTGATGGTCCTGGAAGTGATGGGAAATGAAGAGTTCGTGGACCTGGAACTCATAATGAAGCATCTGGCCGAAGTATCCAGCGCTGCTGAACTGGCAACAGATGATGATGTTGCCTGGCTGGTGAATAAGAAGATGGGTTTTCCTGAGGATGTTGAGGAGTTTGAGTATGCTGCCGATGAACCAGTTGAGGGTGAACCAGATGAGACCCTCGCTGGTGAGGCACAAACATCTGCACTAGTGGTAGTAATTCCGCCTGAGACCCTGGACCAAGTTTCGACGACTATTCGTGATGGGGTAAAGGCATCTGTGGAAGCTCAGTTAAACATACTAGCAGCTAATCTGTTGAACCAGATGGAGGAAAGAACCAAAAAGATGGTTGAATCTGAGAGGAATCAGACTGCTGCGAAACTGGTGGAAATGCATTCTGAGATTGTAGCAACAGAGATGACAAAGGTGGAGCTGATGATGAAAAAACTGGGCTTGGAAGTATCCATGCTATCTGATGTCAGAGTACTCTTTGAGGAAGCATACAAATCTCTGATGCAGGCAGATTCAAGCTTCGAGGCTGCTGCGAAATGGTTTGAAAGTTTTGTTTCTATTGCCAAGAAAGCCCTGGAAGAAGCTGTGTCAAAAATACTTGGCCCTGCTCCATCTTCCTCATCTGTTCAAATACAATCCTTGGAGGTAGACGAGTTTAAGAAGGCAATGCTCTCTCAATTCGACAATCTTGAGAAGACTCTCAGAAAGCTTTCTGATACAACCAAAAAGGGGGAAGGAGAGACATCAGAAAAACATGCTGCTCCATCTACTCAACTGACTATTGTATCTGCATCAAGACAAGCTGGTGAAGCTGCTGAAGTTCAAGACACTGAATTGGCCGAGCTGTTCACAACCATTGAAGAACACACCAGACAACTGGACATTCAGGACAAGGCCTTATCTGAACAGAAATCTGCTATGATTGATTTGACTGCCAGAGTTGATAAAATTGAGGATTTTTCCTCAATTGTTCAGAAAAGGCTGCAGACAGAAGAAGAGGCAAGAAGTCATGAACTTGCCAAGAAACTTGAAGAAGAAGAAGCAGTTGAGGCAGAGGCTGAAAGAAGAAAACAACTGAAGGGAAAACAGACAAAGCGATCTGTCGCTCAGAAAATAGTTGTTACAAGATCAGAATTGCTGCTTTCAAAGGAACAAATCAAGGAACAAGAAGACCAGGCCAAAAGAAGAAAGGTCATTGATGAGGCCACAAAGAGGAAGAAGCTGAAGGATGCAGCAGGCCTGGATCGAGCATTTAGGTGAAAGCAGAAGAAGAAGGCTGCCGTAGGTGAAGACGAGACCTGGGTAGAAAATGCCTTACCTGCAAATGTCAATGAGATCCTGATCTGCAGAGAAGACCTTCATGATCCCTGGAGAATAATAAAGACAGACTGGCTATGCGATGTCTTCATGATCCAGCGAGTCCCAGAAGAACAAGATGACAATGTATTTGATGAGATCTTTCTGGACTAGCTCGAGACAAAGTATCCAGTATTCTACAAAGAAATCATGAGGGAAGGGCAGAAAATGGCATTGAAACCCTCTGCTCTGAGATATGAATATCTGATCCCTCCTCTCAAGAAGAATCAAGAATACGATTCAGTGGGAGAGAGGGAACATCATTGAAGAAGATCGCCAGAAGGAAGTACTCAGAAGAATGTACGACATCTTTCAAATTCCTGAAGGCATAAGAGATATGTAAGAGATCAGAAGATGAAGTCTTAGATCAGATGTTAGGTAATTTTGATCATCATTTCTTGTACTTGTAAACTGCAATATTGTTCAATGAAATAATTTACCTTTCTGATCTTAAGACAACGTCTCATTGTCTTCTGATTTCAGTTTATGTCCTTTACATTTTCTTGGTTATCTATTTTTCTGATTAACTGTTTTGGTTCCATCAAAAAGGGGGAAATTGTTGGGAAATTTGTAGTTTTGATGGAAGTTCCAAAACAGGTTGTAATAGGACAATCAGACCTGTTAGCTGACTGATGATTTAGAATCAGGATAGGATGACCAACTGAGATGTATAGACAACTGATGTATTAGATAGGTCACATATTGAGGGGGAACCCAATATGTATAGGTCAAGTCGAGAAGATCAGAAGATCATACAAGTCAAGAAGATCAGATGATCAGACAAGTCAAGAAGATCAGAAGATCAGACAAGTCGAAAAGATCAGAAGATTAGACAAGTCGAGAAGATCAGAAGATCAGACAAGTTAAGAAGATCAGACAAGTCAGATAGTCAGATGATCAGGTGAAAACATGAAGCTGAAGAATAAGAAGACCTGAAGATCAGATGACTAACAGAAGAACAAAACAAGAAGACCTCAGATTACCTACATCAGAAGAAAGAAATAGAGTCTGTAAGTTGTGCTAAGACAACCTACATCAGAAGACTCAATCAAGTAGGCTGATCAGGTCAGCTCAATCAGGTGACAACAAATTGTTCACCAAAGCCACACGAGTTCATCAGACAAGAAGAATGTTAAACTAAGTTGGTAAATCAAACATTGAACAAGTGTACTTGATAACCTATGAGATCAAGATACGTATGTACGGAGCTGACAGTGTGGGATTCGGCGGATCACAGTCAAATGGCTATAAAGGACTAACTTGCATGCTTTCGGCCATGCCACCTATGTGCACGTCATATCCATCCTGCAAACCTACCTTAAATAGACCGAAATTTGATTTGCTCTCCAACGGCTAGTTCGATTTCGTGCCTATATATATGGGATCAAACCTTCATAGTAAGGTTACAAAAATTATCATCAAGCTCAAGTTATCCGCAATTTCCACATGAAGAACACAAAATCAAGAATATTTTCTAAGTGTTCATCCCATAGTTCTTAGCACATAAATCTTATCCTTTAACTTTAGGCTACCCATATATTAGGATAGATTTCCAGTTGGAACACAACAAATCTTATACCCAAACCAAAAGTTAGGTTAAGTTTGTTTAACAAGATTTCAGACTAGGGTTTCTAGTTTCTGATTTCTGGGATTGGTTGAGTGAGAACTCTTGAAACATCTGTTGTACTGTGTTGGACAAACACATTAAACTAACTCCAGTTGGTTAAGTTAATGCTCCTACTGATAGGGAAGAGTGGACGTAGGACAAGTTGTCCGAACCACTATAAAAATCTTGTGTGCCTTTACTTGCTTTATCTGTTTTACACTATCTGCACACACCTGTTTATATATTATATGCATATTCTAAGACAGGATCATATTTACACCAAGCAACTGATCTGATCAGTTTGGCACTTTGTCATCTGATATAAAATAGATAACTTAGAATCTGATTTGAGAAAACTGGTTTTTCACACGAGTTAAACTTATCTTCCGCACATCAGTTAAACTGATGGACACAAAACTGATCTGCCCTTAGGCAATCAGTAAGTTGCATATCAGTCCAAACTGATTCACATGCACTCTGATCAGGCAACTTGCTATTCACACCTGATCTCACAAAAAAGTTTCATAAGTCTATTCACCCCTCCCCAATAGACTTCTGCCTCACTAAAATCCATTCGGGACCTACATGCTGAAATTTCGGCGTCCGTTCATTTTTTCAGCTTCCGTCCGCCTCAATCGTTTCATCTTTTGGGGACCAAAATTCTTCGAGGAGTGTGGCGCATAGTTCCGCCCCCTCCGTCGTACATCGCCAGCGATGGGGCAGTGGTGGGAATGAGGTGTCCGTAGTTCAGGTCTCCTTAGAAGCGGTGAGTGAAGTACCCGTACTGATCCGAGGTGAAGTTACATCCAAGAGGCGTCACCTACGTCGCACAGTAAATGAGCCCTCAACCCATATTCGTGCTCCCGCCGAACTTGAGATTCAAAATTTAGAAGAGCGGGAGGTGGTGTGGATGTTTCGACCTCGGGGTCCATTGACTCTGCTAAATTTGATTTCCTCTCGGACGAGGTCATTCCTGATGTTCCGAGCGAGGAGGACGAGATTGATGAGATATATCGCAGGTTGCGACTTCAGGAGAGCATGGCTTAACATCCTCGTGATGTGGTTCCCAGACTGACCCAGGTCCGAGAAGAGAGTATATTCGCCGCGAAGAGTGTGAATAGCTCGGTGACCGAAGCCGAGCTCTTTGTTTGGCAGGATAAATTTCAAGTTCCGAGCGATGTCCATTTCTGGGTTCCTGAACATAAAGTTGACTATGCCGACCAAGTTCTTGATGGGTACGTGGCGATGAATTACGATATGATGAAGGATGGACTTCGCTTTCTGCTTCACCCCCATGATCACCTCGTTGTTGAGGTTCTAGGGTTTAGCCCCGACACAAATTACTCCAAATGGGTGGAGTACTATTATTGGGATCTTGTTGTTGTTTGGTCGCGTTCAGCCCCGAGCATTCCCTTCCGTTAAAGAAATGAACTCCCTAATTTCATTGGTGAAGTGGGGGAAAGACCCGGGGTATTATTATGTGAAAGATCGTCCTCATATGAAAGTGATCGAGGACCTCCCAAACAAGATTCAAGATTGGAAAGAGAAATGGTGGTTAGTGGGGGGAGCGTGGCAGAGTCCGGTCTTTTCCTTGAGGACCCTCGAATATCGCGAAATTCCTCGCGATTATGTGACCTTTAAACGTAAGTCCTTTTGATCTTGTCTTATTCCATAATACAGATTTAACTTCTTCTTCTCATTGCAGCTCCCAAGAATTCCAAGACATCTGAGCTCTCGCTTCATTTCTTTGTATGGTTGATTCAAATCTGCTTAATCAATCCCGACGAGTGATCTCTTACCGTTCTGTAGAGATTGAAGTGTTGGGAGTCTGCTGGCCTAACTGTTCCACCTCGCTCCCCTCTGGACGCCGATATTCCTGGTAAGCGATGTGGGACAATTCTAATTTTTATTTTTATCTAGCGACCTCTTTTTGATTTCGGTTTTCCTTTTTTCTAGTTTCTTTCATCGAGCCTATTCATTTTACCTCCCCCAAACTACTCGAAGCGATGGAAAACATGAATGCCGAGGATATGCACGAGAAGGTTACCAGGACATTGGAGCTGTCATTTTACCTCCCCCGCAACTCAAAGCCAAGGTCGCCACTCAAGGGCGAGGTCAGAAAAGGGTTGTTACTAAGACCCGGGCGCCCAAAGGGAGTTCTCCAAAGCACCCCCAGGCCTCTGTGGATATGGACGCCTTGAGGAATTCTTCAAGTGGTAAAATGGTGATCTCGGGGTCCGTGGGGAACCCCAATACAGTTGTCAAGCTTGCTGGGCACTGAGATGGCGAAGCCGGGGATGAAACTTTCCTGGGTTGGAGTCCAGATTATAATCGAAGGTAATCTCCGAACTCCGCACTTTGTTTCTTGTTCGCAATCTTTATTTATACTTATGCATAACTACCTCGTAGGTTTAAACCGGACGATGGAATCTTCCAATGCGAAACCACCCGCAACTATCTGTGGTCTCGATCTCCTGCCGCCAATGATGCCCAACCTTCCTATCTTTGACAAATTTCTGATGATGCTTCGAAAGCCTGGACTATGACGCTACATAAGGAAGCTCAAACCCAGCTTTTCCCTGCAAATGTGACTTCTGGGGTCGCCCATCTGTGTCGCTCACTGGCATTCTTTGAGAAGAGTCGGGAGCAATACGAGGCGGCTAAGACCCAGGCCCAGATGGCCGAGGCAGCTTGCATAAACATGAGGAGGGATTTGGAAAGGCAGGCCAAAGAGAGGAAAAATGCCAGCAAGGAGAAAGCGATGATGGAGAGGACCTTGAGCTAGTAGAGGAAGGATCTCGACCTCCGAGATCAGAAAGTGAAACTGGCTTGATGAGAATCTCTGAGCTGGAAAATCGAGTCCGTCACTTGGAAGTTGAGGCTAGCAATGTCCCTACCACTATCAAACAGGAGTGTAGCCATGCCTCCAATATCGTCTACATCCACTCATTTGTCAATGCCATCCGGGCTGTTCACAGGGCGGGCGACCTCGGGGGAGCTCAAGCTGTGATGAGAGAAGGGCTTGTTACCTATATGCGTAATAATCCTGTCCGGGAAAAAGAGGATCTCCCGATCAAGGATCTTGCTGACCTTGGTGTCGACTTCAGTTTCCTTCCTCGTGATGCCAGCCTTTATGACCCTGACGAGCTTTTCAGCATGCTAAATGATGAGATGGGAGATGGACTAGGTGAAGGTGGCGATGGAGGTGATGGTTGTGGCGACGTCGTTGATGAGGGCGGGAAAGGTGGTGAAGGAAATTAGGTCGGCGATAAGATTCCCGAGGTCAAACAAAACGTCGATCAACCCTACTGAGGGGACCTCGGATGGTCCACCTAGCTGATTTCCTTATTTCTGAGAAAATCTTCTGGTGGCCTTCGGGCTTGTGTTGTGTTCGCCCTTCGGGGTTTCTTTTAATATTTTGCGAAGTCTGTTACTTTGCCTTCAGGCTTCTGTTGTAAATCCCGCGGGGCATTTCTTTTTTTATGTATTCCGTTGCCTTCGGGCTCTATCAATGAACCATTTTCCTTTGATCTCTTTGATGTCGCTTCTTTATTTGCTCGTTTTTTTTTGGAATGCTAGTTTTTCGTCTAAATGCTTTAGTATTCTCCGCAATGTATGTGGTCAGTTGGCTTGTATGTTTGAGATCCTGAATTACAAAATATGATAATAGGTTTGTTAGTTGGTAGCTTGCGACCTTTTTGCCTTTGTAATTTTCTGGCTTGGTCGACTTTTGATATGATCTGTGACCTTAACTGCCTTTGGAATTTTCTGGCTTAGTCGACTTTTGATATGATCTGTGACCTTAACTGCTTTTGGAATTTTCTGGCTTAGTCGACTTTTGATATGATCTGCGGCCTTAACCGCCTTTGAAGTTTTCTAGCTTGGTCGACTTTTGATAATTTACTATTGTTTTAAAGATTAAGGGCAAAAACTTTGGTTGGTGCGACCTTTGGGAGGTCGCACCATTATCCCCCTGTCCTTAGTCTTTAAAAAGTTATTTTCATTTGGGAATCTATTCTAAAAAATGACTTCGAGGGAGGTCGGGGACCGGCCCCCCAAGTTCCTAAATGTAAATAATTACGACAAACTTTTCTGGATAACGAACTTAGATTGACTTCATTTCTTACTCAGGATACTAAGTACATAAAAGAAAAAATCCTAAAATTTCTCACATTACTGATAATATTTTTTGAGATAGGTCGCATTCCAAGGGTACTGGACTAGAGTGCCTTTGGTATCCTCGAGCTCGTAAGCCCCGTTTAACAGGCAGATCGAGATTCTTAAAGGTCCTTCTCAGGTTGGGCCGAACACTCCTTTTGGTACGCCGAGTATCTTACGCAAGACTAGATCGCCAACCTTGAATCTTCATATCTTAACCTTCGAGTTGTAATGTTTTTCTGACTTTTGTTTGTAGCTCGCTTTTCTCAGGTCAACGTTCATTCTTTTCTCTTCAAGGAGACTAGAGCTTGATCATTGGCCTACGTGATGATTTGCGAGGTGTGATGACTGCGTACCTTGACCTCAGCGGGTATGACCGCCTCTGTTCCAAAAGCTAGGGCGAAAGGTGTTTTGCCTGTCGAATTTCGAAAAGTAATCCGGTAGGACCACATAATATTTAGGATCTTGAAGGCCCACAATCCTTTCGATCCTTCGATCTGGATTTTTAGAGTGTGCTTGATTATTTTGTTCACCATCTCCACTTGGCCGTTCGACTGCGGATGATATGGCGGAGAATAACTTCGTAATTTTCCATTTCGCAAAGAAAACGTCAATCTCGTATCCGTCGAACAACTTTCCATTGTCCGTGACAATCGCCTGCGGTAGACCAAACCAATAAATGATGTTCTTCCATATGAAACGGATGACCTTCTCTTGGGTAATTGTGGCCAAAGGCTCTGCCTCTGCCCATTTGGTGAAATAATCCACAGCTACAATTGCGAACTTCGAGCTGCCTGAGGCCTTTGGGAAAGGACCTACAAGGTTGATCCCCCACTTTGCGAAAGGCCAAGGGCTATAGATCGAAGTGAGTTCTTCTGGATCACGTTTGATGGTTGGAGCGTAGAGCTGATATCAGTGACATCTCTTAGCATACGAGATAACATCCTTCTTCAAGGTTAACCAGAAATAGCCTTTTCTGATCGCTTTATACACCAGGGATTGTCCCCCTGTGTGGTTTTCGCAAATTCCCCCATGAATTTCTTTCAAGATTGTCTGCCCCTCTTCCGGTGTGACACATTTCAACAAAGGTAGCGAAAAACTTCACTTATAGAGTTGGTCGTCGATGTTAGTGTACCTTGCTGCTCGCAATTGTAGTTGTCGAGCTAACACTTTGTCATTTGGAAGGGTTCCATTTCTAATGTAGTCTTTAATCGGGGTCATCCAACTGTCCTCTGGGGCCGCGACCTGGAAAACCTCAAAATATTGGCCCGATGGTTTCATATGACTCGTCCATATCACCTTGTTTATGTCAATCGTGGTACCGCTTCCCGAAGGCATGTTTAACTTGGTGAGGGCGATGTTATCCATGTTTGCTGCTCCTTCTGATGTCGCTAGGTGAGCTAGAGCATCGACCTGGGTGTTCTCTGTTCGTGGGATCAATTTGACGTAGACTTGCTCGAATATTTCCATGAGATTTTTAGCGACCTGCTGATATTTTATCATTTGTTCACCTTGGGCATCATACTCTCCTGACATCTGACATGCGACCAACTGGGAGTCACTGAAAACCTTCAACTTTCGCGCGCCAATGGCCATAGCCATTTCTAAACCATTAATCAGTGCTTCGTACTCGGCCTCGTTGTTGGTAGCGTGTATTGAAACTGATCGCCGTGGTGAAGGATTGTTGTTCGGGACTAATTAGGACTACTCCAGCCCCAACTCGAGTGCTTGTTGATGAACCGTCGACGTACAGTTCCCAAGGGATCTCAAAAATCTCCTGGGTCTTCTCAGGAAACGTGAGCTCGGTAATGAAGTCAGCCAGGACTTGAGCTTTGATTGCAGTCCGAGGTGCAAAAGTTATTCCAAATTGACCTAATTCAATGGCCCATTTCAATAATTTCCCGGCCATATCGGGTTAGTGCAAGATCTTCTTAGGGGAATCGTGGTGAGAACTTCGACTTGATGGTCGAAAAAGTATTGACGGAGCTTCTGAACACTTATGACCAAAGCATATGCGAGTTTCTCTAGAGGTGGGTACTTGAGCTCGGCGTCATTTAAAGTCTGGCTAACAAAGTATATAGACAAATGAAACTGACCATCGGCCCGTACCAAAATCGTGCTTAAAGCCTATTCCATGTGGCTAGATATAGGAAAAGCTTCTCGCCCGGAATAGGTTTCGATAAAATCTGGGAATTTGAGAGGTACACCTTGAGTTTTAAGAAGGCTGCCTGGCTTTTCAGGGTCCATGAAAATTTTCCTTTTTTCATAGTCTCGAAGAATGGCTTGCACTTGTCGCCCATACTGGAGACAAATCTATTCAGAGCTGCGCATCTGGTCAGCCTCTGAACTTCTTAGATGTTGCGAGGTGGCTTTATATCCATGATGGCTCTGATCTTTGTTGGGTTGGCCTCGATACCTCGCTGGCTGATGATGTGTCCTAGGAATTTGCCTGAACCCACTCCAAAACTGCATTTCTTCGGGTTCAACCTCATGTTGTATTTTCTGAGTATGTCGAATGTTTGAGCGAGGTGACTTAGGCTATCTTCCTTCTTTTCACTTTTAACCACGATGTCCTCGATGTAGACCTCTATGGTTTTTTCGATCTCGTCGGTGAACATCCTATTTACCAATCTTTGGTAGGTCGCCCCAGCGTTTTTTAATCTAAAAGGCATCCTCCTCCAGCAATATACGTTCTTCTCGGTTAAGAAGGACGTATGTTGTTGGTCATCCTTATGCATGGCAATCTGATGGTATCCGGCGAAAGCATCCATGAATGACATCATCTCGTGGTCGGCTGTGCTGTCGACGAGGTGGTCTATGTGCGGCATAGGAAAATAATCCTTTGGACACGCTTCATTGAGGTTGGTGAAATTGATGCATAAACGTCAGGTGTTGTTCACCTTCTTCAACAAGACTGCATTAGCCACCCACTGAGGGTTGTCGGCTTGTTCGATCAACTTGTTGTCGAGTAGCTTCCTCACTTCTTTGGCCAGAGCGGAGTATTTATCAGGACCAAATTTCCTCCTTTTTATGACACTGGCTTCCTCGTCGAGTCATTGTTTAGTTTATGACAGACGACCTTAGGGTCGATGCCGATCATATCTTCGTGCAACCATGCGATGACATCTAGATTTTCTTTGAGAAAATCTATCACTTGACCTCGCATGTTCTCGGGAATTTTTGTTCCGATAGTTACAAATAGATCCAGTCGTGTTGGGTCGACTGGGATGGTCTCCAGCTCTTCGATGGGAGTTGCGCTTTGATCGCTCTTTTCTCCTCTTGGATCTTGGATTGGTTCTGCTCGCAAGGAGTCTTTTTCCATAGGTTCAAAACCGAGTCGAGGTTCTAAGTCGAGTAATGTCTGCTAGGAGTTTGCCTCTGCACTGCAAACTTGTTTATTTGTCAACTTTTCCTCATCGATGTCCATAAATTCTACTTCTTTTTCTATTACATTATCTATTTCCATTTTGCTTATATCTAAATTTTTCCGAGGTAGGGTTTGGTTCATACAACCTTGCCTATCCTCGGATCCTCTACCAAAATAAAAAGCAGAATTTAAATTGACACAGGTGTAAGTCAATATTTCCTTGCTGCGACCTGGTCACCCTTAATGGTGCCAATTTTCCCATCGGTACCGGGAAACTTAATACAACAAAAGTAAGAGGAGGTCACAGCCCCAAATTCGTGTTCAAAAGGTCTACCGAAGAAAAGCATTGAAGTTAGAGGGGATGTCGATGATGACGAAATCCAGCTGCCTAGTCGCTTGCACCTCCTTGTCCAATGTCGATGTGATCTCGACGGCCAGACAAATCATTCCGTAAGCTTCAATGAGTTGGTTTCCAAAACTGCGGATCCCAACCTCGCAAGGCTCGATGTAACTGTGGAAATCCCCGAGTAGATCCAACATCTTCTTAAAAAGGATGTTGCAGAAAGCTCCATTGTCGATCATGATGCGGTGGACTTGCGCTCCCATTATCCTCGTTGTAATTACGAGGGGGTCCCAGTTCGGGAAAACCACCATATCCTTATCTTCCTTGTTGAAGGCGAGCAACTTGGAGTCGGTTGAGATTGTGTTGACCAGTAGGCAACTTAATACGGCATTGTCAAGTGCGTGCATCTCGGCCTTCTGACGTCGGCCGGATAAGGAGGTCGCTGGGAGAAAATTGCCAAGTGTGCCCCCCGAAGGGCTGATCATGTGAATTACCCTGTTCTCGACTCCATCCAGGATCTACGGACCTCGGCGCTCCGGCTCAGCCTGATTTTCTCATGGTTGATCATTTTGAGGGTTAGGTTGTTCATTCTTTGGTTTAACAAATGAGAACAACTTCCCTTCCTCGTAAAGTTTCCAAAGTTCTCTCTGCAGGTCGCGGTAATGTTCGGTGTCATGCCCAATAGAGTTATGATAGTTGCAGAACTTCTGCGGGATGAGCCTGGTGGCATCCCGATACATCGACATAGCTGGGGGAATCTGGTTTCTTCCTCTAATGGCTTGGAAGATTTGCGCTACGCCCATGGTGAACGTCTCTTGGATTCTGGCTTTGACGTTGTTATCAAAAGGCTTAAATAAACCCGGAGCTCGATAATTAGACCCAGGCTTCTTATATAGTTTGTCTGATTTTTGTTCAGGTTTCTTAACTTCATTTTTGGCTTCAGTTTTGACTTCGCTTGGGTTCTGCTCGCCCAACCTCTGGAATAGAATTTTGGTGTTGGTGATCAGAGTTCTTGCTCAGTATCTGAAATCTGCATAGCTCGTCTGATAATCTCGATTCACCAGCTTCCATAATTTGGTACCTTTCTTCAAACCGTGGACCACGCCCAGAACTTTAGCCTCGTTCCCGAGGGGTTCTCCTTCCATGGTGAGATTGTCTACGCGATCTATGTATGCCCGGTCTGATTCGTCATCAAGTTGATGAATGTTCGCAAAGCACTGTTTCGTCCCGATGTGCAGGGTGAGCTTGGAGAAATAAGTAAGGAAGAGCTGAGCCATTTGATGAAAGGACTCTATCGAGGTAGGTGGAAGTGAGTTGAACCATCAGTATGCCTGATCGCCCAACGTGAGCGGGAAAAGGCGGAATTGAGTGGCGTCTGTTGCCCCCATCGAATTCATATATGAGATTTTTAGCGACCTGCTGATCGACCTGGCACCCCTTATGGAGATGAAGGTTGCTTGAGACATGTTAAAGGCTTTGAAGGATGATTTCGGATGGATAAAGAGGGATTTTTATCGAAGATTCGTGAGGAATACTCCAATGAGAAAACACTAATACTTTAGCACTATATTTCTTTAAGAGTACCCTCCTTCTAGCGCCAATTGTTGTGTATCAAAATATCGAGGTTAGGAATTTAGATGTGGCTTATTATTTTGACGACACAAACAAGTAATTATGAGATATGAGTTGTATTAATTGCTCATGATTGTGGAGAGAATAAGTGTTGAACTTAAGTGCAAGAAGTAAATTTGCAAGATGTTTGGTATGATATGAATCATCTAGTTAGTGTTTGGGAGAGTGGAGCTCACTCTCCTGGATTATAAGTACCATGGACCGAAAGTTATTCTGCAATACATTAAATGCTACAAGACTGATGTGACTTGCATCTGAAAACGCTGGGAGGTTACCCGAGGTGAGGTGATCTCAGGCATCTCGCTGGGACTTCGCCCAAAGTAATCCCCGGGTTTGCAGGGAATTAGCTGTCTAAGTACTTTGACCTGTCATTCATAATCGTCCTTTGCCGCTTTATCTCTGACTTAAACCTGTTTTAGGAAAGTTCGCCTGTGCCGCCTGCCTGACATCTGTCCAGTCGTATTTAATGCTCTGCATTTGTGTCAGACCGAGGTCTGGGAGATCGCTGTGGTCGCACGATCTCCGGCAGGGCGGTGATGTTTCCTTCTGGCGACCTCCAAAGTGCTTTCCTTGATAAAATTCTGTCTTCTATGTCATAGCATATTTCAGGTCGGGGTCGACCTCGCGTAATATGCCCGCAACATAATTATTAGGTGTTTATCGAAGAATTATTAGATCAACTGGTGCTACTTGCTTCCTGCTTGGTGCGTGTCATAAAAATAATATCTTGATAAACTATATACCTCCTACAATATGAAATATTTGAAATTTTTTTATACCAAATATGCCCTCAATGATATACAAATATAACCAAGACCAAGCTAAGTAAAGCTACAATATCTTCCGCACCCTCTTATTCGCTGATGTTTCTTCTTAATCGGCGACAATTAAGTTGAAAATCTGAGCTCAATCGATTGCCTGAATCAGAGCTTAATCTCCTCTCCAAATTAAATTGTAAGTCCTCTGAAATTTGATTTATTTCTTCGCATTATCACTTTTGAAATTTGGCATGTAAACATTATATGCACTAAATATATACAAACAATAATTGTATTCCTCACTTGAAGAATATCTCAAGGGTCAAGCTCAATCTGCAACTCCAATGATGGGGCTCTCTCTTTTAGCAAATAACACTACAAAAATCAACCACAAAATACAACTCAGACTCAAATTATTACAGTGAGAAATCCCTATGAATGACTACAATATAAAGAGCACTGTTAGAATGATGAAGAATATCATGTATGCATGTTTGCATGGCATGAATGCAAAGAAAAATGATCATGCATGCACAGATGATGGAGGTGAGGACCACAAGATGTACGAGGCAGCTGGAATAGAGAGAAAGACAACTAGCCCTAAGCAATACCGGTTGGTGTATGATCCTTGTTTGGTAGTATAGGACCAATAGTAGTAGAGCACTGTTGTAACATGAAATAGTCCGACTTGCCAGAGGCAGTTTATCTCCATCTAACACTTGTCATTAGAGAGGCCCTTGCCATGTCCAGGAAGGTTGCGGGACGACTTAAAGGACTATGCAAGTCGCGAGGTGACTTGGAAGAATGTGAAGGCCGTTTGGCAACCTAAGAGGTCGCGCAATCCGGAGTTAACTAGGCCTCGAGGTCGGATAAAATATTGATATGGTAAAGATATGAGTAATTAGTGGTGCGGATTTCACGGGCTGTAATCAGGAAAAGTATATCTAGATGCGCTACTTGCGGGACAAGCAAGAAAACCCTAGCCTGGCGGCTGAAGCCCTAGGCAGGCCCGTGAGAGGAAGCCCATGTAGGTTGTATCCCTAAATCGGTATCTATAAATATAACTTGTATTGTACGTTGTAAAGGATCGAAATCCTAGTATCCTAAGCAGAAATTATACAGTAAAATATCCTGGCTTGGTGCCCCCAGACGTAGTCTATTTCACGGACGAACTGGGTAATCAAATCGCGTGTTATTTATCGCTTTCACTGTTATATTGATCGGAGCATTATCAAATACTTTGTTTGTTCGTTGGTAATCAAACCGGGTACAACAATTGGTGCCGTCTGTGGGAACTAATTCCTGAGATATAACTCTTTTCGAAGGAAAACCCACCTGGTTTCCAATCAATATTGATGGCAAGCAATCAAGGTAATCCTGACGGGCAAGAGCTGGACGCCCGCGATGGGCACGAGGCCTCTATGAGCTCTCAACACACTGGCTCACACTGCACTCGCCAGCCAAGCCCGGTGATGACCCCTGACTGGTGGAACTTGGTGCGGACCCCAGTGGACGTAAAGGCCGTAATGGCTATCCTCAACAAAAAACGCCTCGCATTCGATGACGAGAACGTGCAGCCCCCCCCAAGAAGGCCGCCCAGGAGACCGGACCCCCAAAGAACAAGGAACAATGGGCTCAGAAGGGACATTCAGCAGGCCAACTGGCCTATGATCCGGTGAGACACACCTTGGTCCGCAATCGCCAACTCCTCAGGAGGCCGGTGGGGTCGAACAACGTGTTCGACCGACTAGGCGACCTGGGGGTCCAGAAAGCCCCGAGGATCATCGAAGATGAGGTGCAATCTGAGCCTCGGCGAGCTAATCAGGTAGAGCACGACCTAGCCCTTGCACTGAATCTCCACCACAATGATGTGCCGAGGGGATCGACCATGCATTGCGGCGACCCCCCGACAATGAAGGCTACAACAGACCAACGCGACGCTTAGGTTTCAGCGCTGACTCAGACAGTCCAACAACTGATGGAGCGCATGGAGAATCGAAACGGGCCAGTGGGGGCAGACCCTTTCCTCGCGGTCCCGGGCTCTCCACTCGGAACTGTGGTCACTCTGGCACCGACTCAAAGAAAGATTAACGTAGCGACCTTGGATCGCTTCAATGGAAACACGCAACCAAATGTCGGCTTTTTTCCATGACCCTAAGCAATCAGGCCCATCAGTGGTTTACCTCCCAGCCACCTTTGTCGGTGGACACTTTCGAGCAGCTCGCTCGCTTGTTCCTAAAGCACTTTACTGCCCTGTTGCCCCGACCTGCGACCAGGCAGCGCCTGATGAACACCCAGCAGGGGGATACAGAGTCTGATCGGTCCTATATTGAGAGGATCGACAAGCTTATCTTGGAAGGAGATCCCATTAGGGATGAAGCAAAACAGCTGGGGGCCGTCTCCGGCCTCAAGAAAGGGACTAAAATCTAGAGGTGCATGACGGCCGAATACCCAACTAGCTATGCCGACTTTTCGAGGTGGGCTAGCGACCTGATACATACAGCGGAGCTCCTAGAGTCCCGACTCTCCGAGGCTAAGGAGGTCGCTAGCCCAAGAAGAGTTCCAAGAGGGCCGCCGCGCAGTACAAACCACCTGGAAATTTCAAGCCTTTTGAGGAGAGCATTCCGGTGAAGCTGATGGACGCGCTGGGCATGACCCCCGGACACATCTTCGCACAGATCAGGGAGCGGGAATTACTCCTCCCGCCTCAACCGATCAAGAGTAAGGGCAAACAAAACCCCAACAAGTATTGCCACTTTCACGAGGAGGTCGGCCACTATACCAGTAAGTGTAAAGACCTGTTGCCCCAACTCTGGACATTATATGAGGATGGCCTGCTTGACGAGTTCATCAAGCCACCTCAGAAGAATGGCGACCAGGCTCCAAGAGGTCGCTAACAAGGAGAGCGCGTCCACAAGAATGACAACTAAGGAACAGGGCAGGGGGAGCAACCTATCCCACCTATGCCAAAAAACATGGGAGATCGCGTCATTCATACCCTCTCTCCCCTTGGGGCAGTTGGGGGACTGGCCTCGAACTCCTCCTCCAAACGAAAGACGAAAGCCGAAATAAGAGAGATGGAGAACGCCAAGAAAATGGTGCTACCTGTCCTCACCTTGGGGGAAGAGTCCAGTAGAATCGAGTTTGGGGAAAAGACAAAGGTGGGGTAGTCTATCCTAATGTTGACCCCCTGGTGATCCGAGCAAATATCATGGGAACTACAGTGTTCCGACTTCTGGTGGATGGAGGCGCCTTCTGCAACATCCTTTTCAAGAAAACCCTGGATCAACTCGGGGATTATGATGCCTACATCACCCCGTGCGACCATGTCGTGAAGGGGTTTGGTGATGCGACTGTAAGGCCGACATGAATGATCCGACTGGCGGTCGAGCTGGTCTCCACGCTGAATAGTGAAGTTAGGGCGACTAGGCTATTAGATTTTCTAGTTGTCGACCTTCCCAGTTCCTATAATGGCTTCCTGGGAAGGCCTTTTGAGCATGAATTCGAAGCTGCGTCCTCAACTTTATATTTCTGTGTAAAGTTCCCCACCAAGAGTGGGTTGGTCGGTACCGTTAAGGACGACCAAGTTGATGCAAGAGGTTGTTTGATTTACTCATTGTCTTTTTTCAATTCCGCACCAACACCTATCAAACAAACATTTGTAATAGATAACAATGGGCAAAACAGGGAATTAAACAAGAAGAGAGCAACCAAAAAAGGAACCTATAGCGACCTCGATCCCAGAATAGGGCACGAGCCTGATGAATTCCTAATCGAGGCCAAAATCGACGACCCCCAACAAGATGACCCAAGAGCCATCCCGGGAGAGGAACTAGAGAAAGTCAAGATAGATCCAACTCGCCCGGACCTAGAATTCATTATCGGTTCCAAGATACCAAGCGACCTGAAGGGGGAAGCCATCGACTTTCTCAAAAAGAACTTGGATGCCTTTGCCTGGTCACATAAGGACATGGTAGGGATCGAGCCCGAAGTCTCATGTTACCGACTTCATATTGACCCATCTCGGAGGCCGGTTGCCCAGAAAAGGCGGAAATTCAGCCCCGAAAAATACACCACTTTGGCCGAAGAGGTAAAGAAGCTGCTGGATAACGACCTGATCATGCAGGCCTACCAGCCACAGTGGGTGGCCACTGCTATACTGGTGAAAAAGTCCAATGGAACCTGTCGGTTATGTATCGACTTCACCGACCTCAACGAGGCCTGCCCAAAAGATTTCTTCCCAATGCCGCACATAGATCACCTGATAGATAACACGGCTGGTCATGAGATGATATCGTTCATGGATGCTTTCGCGGGCTATCACCAAATAACCATGCACGAACCAGATCGGCAACACACCTCCTTTCTGGCCGAGAAAAATCTATATTGCTGGAAAAGAATGCCTTTTGGCCTAAAGAACACAGGGGCAACCTACCAAAGGCTGGTCAATTATATGTTTGCCGATCAGATCGGGAAATCGGTGGAAGTTTATGTCGATGATATAGTCGTCAAAAGCTTAAAAAGGGAGGATCACCTATCTCACCCAAAACAGACCTTCGACATCCTCAAAAAGTTCAATATGAGACTCAACCCCAAGAAGTGTAACTTTGGAGTGGAGTCGGGGAAGTTCTTGGGACATCTGGTCAGTAAACGGGGGATCGAGGCCAACCTAGTGAAGGTCAAGGCCATACTAGACATGGGGGCACCCCAAAATGTGAAAGAGTTTCAGAAATGCAAGCCGATGTTCGACAAAATCCGTAAGAAGGCAAAGTTCGAATGAACACCTGAGAGCCAGGAAGCTTTTGAAAAAATCAAAACCTACCTGGCAGACATGAGCATATTGTCCAAACCTGTCTCGGGAGAGAAGTTGTTCTTGTATCTCGCGGCCTCGGAGACAGCTTTAAGCGCAGTACTGGTCCGAGCAGAGGGCCAGACCCACTTGCCCATCTATTTTATCAGCCAGACATTGAATGACATAGAACAACGCTACCCATCGTTAGAGAAGTTGGCCTATGCGTTAGTCATGAGTGTGAGGAAGCTGAGACCATACTTTTTCGATCACCAGGTCGAGGTCCTCACTTCCCTGCCATTGAGGAATGTGCTCCATCGACCAGACACATCGGGTCGATGCCTCAAATGGGCCATTGAGGTCGGACAATACGGAGTGACATACGCACCACGACCTGAGGTCAAGGCCCAGACACTGGCCGATTTCATAGTCGAGCTCACCTTCCCTTCTGAGGCAGGGAGTTTGGGCAGCTTGCCGTGGGAGTTGTTCGTAGATGGATCGGCGACCTCTCACAAGTCGGGAGCCGGTCTGGTGCTAATGAGCCCCGAAGGTATCTCATTCCAGAACGCCATTACTTTTGATTTTCCCACAACGAATAATGAGGCCGAATACGAGGTGCTCATCAGCGGCTTAGAAATGGCAACAACCATGGGTGTCAAGAGATTGCAAGTCCATACCGACTTCCAGCTCGTGGCCTGCCAAGTTTTGGGGAGTACGAGGCTTGAGATGATAGGATGGCAGCCTATCAGGAAATCGTAAAACCATTATGCCTGAAGTTCGCACAAATCCATGTTAAGCTGATACCAAGAGAGCAGAACTCGTGAGCCGATGCCCTAGCCCGACTCGCGACCTCCGAAGGATCACCAGATATGAAGGATGTCACCATCACGATACTTCCCCACCCATCCACCGCGCAGGTAACAGTGACAACATTGGAAAACCCGATGTCGACCTGGATGACACCCATCAAGGATATTTGATAAGCGGCCTCTTACCACCCAATCGCGTCCAAGCCCGGCAGCTGCAATTACTGGCCGCACGATACACGATGATCAACGGGGAGTTATACAAGCGAGGCTTCGGCATGCCCTTACTTCGATGTATCACACCTGAGCAAGGCCAAGCCATTTTACAAGAGATACACGAAGGGGCATGCAGAAACCACACTCGGGGGGAGTCCCTGGCCCACAAGACCACAAGGCAAGGATATTTTTGGCCAACCCTAAGGGTCGATGCTATCGTCTTCGCCCACAAATGCCACAAATGACAGATCTATGCCCCCTCCATCAAGGTCGCACCAGAAGAACTCACAAGTATCCTCAGTTTTTGTCCTTTTACGAATTGGGGGATAAACATCATTGGGCCACTCCCAACGGCCCCAGGATCAGTCAAGTATGCCCTAGTAGCAGTGGATTACTTCACAAAGTGGGCCGAGACCGAGGCATTGGCAACCATAGACCAAGACCATGTCATCAGGTTCATTTGGCGGAACATTATCTGCAGGTTCGGGCTACCCCAGGCAATCATATCAGACAATGGAAAGCAATTCGATGGAATAAAGATTGATTCCTTCTTCAGAAAGTGGAAAATCACAAAGTTGTTTTCTACCCCATACCACCCCCAATCAAACGGTCAGGTCGAGGCCGTGAACAAAATCATAAAGCACACGCTCAAGGCCAAGATCGAGGGGGGAAAAGGGAAATGGGCTAGCGAGCTCCCAGACGTGCCGTGGTCGTATAGAACAACCTGCAGAAATTCAACAGGCGAAACCCCTTACTCGCTAGCCTTCGGAACTGAGGCAATCGTTCTCGTGGAAATCGACCCTCCGAACCAGCCAGGTCGCTTTTGATCACAACGATGAGGCCTTGGAAAGAAACCTGGACCTACTCGAAGAAAAGCGGTTGGAGGCTAACATGAGAAATGCTAGATATAAGCAGAGGTCAGAGAGGTACTACAACTCTAAGGTGCGACTTCGACGGTTTAAGGTCGGAGACCTAGTACTGAAAAATATACTTGGAGGCCTAAACTGGGAGGGCCCGTTCCAGATATCGAAGGTCCTACCAAATGGGGCATATGAGCTCGTGAAGACAGATGGAACCAAGGCCCAGTACCCATGGAATGTAGCTCATCTGAAAAAGTATTATCAATAGGTTTACACCCTTGTACTGATCACATCGATGTAAACAAATACTTTGGTTAACGATAATTATCTATTTGAATGAAAAATTCCTACGTGTAGAAACCAAACAGGTCGCATGAAAGACATGATTGATAACATGTGAATCCGAGGTGTGACTTTAGAAATACTGGAGGCGAGATCACCACCCTAGCGGTGCAATTATCCCCCGACTTTGTGAGACAGTTAAGCAAATGTCCAGTAAACAAGTCGCATAAATAGTAAGACGACAAGGACTAAGCGAAAATCGCATAAGGAAATCGAGTCAACACAACAAGGGAGTTAACAAAGAGGGAATTTCATCATTAAAGACACGAAGGTTGGGGAGAACCTCAGTACAATAAACCCGGAGGTTGGTAAAAAGAAGCATCCTTAATACAATACATTTTTCGGTGGCGAGCTAGCGACCTAGCCTACGCTAGCTCTACGTTCTTAATATAATACATTTTTCGGAGGCTAGCTAGCGACCTGGCCTACACTACAAAGCTACTCGAGCTAGCAATTTTGTCTGCAACACATTGTTACTAGGGACACGGCTCTCTGATATGGAGGAGGTCGCTGGGGAGAATGCTGCAAAACTATCAAAAAATGATGTTTTAACATCTGTGAAGTGTCAGATGCCGCAATGGGACTCCCCGCTTTAAATGAACACGAGTGTCATACATGTGGGGCAAAAAAATCAAGGGATTGTGAAGGGCATTTTGACCCAACCGGATTCGCATATACAATACTAAATCCATATTACATGTCAAGAAATACCCATCACCATTAATCCCGTCATCCCGATCGACGCCCGGAGCATAGAGGGCCAGGGGCACCTCCATCATGGCGGCGGCAGAACCACCACCGGGGTGGCAGCAGAACTTGGTAATGGCCGTATGGTCATCCTCCAATGAAGGCAAAACCAAAATGGGGGAAACGTAGGGATGGACTGAATACTGGAGGCCATGTGTGTAGGGCGGGAGAAGCCCGTCGCCGGAGGGTGCCTCAAGTTAGGGGGCTCGCCGGAGTTATCCATACATAAGCTTGAGGACGATATATTGGGAGAAAGTGTGTGCGATAATTCTGAAAATCCTATCCTATTTATAGAGGAAAGGAGGGGTGAGATTGCAAAATCTCGACTCATGAGGGCCCCCAAAGAAATCAACATAAGATAAGCGGTCTCGTGGCAAAGACTGCTGATCGCTGGTCGTTCGTTCAATTTACTGGCGTCAAAGACATCGTGAAATACCGAAATCATTGCGGATCTGTCACACATCACGCCAGTTTGGGAAACCGAGATGAGGGTTCGCCTCCCCGAGGATTAGAGTTCGGCAAGGGCACACTTCCAGAGTCCGACTTTCCAAAAGTCGGTTAAAGAATACAGTTCAAGTCAAGGCCCCAATGCGAGTTTGCGACCTCGACTTAGGGGGATGAAATATGGGGATTTTATTTAACAAGATAGATACCAGTGGGGACGAAAAACAAAATAACTTCTTTCATTGATAAGGACCCGAAGGTCGGGAGGTTGTGCACTAAAAATCAAGGCCCAAAGGCCAGTACAATGATAAAAGAAAAATAAAAAGTGACCGGTAGGGCTGCATCTTCAATCCTTCTCCGTAGGGGCAGTTGAGGGCGGGTTTTTTACCGTCCCGAAAGGAGGGTCCTGCTGTGTAAGCATCGGCGGATCGACCTCCGAGCTCGACACCTTCTCCATAATGGGCTCGGAAGGTGTGTCAACTGCTGGGGGAACCACCTTCAAGCTCGGCACCTCATCCACAATAGGCTCGGAGGGAACGACAACTGCGGAGGGAGTAACTTCCAAGCCCGACACCTCCTCCACGCGGGGTTCAAAAGATATAACAGCAGAGGGGTCAACCTCCTTAGGATCTGGGAGGGGGTGCACGAGCCAACTGGGGTCAGGGAAGAAGAAAGATCGATTCCCATGCCCTCCAGGTCCTTTATCTCCAGCAGGACATCGGGAGCCAGGGACATATGCTGTGAGCTCGGCGACAAGCCCGCTAAGGTCACCGGAGGGGTTCGCCTTATGACAGATCTGGATAGCACCCGCAAACGCCATCACGAATGCAAAGTTAGCGTTCGCCTCCTCAGCTGCCTTAAAATGGGCCTCCCTGGTATCCAACTCCCCCTTAATTCAGGCCAGCTCCGCCTTCACCCCGACCAGGTCGGCCTCCACCTCGGCCACTTTTCCCTCCGCCCGGGCCGTCTTTAACTTCTCGGCCGCCAGTGTGGCCTCCGCCTTAACTTGCCGCCCTTCCGCACGAGCCAGCCTCAGCCTCTCGGCGGCCAGCCCACCCTCGACTTCAGCCAAGCGACCTTCAAAGGTTGAAATCTACTGAAGGTTCTCTGATTTGGATCTCTCCATGTCTTTCTATGCCTCGGCCGCCGCCAGGATTGACTTGGCTTGGTCGGCAACCCGCGCTCGCGACTCCCGGAGGTGCCTGAGCTCGGTCTCCATTTAGGCACTAGATTTCTCCAGGAACAAAGCCGCCTTTTGGGAATGGACCATCGCCGAGTACAGGTTACCCATCACCTTCTGGCGACGTGCGTTGGCGTGATCAGTACGAGTCCATCCCCGGGGGAGATTCCGCAGGCTGTGGGAGAGGTAGCCGGGCCACTTCTCAGGGATCTCATCCAGTTGGATTGGTGAGCACCGAAAGAAGCTAACCACCTCCGGAGAAAACTCGGCTGGCCCGTAGTCGGGGCTGAAAAAGAGAGGATAAACCGTTAGATAAACAAAGGGTAAAAAAGGATTTGAAAGAACGGGATGAGGACTTACTTATCCACCCATCCTAGATAGGAGACATCGTCTTCATGGCGACCTCTTCGCCGGGCCGAGGCACCGGAGGATGCCAGTCGCGAGGCGGTTGGCGGCGGGAGCGGGGTTGATGTAGCTGGTTACGACATGGGGCGGACCCGATCAGACCTCCCCAGCTCCCTATTGATCTCCGACTGGTAGGAAATGATCTCTTCCCTCACTTTCTTTCGAGCAGGCTCGGAAGCTGGCGGAGTCGAATCCTCAACTTTCCTCTTACCCTTATCAGCGGCGAAGGAGCCGGCGGGGTCCGAACTTGGAAGAGAGTCCTCCACGGGGGTCAATCCCAGAGGAGCGACCTCAGAAGTCGCCACTCGCCTCATCTGCTTAAGAGCGGATTTCTTGCGGGAGGCCATAACGTGCGCAGGGGGCCGGCATCAGTAAACGGGGATATTAGGGTCTACAAAGATAATGAAATTGCAGTCGGTCAGACAGATCGACAACGAAAAATTGATGAGCACTCAGCGAGGATACTTATAGGGGATCTTCAGATGACGAGGATACGTGTATAAGCCGGCCTTGAGGCGGTCGAGCTCGGAGTTTAGGGTGTTGACGTCCTGGCAGCTCGGAGGGGTATCACGGACTAAGTTGAAGGCCTCCAAGAAGTCCCAATACAGGTCGGATTTTTGGGGCGTGAACACTACAAAAGAAAAGGAGAATTAGATCAGTACGACCTCGGAACCAAGAGCATAAGATTTACCGTGTTCTACTCGGTTCATATAATCTATCGGGAAGTGTATGGGCAGAGTGCTTGAAGGGTCCACGGACTCCACGCCCCTCCGACGAACCACCACTTCCTGTGCCAACCATCGACTTTGTTAGGGATCCCACTCACGAGCTCCTTGCCCCTGCGAAGTCGCACGACATTATAGCCGCCGGCTTGGGTAATGGGCGTCATCATGAAAGATATTTTGCTAGGGTTCGGAAACCGATATAACCCGGCCTGTCCTAGCACAGTTATGGTGGAGAGAATGTAGCTCCAACCCGTTCGGAGTTATCTGCGTAAGGCTTTGGTTCCAGGCCGCGAGCAGATGAGAAATGGTCGGGGTGCAACGGGAATCTAATCCCGGCCTCCATGGTATGTTCATTCACTGCTATCATCCCGGCCGGTGGCTGGTCGGCACTTTCGTCGGAGGTCGCTCCATAAAAGTGCACATCCCGAGGCACCTTGTATAAGCGATGAAGGGAGCGCACATATTGATCGGACAACACTGACCGATTCTTTTCCTGAGAGGCCACAAAGTCCGACCTGACCGACTTCCGATAGCTGCGCTCAGGTCGCTTGTATGGAGCTCGAAGTTGATAGGAGTTGTAATCGAAGACCCGTTCAAAGCCCCCATATCTGTGGGCTGGGTCAGAGGGACCAGCTGTCGCCTTCTCCTCCGACGCATCGGCGCAGGGGGGGGCTGAGATTTAGTGCTGGGAGGTGGATGATTTCCTCCAACTCCGCCAACAATTGTTCATCGTCGTCGTTACCCCCTTCATACCTATTGTCAATTGGGTCACTGGTAGACGAAGACACCCCCATGTTGAGGGCAGCGGAGCCAGGGCCGGGACGACGATGAAGATGAACTATGGCCACATTATCGTCATCCGAAGATGACAAAACCAGAAAACGAGGTGGCGCGGGAGCATATAGTGAATTGAAGGCCATGGGAAGATTTGAGAAAGGGTGAATGCATTACCTGGTTCAGCTTCGTTCGGAAGTTCGGAAGCTCGCCAGAAAACTCTAGAGCGATGGTTCAGCTGCGCGAAGGTTGAGGGTAAAGGGTTTATGCCTAAAACCCTCGCCCTTTTTATAGAGGAAAAGGGGGTCAAAATGTAATATGAGTATAGTTAGGACCCCCCCGAAGGAAATAAAGTCACACGGGTAGCGCGTGGTCGACACCACATCTGTAGGTTGGGCGAGCTCATGGTCGGTCACACCCCCTGCCGATTCAAGGAATCGAGGCAATGATTCGCCTCCCCAAAGACGATGATGCGCTTCGGGCACATTCCCTGAGGTCAACCTGCCGCAGGTGGGTAAAGAACAACGGGTCAAGTCAAGGCCCCAATGCGAGCTTGCGACCCCGACTTGAGGGGCAATTGTTGTAACATGAAATAGTCTGACTTGCCAGAGGCAGTTTATCTCCATCTAACACTTGTCATTAGAGAGGCCCTTGCCATGTCCAGGAAGGTCGCGGGGCGACTTAAATGACTATGCAAGTCGCGAGGTGACTTGGAAGAATGTGAGCGTCGTTTGGCGACCTAAGAGGTCGCGTAAGCCGGAGTTGACTGGGCCTCAAGGTCGAATAAAAGATTGATATGGTAAAGATACGAGTAATTAGTGGTGCGGATTTCACGGGCTGTAATCAGGGAAAGTATATCTAGATGCGCGACTTGCGGGACAAGCAAGAAAACCCTAGCCTGGCGGCTAAAGCCCTAGGCAGACCCGTGAGAGGAAGCCCATGTAGGTTGTAGCCCTAATTCGGTATCTATAAATATAACTTGTATTGTACGTTGTAAAGGATCGAAATCCTAGTATCCTAAGCAGAAATTATACAGTAAAATATCCTGGCTTGGTGCCCCCAGACGTAGTCTATTTCACGGATGAACTGGGTAATCAAATCACGTGTTATTTATCGCTTCCATTGTTATATTGATCGGAGCATTATCAAATACTTTGTTTGTTCGTCGGTAATCAAACCGGGTACAACAAGCACGTGTAGATTTTATCAGCAAACTTTGTATTGCTATATATGATGTAACAAATGATAACAAAGATAGTATGAAAACAAATGAGCTTTTGAGCACTCTATTCAAGTGAAGCCTTTTAAGCTTTTCTCTATGACTATATGCAGTTTTCAACATGGTATCGAGTCTGCGAGTTAAAATCTGCGATCTACGCTCGCCCCTTTTTTTTTCCCTTTTCTAGCTTAGAAACATGGTTAGCTCATCCGAGAACTCCAAATCGATGGAGCTTCTTCCTTATCCTCCCAAATTTCTTTTCATATTCCTTTTCATCAAATAACCGTGGTGAAACTCACAGAAAACAATTATCTTATATGGAAACAACAAGTCCTTGCAGGAGTAAAAGGTCATGGACTTGAAGGTTTTCTCACCGGGAAGAAAGTTTGCCCACCAGAATTTCTTGAAAACAATGGAGATGGAGAAGGTACAATCAATCCCCGATTTTGAAATTTGGAACAAGCATGATCAATTGCTTGCATCTTGGTTGTTAGGCACTATTTCTCGAAAGTTTGCTCATTAGCACAAATAGGGTTATGTCATTCTAAGGAAATTTGGGAAAGATTAGAGTCTGATTTTTCTAGTTAATCTAGAGCTAAGATTATGCAAAGATAAACAACAATGCAGAATCTCAAGAAAGGATCTCTTTCTATGAGAGATTACTTGAACAAGATTAAGGGTTGTTGTGATATCTTGAATGCTTCGTCACAGGATCGGTGATGAGGATCATTTGCTTTACATAATGTCCGGTTTGGGATCTCGAATACAATCTGTTATGGTGTCCATTAGCACCAGATTTGATCCAATCACTTTGAAAGGAGATAAGTTCTTTGTTCTTGACCTTTTGAAGCTAGGCTTGAAAGTGTTGTAAGCAACTCTTTCAAAGACTTTTTTGATGGATCTGGGCCCCATGTGAATCTCACCACTCAAGGAAATAAGATAAGCTTCAACAACACTAATTCAGAAGAGGAGGTGGAAACAACAACAATAGAGGTGGCGAAGCTCCTTGAGTTGGATCTCGAGAGAGGAAGAGGTGGAGGAAGGTCAAATGGCCCTATATGCGGTTTTGCTATAGAACAAACCATCTTTGCGAGATAAGTGTTTCTATAGAGCCAATCTGACTATGTCTTACTCCTTCTCACAACCGAATCGAAACAACAACAACCATCGCCAGATCAACAACTCTAATCGAGGTCTTATCAACCTTCCGTGAATTACGCTAGCTTTGATGGAGGAGAATCAACTATAGAGAGTTCATGGTACCGATTACGGAGCTTCAAGTCATGTCACTTTTGACTTGAACAATCTGAGCTTGGGTTCTAAATATCAAGGAACATATAGGGGCATATGGGGAATGGTGCGCTTTGCATATATCTCATCCGGGTTCTTCAATTATGACCGTGGCCTAACTCGATAAATCCTGTTCTAATTCTTTCTTGCTCAAAAACTTACTTCATGTGCCTCATATTAAGAAAAAAATCGCTTTCGGTGTTTCTCAATTTGCTAGAGATAATCATGTGTACTTTGAGTTTCACCCTTCATATTGTCTTGTGAAGGATCAAACCACCCATCAAGTTCTTCCGCAGGGGCTCTTGATCAAGGCCTTTATAAATTCGGACTCATCACTTCACCATTATCTCCTCAATCCACCACACTTCCATCAAACTCACCATCTCAAGTTAATTTCGCTCATCGTTTCCGAAAGGTCACCTCTTAGTATTTGGCATAAGAGGCTTGGACATCCATCTTATCCACTCACCAAGAAAGCATTGTCAAGTCTCCATATCTCCTATGTTGATGATGCTACTAGTTCTCTTTAGACTTTGCTTGTATGAAGGCTAAATGTCATAAGCTTCCTTTTTTCACTTTCTCTTCAAACCACTATAGATGAGCCTTTATCTTTAATACATTCCGACCTATGGGGTCTGCACCTATTGTATCTACAAATGGTTTTAGATATTATGTCGGTTTCATTGATGGTTTCTCTAAATACACATGGTTCTACCCGTTAAAAAGCTAAATATGATGTTATCAATGCCTTTACTCATTTCAAATCTTTAGTTGAGAATCAGTTCAATAAGAAAATCAAAGTAATGAAAACTGATGGTGGAACTGAATTCAAACCCTTCATTCCCATTTTCCACGAATCGGTATAATTCATCGATTTCTTGTCCATACACACACTGAACAAAATGGAATCTGCAGAAAAGAAAGCATGACACATTGTTGAACATGCCTTAGCTATTCTTTCTCACTCACAGTTCCATTAATCCATTGAGATGATGCTTTCTCCACAAGTGTTTATCTTATTAATGAACTCCTTCAAATCACTTCACTACAAAAACCCTCTTGAAACACTCCATCGGAAAAAGGCCCGATTATCACAGTTAAAAACTTTTGGATGTCCGTATTATCCTTATATATGAGGCCTTACATCGATCACAAGCTTGAAAACAAGTCTGAAAAATGAGTGTTTCTTGGTTATAGTTCACAATATAAGGGTTACAAGGCTCTCTTGCTTGATAACAGAATTATCATAACCAGACACATGTTTTTTGATGAAAATTCCTTCCCTTTTTCCACAGAAAGATGAACTCACTCCACTTACACTCCAACATCACCTTCATTAATCTCAATCTTTCCATCTGAACATCAGAGTACAGATCATCACAGTTCTTCCACTCCATCATCTCCATCTTCCATGTCACCATCTCACTCTTTTCACTCACCTCCATCACCTCCTCCGTATCACTCTCCATCTCATAATCCTGAACCTACTCCACTCATTACACCTATTGCCTCACCATCTCACTCACATAACTCTTCTCATGGCCATTCAGATATTGAATCATCAAGTTTTGATATTGATAATCATGCCATCTCTCATGAATCTCTAGACTGTACAGGTTTACAGGCTCAACCTGTTCAGAACTTACATCCCATGGTTACTAGAGCAAAAGATGGGATCTATAAACCAAAGGTTTATGCTCTTTCCACACATTCAGAAACTGAACCTGCTACTCATGTTGAAGCTTTATCTGATCCCAATTGGAAAGCATCCATGGATGCAGAATATGCAGCATTAATGAAGAATGCTACTTGGAATCTCTCAGTCTTGTCCCCTACACACAATCCAATTGGTTGTAAATGGGTGTTTAAGGTTAAGAAACATGCAGACGGCTCCATTGCAAGGTATAATGCATGGCTAGTAGCTAAGGGTTATACTCAAGTTCCAGGTTTTGACTACATTGACACATTCTCTCCTGTAGTTAAGTCTATTACTGTCAAGATATTGCTCTCCATTGCTCTTTATCATTCTTGTCCTTTACATCAACTTGATGTTGATAATGTTTTTCTTAATGGTGACTTGGACTCTGAGCTATACATGGTGCAGCCTCCAGGTTTTGAGTTAGCAAAGGGGGGCCAACATGGTCTTCAAACTCAAAAAATCCATTTATGGATTGAAACAAGCCTCAAGAGCTTGGACTTCAAAATTGGCATCTGTATTGAAGAATCTTGGTTTTTCTGTCTCTCAAGCAAACAATTAATTATTCTTCAAACATCAGAAGGGTGTTACTATCTTTATAGTTGCTTATGTTGATGACATAATCATAACAGGCTCACATCCTACTGATATCAGGAGAATAATTGGCGATTTGAGGAAATTCTTTTCTCTTAAAGATTTAGGGGAACTGAATTACTTCCTTGGGATATAAATTAAGAGGACCAGTCATGGAATGTTCCTTTCACAGAAGAAATATGTGGAGGAACTTCTAAAAAGGGCAGGTATGGAGTCAGCAAATGGATTGAGTACACCAATGATTTCAGGAAACCTTTTGTCCAAATTTGAAGGAGATCCTATTGTTGATCAGCAGAAATAAAGAAGTTTGGTAGGTGCTTTACAGTATGCTACCGTGACAAGGCCTGATATAGCCTATTCAGTGAATAAACTGAGCCAATTCATGCAGAATCCCTTAAACACTCATCTGAGAGCTGTTAAGAGAATATTGAGGTATTTGGCTGGTACTAAAGAGTTTGGGCTCAATCTGCAAAAGCCTCCAGATTTGAAAGTGATAGCTTTTGCTGATGCAGACTGGGCAGCAGATTTGGATGATAGAAGGTCAGTTTCAGGTCACTGTGTATATGTGGGTGGGAATCTTATATCTTGGAGTTCAAAGAAGCAAGTGACTGTTTCAAGGTTCTCAACAGAAGCTGAGTACAGAAGTTTGGCCACAGCCACTTGTGAAGTCATGTGGATTCAATCATTATTGGAGGAGATACAACAAATTAGCAACAAGGTTCCTACCATCTGGATTGATAATCAAGGTGCAATCTCTCTAGCCAACAATCCAGTTTTCCACTCAAGAACCAAACATCTAGAATTAGACTTGCACTTCATCAGAGAGAAGGTCGCAAGAAAACAAATTCAAGTATTGCACGTGCCAAGTTTGGATCAAGTAGCTTATATCTTCACCAAAGCATTAACAGGGCAATTCTTCTATCGCCTATGAAACAAGTTAAGTGTATGACTTCAAGGCTCCTTCGAATTGAAGGGGGATGTTAGAATGATGAAGAATATCATGTATGCAAGTGTGCATGGCATGAATGCAAAGAAAAATGATCATGCATGCACAAATGATGGAGGTGAGGACCACAAGATGTACGAGGCAGCTGGAATAGAGAGAAAGACAGCTAGCCCTAAACGGCCCTTGCTAATAGGAACAATACCGGTTGGTGTATGATCCTTGTTTGGTAGTATAGGACCAATAGTAGTAGAGCACGTGTAGATCTTATCAGCAAACTTTGTATTGCTATATATGATGTAACAGATGATAACAAAGATAGTATGAAAACAAATGAGCTTTTGAGCACTCTATTCAAGTGAAGCCTTTTAAGCTTTTCTCTATGACTATATGCAGTTTTCAACAAGCACTGATTAAAAAAATACACAGATCCTGAATCTTTGTTGATTATAAGAAATCAAAGAAATTCGCTCAGTATGTTACTCAATCCCAGTTAAATTAAGAAAATGCAAGAATGAAACTTTAAATTTTCTAAAAATAAAGAGACTTAAGCTATCATGCTTTTCAGTTGACCACGTCACGGCAACCGCCAAATACCTTAGAATGTCGAGAAGAGGAGGAACGAATACAAACGTGTGAGATTACATCCCATGAAATTTGTAGTTTTGCAAGTTTTTTGCGGGTTTTGTCCCACAAGACACACCCCCTCACGATTTTGGTCCCAAACCTTACATTTATGGTACCAAAGCCAAAAATTTTGACACATTTGGTTCCACCGTTAATTCTTCCATCAATTTCGTTAACACTTCTGGTCCCATAGGATTTCCAGTCAACAGAAGCGCGTGAGGGCTTATTTGGAGGAAAAAACATGACACTTTTGGTCCCATATGATTTTTTACTCAATTTTTTCATAAAAAATGAGTAACATTAACTACAAATCACAAACTTCTCCACGAAAATAGAAACAAGCACACAAATTTCATGAACTCCACATGAGAACCCGAATCTGGGTTAACCTTCAAATCTTGCAATTTCTGTTGAAATACATCACATTAAGCATTAAATTCACCATAAAAAAATGAAAAAAAGACCATGGGTAATAAGAATGCAAATATAATTACCTGAGCAAGGTTCACAATTTCACCACGAACAACATACTCGCACTCCAATACCTGGTAAACGAGTTTAATTACTTGGTGGGGTTATACGTTAAAATAAGTTTTTACTTTGTATAACCTATGTATTAAACACTTATTTATTGAAATAAATTATTTATCATTGTTGCATTAGATATGAATGAATGTTATAAATATTTACTACAAATTGTTCATAAAATAGGACATGTTACATTGTAGTTAGTGTGGTGATACCAGATCACGGAAGATCACATTAACAGTTCCTTGTAAACGAGTGCATGTTTCTCAACTTAGATATATCTGAACAATCTATTGGTAGAGTTTGATGTGTAAGACTCATATTGACTTGTCTTGACCAAGAGATTACACTAGTGCATCTGTTGCGCTGAAGCGGACCTGCAGAGAGGATAAACTCTTCCGTACTGACTTATGGGATGAAGATTTAGACCTCAGTGGTTGTTGATTTCTTAATCTCTGTCACTTAATAAGGATTGTGTGTGATTAATAATTATTTGTTGGTCCCGTGAAAAACCCATGAAATGAGTAAAAATCATGTAATGCATATAAAACAGGGGTGAGGAAATAGTGATTCCAATTTTTCCTTATTTTTGAAACCGATGTGTTTTGCTTATAACCAAATGCATATGGCAAGTAAGAACATAAAGCAGTAAAGAACACACGAGTTTTATAGTGGTTCGGAGTCCAACTCCTACATCCACTCTTCCCTATCAGCAGGGGCACCAACTAAACCAACTGGACTTAGATTAATGCGTTAGTCCAACACAATACAACAGATGTTTAATGAGTTCTCACTCTCACGGGATTGCCTACCCTCCCTTGCGGGATTGCTTAGATGTTTAATGAGTTCTCACTCACACCCAGAATTTAAGTTAGTCCAACTAACTTAAATTCCTTGCTTAACAAAACTTAACCTAACACTCGATTTGGGTAAAGATTGTTTGGTGTCCAACTAGGGTGAGATTTTCTCTTACATTTGTTTAGCCTCAATGCTAAGGATGGAAAAATATCTCTAAGCTTAGGATATGGCATTTGTGCTTAGATCTAGGGTAGAACACTCTTGAATATATGCGTGTATTTCTTGCTCAGTGTTCTATGGTGGAAATGCTAGATGATTTGGCCTTGTAGCTCAATGGTGTTTTTCACACATTTCACACTCTGAATAAAGAAGGAAGAACTTGTATTTATAGTGTGGATTTGAATGTTACCGTTGGATGGAGTTACATTCAAATCCATACTATTCTATAGCTTCTGTAACTTTTTCAAGCTGGTGTTCTTCCTCTCATTGGTCCACGTCAGCTGAATCTAACGGCTATAATCTTCAGGATTCTGATCATCATCTTTCTCAAACTCAGGCTTCTTTGGACTCAGGATTCTTGACTCAGCAGACATCTCTTCAGTGGACCTTGTCTGATCAGGCATAATGACACTCAGGCTAACTGAGTTCAGCTCTTCTGACTTCAGACATCCTGACCCCCTCAGGTCACTTGCACTCTCTGACCCTCAGGTCACTTGACTCAGGCTATCTGATCATTAACATTCTGGCTCTCAGTGAACATGTCTTCAGATGACTTATGTTCAGGCGACTTGTCTTTTGAGGACATCAGATCAGGCAACTTCTTCTCTCAGTGAACTTGTCTTCAGTAGACTTGTGCACTTCATCTAAACCATCAGTCTTGTCTGATCTTTGTTCAACCTCATCTGATCTCGATCACGTCTGATCTCGATCAGTCTCATCTGCTCCTCTTCTGATTAACAACCTCTTCTTCTGATCAACAACCTCTTCTTCTGATCTTTCAGCCAGTTTCATTGATCAGCTTATCTGCTTTTCTGGTTTTGCTCAGCTCATCAGTTGACTCGGAACTCATCCTACTTTATTTGATCTCGAACAAACTCGTCTGCAGCCTCGTCTGATCTCGATCATCTTCGTCTGATCTCATGAGTTCCCCCTTAACTTGTTCTCTCGTTCCCCCTCAACTTGTTATCTGTAGATTAGCTTAAATAACACAAGTTGATAATGTTTTGGCATAATTCATCAAAACTCAAATATCCCAACATTATTGCTTTGACTTATGATGGGAAGAGAATCATTGCGACTTCGATACCTTATATCTTGGACAATAATATTAATTACATGACGATTGCTAAATTAACACAGAGAATCGTGTGCTTGGAGAGTCTTGTATGATTTATCCCTTTGGTGGGCTCAGAACATTTATCATACCAAATCTTGCAAGTGGAATTAATTTTCCGGTATGGATAATAATGTTGAGATGTCATAAAGATATTAATTAATGTAAATCTTTTCAGTGGCTTAATTAATTAATGGACTAAATAATCTTAAACACGGGAAATAATAACTGGGAGCCATAGTACCGTAATATGGGTTGAGATGGATAGTGCAATATTAATTATATAGTGGAATTAATTAATATTAATGTGCTGAATTATATTGTGGCTCAATATTGAAATTCAGAAGCCCATTGGGAGGTCCATCTTAATTTTCCTAAAGGCCCCTCAAGTAGCTCAATTAAAGTCCATTAAATGAAAAGGTGTATAAAATAAATTAAATATTTTGTTGCTATTTTTTCTTGTTTTTTTTTCGAAATTATTAAAGAAAAGATGGAGAAGGATTTTCTTGAAAAGATTTTATGGAAAGGAGATAAGTATTCTTGAAATACAAGATTATCCCATAAATTCAAGAAATCTCCCACTTGGCCTTTTTAATTGTATTTTTCGAAAATTAGGGGAATAAGAAGGAAGAAAAGATTTTCTTGATTTTCTTGAAAAGATTTTATGGAAAAAGATAATACAAGAATATCTCATAAATTCAAGAAAGATCCAATCTTGCAAATCTCCTACTTATTATTTTAGAAAATTTAGGTAAATTGGGATGTGGGATTTTTGTGAAAAAATACACATGGAAAGAAGAATATATGGGATATATTCAAGATTTTTTGGAGATCAAGAAAATATATTTCCTAACCCTAATGAGCCCAAAATTTCGACCAACCCCTCTATTAAAAATAGGGGATGAATTTTTTATCCCCAATACAGTTCCATGTGTTGGAAAAATTAAAAATCCACAAAGATGGTGCAAAAAATTTATTTATTTTTCCTTTGTTTTATAATTGTTCATTGGAGAACCTTCCAACAAGGCTGTTGAGCAAGGACTTGGGAATACTTGAAAAAAACTTTTGGTTGGTAGCCAGATACTTGATTCTGCCTGTCTCAGATTGTCTCTCCAACGAGTATGTTTACGTAAACTCCTAGAAATTCTGCATGCTAGGATCTTTTACGTGAATTATTGTTTGCATGTTGTTGTTGGATTGATTATTATATGAATTCACGTAGGTTAATTCATGCTAGTAATAATCAGTAATTTAAATTTGTGTTTATTAGGTCATCCCGATAGATCCTGACATAACGTATCCCAACATTACTGATAGAAGATTTCTTATCCATCATAGTGTATAATATTTGAAAGGGTGGTCAAATGCTGATTATTAGAAAGTGTATAAAATCAGATAGAGTAAGACCACATCTTTTTTTACAAGCAATACAAGGAAATCTACATAACCGAGTTCTGTGTCAAACTAGGAAGAGATGTTGCCAACTCCTTCTGTTGCGTTCCCAGAATCTGTTTTGAAGCATCAATCAATTTATCTCCAAAAATCTCCATAACCGAATTAATACCAGAAGAGTTCAGCCCCTTCTGATGCAGACCTGAATTCAAATTCGATTTATTTTCATGCCCAGAATTATCAGAATTAACCCTCATCGAATCAAACACATGCCCAGAATTCATATTGAAAGCATTCGAGCACGAACCAGAAGCACCAGCATTTGGAACCAACAAACTTGCCCCCATCAATGAATCAAAAACACCAGAATTTAAAACCATCGAACCAACCCCCAAATTCAAACTAGAAGAATTCCCAGCCCCCAAATTCAAACCAGAAAATGCACCATTTGGCAAACCAGTAGAAATAATTCAAGCATCAGGCCCCAAATTCGCAACACTAGACACTGAACCAGTTTTCATACTCAACATATCAGAATTCGATTTAAAAATAGTGATACCTGGAACTGAAGTTTGGATAGCCATACGGGACTGACCTCCAACCGAACCGGCAGCAGCCTTGGGCACGTGAGACTGAGTGTATCTTCGTGTTGCGGTAAAGATTGCAAATCAGCAGCCCTGAGGTGTGCGCAATCTACAGATCGTGGAATTGCAGCGGACTCATCCAAAGTCGACTGGGTTGTGGTATGAGTGTGTTGTCCTGCCCAGAATGGCGGAAATCGTGGTCTCACCTGGGGTCTCCAATGTCTCCGGTTAAAGGTCGGCAGCGGTGGCAGCGCGGCCTGGAGGCAAAATCGCGGGCAAGGCTGCGAGGGTGTGGGGGTTTGTGAGGAGCGCGAATATGTTGCTGAAGACTGTAGCAAGGTCGTCAACCTTCATAGATGCGGAGGCCATGCGGCTAGGCTGCCAACGACGGCTAAAGAAGACGATTTGGGCTAGGGCTCTAGACTGGGATCTAATTGGAATTGAGTGGCTAACGATTTGGGGTTCTGATTTATTATTCTTATTAAAAAATTATTTATTAACATTGACTGACGACGCGTGTTTTGGACGCATGAATTTGTTGGAAATTTGGACGGTTTCTCCAGTCGAGGGACCAAATGTATCAAATATTTTGACTTTGGGACAAAAAATGTAAGATTTGGAACAAAAATCGTGAGGGGGTGTGTCCTGTGGGACCAAAACAGCAAAAAACTCTAGTTTTGCAGTAGGTCCAACAAGCTACAGTCATTAAACTTCAAAGAATCAAACCACTGAGAAAATCTATACCTATTAAACATGGTAGAGAGAGAAGTAAAAGAACTTTGAAAACAGTCGGTAGAGAGAAAAGGGACAAGAAAAAAGAAGAAAACTGATCGCCTTGAGGAATTGCAGAGCAAAAAGAGAAATACTGCTTGGGTGCCGCCACGTATGTTATGGGCGAATAATTTTTTCGTACGTAGCATTTGTTGGTCCCGGTGCTAACGAGTCTCACACGTGTATGGGGGGGGAATACAAGTGTTCAGTGATTTTTAAAACTTTTCTTTCACTGAGGTCGGATGGGTCAAAGTTATCCCGATAATTTTGCCCCCGAGAAGCACGGATTGCCTCGAGTCAAAGTCTCATCGAGACAATGATCCCGAAGCTTTGAAGCTTCGATTAAATTTCAACCGATCCTGAATTTATCGAGATCCTGAGTAAACAGATCGATAATTATCTTCTTGAACACTCATTAGAGTTAGTTCGGTTTGGTAACTATCTCTGTTCTAGCTACTCAAGTGTGCGGAATGGTTGACCCTAAGTTTATACTCGTTTTAGCTTTGGTGAAAATCTTCCCTTCAATAAAAACAGTTATTAAGGCTGTGATCAATTTGATGCAAGTTCAGTGGATTGATTCCAACTGAATTATCGATAAAGTCGACTTTCGAAAAAAACATGCAATGATAAAATGCAAAGATGTAAAGCAAATAACACAAAGAATTATAGTGGTTCGTAGACTCAAGCTTCTACATCCACTCTCTCGATCTTCGGAGAAATTCCTTAACCACTTCCTAAAGCTTTCAGGCTAACTCACTGTAGCTTACTCACTTTTCTACCTTGAGTTTTCTGGCTGACTCACTGCAGCTTACTAACTCAAACACACACAAGTGTTCAGACTACCACGAGTAGCTTACTAACTTCTTCTCTAGATTTTTCCGCTAACTCAATTGTAGCTTACTCACTCTTTTACAACTCTAACTCACCAACAAATCACACACAAACTACCTTAACAAAGGGTTTGGGTTTTGGGTTAGTTTCAACTAGGTGAGATATCCTTTACAATAAAAACAAATGCAAAAGGCTAGGATATCTCTACTAAGCTTTGGATATTTCTTATCAATCTAGGCTTAGTGAATGAGCTCTCTCCAATGTGAAACACTTGGAAAATTCTAGGGTTTTCGAGTGCTTCAATTTGCAATAATACAAATGAGCTCTTGAGTTGCTTGAAATTTCCCGTCACCTCTCAATGTAGAAGGTCACTGGTATTTATAGGCAACCTTCACCAAGGTTACTCTTGAAAAACTATCCGTTGGAGGAGATAGTATCAAGGGTTTCCTCTTCTGGTGTTTGATGAACGACTAAATTTAGGATTTGAACACTCCCGTGCATGTTTTAGGAAATATGCAGCCATGTAGCCAATCACCAATTTTTGCAATCTGGAACTTAGTACTACTGACATAATTCAAGGTCCCGCCTTTTTTAGTGTCGATAAAAAGGCGTCTTGTCTTCATCTGATTGGTTCTTTTCTTCAGTGAATGTAGACAAATAAAACGGCTCTTTTAGGTCAATCTCTCGGTATGAGACATCCTTAAACAACACCTAGACTTAGTTCCTTTTTATGCGCACTTGAATGTTTTTGGGCAATATCTACTTTTCTCAACTTGTATCTTTTCCTCAGTTTTGTATGAATTCAGATAGATATTTCTTCAGTGCCTCTGAACATTCAGGTCGTTCTGAGTCTTCATTAACTTACTGAGTCTTCAGTAACTTACTGAGTCTTCAGTAACTTAGTATCTTCTGAACATTTATTCAGTTTCTTCTGAATCATTTTGGTTTATCTGAGTCCTTCAATATCTTCAGGAATTTACTGAGTCTTTCAGTTCTTCTGTCTCTTCTGAGTCTTCAGTTCTACTGATTCTTCAATTACTCAGTATCTCCTGAGTCTTCAGTTCTACTGATTCTTCAATTACTCAGTATCTCCTGAGTCTTCAGTTCTTCAGTATCTTCAAAATCTAACATGATCTATATCTGCTGACTATACATGGTGCAGATAACTTCCTGAACAATCTATACTGAAACCTGACTCAGTCTATCAAGATTATCCTGAACATGTCATACTCAGGGGTTTTGGGATTTAATCAAAACTTCTTTACTAAATTCATCTCCCAACAATTCCCCCATTTTTGATGATGCCAAAACCATCTTGTTACATTTGAGAAAACTTATCCTATACTCAGGTTTCAGTTATCTAAAAAAAACAAAAACTCCCAACAATTTAATATGACATATCAAAGTAAATAATAGACATGTAAGAAGATAATGAGATATTATGTTTGAGTGCAGAAGATAAACTTTTCATTGATCAGTCAGAAAGACATTACAGTTTACAATGAAAAACTAAATCAAAAAGACATAAGCATAAAGATTACAAATCTTCAGTCTTCTTCAATCTCATCTTCTGGAACATCTAAGTTGAACATCCCAAAGTATCTCTTCTTCAATTCATCTCTCTCTTTGATAATATCAGGGTTGTTTCCTGTCAGTCCAAGTTGAATGGCATATTGAGCAATTTCTTGAGAAATGGCAGATTCATTTACAAGGCCATTCTCAAACCTAGGAGCTGGATACATATATGGCCCTGGAGCTACAATCTGAGTATTGCCTTCATCTGCCAGATTGATCCACTTCTGCAGATACTCAGGGTAGAAGGTCAGCAAATATTCAATGAAGGCTTCATTCCTGTCTGAGCTGCTCCCTCTCCATTCTCTCAGTATCTCATAATAGAACCAGAAGGTTCTCTTGATTTTCTCCCATGCATCATTGATCTGCAATGGTATCCACTTATCAATGTGCGGCCATTTGTAGATCTTCTCAGTGCCTCTTCTTTTGCTGATGAACTTCTTGAAACCACCCCTTCTCTTATGTTCTTCTTCTTTCTTCTTTCTGATCAGAGGAGCACCAGATACTGAAGCAGCAGTTCTTTTCTCCTTTTCAACCTGCAGGGCCTTCAGAGTCTTCTTGGTATCAAAAGTCTCTGGTTGAGTTTCAGTTTCCTTTTCTGGTTCTTCATCTGATTCTTCAAATTCCATAATCAGCTTCCTCTGAGTAGGTTTAGCTACCTTTGCTCTTTTCTTCTTTTTCGGTTTCAACAAAAAGCAACTTTTTCTCTTTTTACAGTGCGGCTTGTTCTTCTCCTGCCTTGCTTATTTCAACCATCCTTCTATCAGTCATTTTCTCAGTAATTACTTCCTCAGTGATCTGATCATTTGTCTGAGTGAAGGTAGGTTTCTCGACTTCTGCAAACTTCAGTTTCTCAGTGGCTTCAATCTCACTCAAGGCATCCAAAATTTTCTTTCCTTCAGCTTCTTTTTTAGCCTTTCTCTCCAAGGTTTGTGCCAACAACTCACTTAATTTGCCACCAGGCATTTCCCCCTTTTTGGCACCATACCTTGAGAGTAGTTGAGTCAGTGCAGTATCCATATAGTATTGCTCCTTGCTCATACTGCGCACTACCCCTGCCAACTGAACATGCTCATCTTCTAGCCTCATCATGTAGTTTTTGGCCATTGAGAACTCATCCGAAAGAGGAGCAAACTACTTTGAGAAGACATCATGCATCATCTCTGTCATCTTGGTCATGAGCAGAGAGCCCATTTCCTCAACAACTGTTTTGATCATCAGATCATTCTTCTCAATCAGGTTGACTTCAAGATAGGCAATTCTTTCTTGATATATCTGCTTCATGTTGGCATTAAGCTCTGTATGTACTCCATCAATCTTTCCATCTAATGTAGCTAATTTACCTGATAGAGTTGTTTGAACCGTATCAGATGATGAACTCAGGTTCTCCATTTTCTGATTTTGAGCAGCCAGGACTAACTCCATCTGAGTCATCTTGTCTGTGAGAGTTGTTTGCAGCACGCCTGATGAAGAGCTTAGATTCTCAAGCTTTTGAGATTGTCTTGCCAGCATCTCTTCCATCCTTGAATCTATCTTCTTTAACTCATCCAGGATTGGTGTGAAATCAACCACTGGAGTTTGTACAACATTTTCCAACTGAACTGGGTGCTCCAACTGAGCCTTAGTCTGTATGTTGGGATATTTTAGTTTTGATGAATTATGCCAAAACATTATCAACTTGTATTATTGAAGTTAATCTACAGATAACAAGTTGAGGGGGAACGAGAGAACAAGTTGAGGGGGAACTCACGAAATCAGACGAAGATGATCAAGATCAGACGAGGCTACAGACGAGATTGATCGAGATCAGATGAGTAAGATGAGTTCCAGAGTAACTAATGATCTGAGCAAAATCAGAAGAAAAGAAAAGCTAAGCCAGCTGATTAGAAGAATCGGAAGTTACCTGATCAGATGGACCTGAGATCAGAAGGTCAGAAGTGACTTGACCAGATGACCAGATCTGAAGAGTAGGTTGCAGATCAGAAGAGGAGCAGATGAGACTTATCGAGATCAGACGTGATCAAGATCAGATAAGCTAACCTGATATGCTAACCTAATATGCTAACCTGATGTACTAATCTGATGCAGATAAACTGATATGCTGACCTGATGCTATACTGATCTGATCATGTGAGCTGATCAGATCAGGCGAGAAGAAATCAGATATCAGAAAACCAGAAATCTGCATACCAGATCAGGCGAGAAGAAATCAGAAGAGAAGTCATCTGAAGTCATGTTCACTGAGAATCAGAACGCTACTGATGATCAGTTAGCCTGAGTGCTAGTGACCTGAGGGTCAGTGAGTAAAAGTGACCTGAGGGTCAGGATGTCTGATGTCAGAAGAGCTGAATTTAGTAAGCCTGAGTGTCAGCATACCTGATCAGACAAGGTCCACTGAAGAGAAGTCTGTTGAATCAAGAATCCTGAAGACTCAGAGAAACCTAAAGACAAATATGATCCTGAAGATTATAGCCGTTAGATTCAACTGACGTGGACCAATGAGAGGAAGACAACAAGCCTGAAAAAGCTGCAAATGCTACAAAATAGTACGGATTTGAATGAGACTCTATCCAACGGTAACATTCAAATCCACACTATAAATACAAGTTCTTCCTTCATTATTCAGTGTGGAGAGTTTGAAAAAATGCGAGATCCATCAAGCTAAAAGTCAAGTCATCCAGCATTCCCACCATAGAACACTGAGCAAGAAATACACGCATATATTCAACAGTGTTCTACCCTAGATCTAAGCACAAATGCTATATCCTAAGCTTAGAGAGATTTTCCCATCCTTAGCATTGAGGCTAAACAAATGTAAGGGAAAATCTCAACCTAGTTGGAAACCAAACAAACCTTTACCCAAATCAGTTTGATAGGTTAAGTTTGTAGGTGAGTGTGAACTCAGTAAATATCTAGCAATCCCGAAAGGGAGGGTAGGCAATCCCGTGAGGGAGATAAGTCCCATTTAAGTGAGAACTAGGTAAACATCTAAGTAATCCCATAAGGGAGGGTAGGCGATCCCGTGAGGGAGATAAGTCCCGTTGGTTAAGTTGGTGCCCCATGAAGGGAAGAGTGGATGTAGGACGAGTTGTCCGAACCACTATAAAAATCATGTGTTTTTTACTGCTTTATGTTATTACTTGTCATATGCATTCGATTATAAGCAAAACACACATCGTTCTTAAAAGAAAAAAAATTGATATCATTATTCCCTCACCCCTGTTTTACATGCATTACATGATTTTTCCGCATTTCATGGGTTTTTCACCGGGACCAACACTGTATATCATAAACATCAGATTTAAAGCTAGGTACTTCAGTAAATTCAGCATAATGTATAACAGTGCCAAAAGGTACCTGAAGAATGCTAACTTCAGTCTGAGGTTGTCTGATATCAGTTGGTTCAACATCAGTATCTGTCTCCATCTGACTCTCAGTTTCCTTCTCTTTCTCAGTACTTGTCTGAGGTTCCTTCTCCTTCTCAGATTTCTTTTCTGCATCATTTCCCCGATCCTTATCTTTGTTTTGATCATGAGAGCTGGAAGCATCTACTCCTTCAGTACCTTTCTTTTCAGCTAGCTTCTTTTTCACCAGTTCATCTAAATCAGTAGCTTTCACCATGAGCTTTGTCTTTTGGAAGCCTGAAAATTTTGTCAACACAGCAGTTTCAGCGTTCCACCAGTCCTCTCCTCTGGATGAGGCAATATTTAGCATTTCAGGAAGTGATTGATTCAGAATGTACACAGTGGTTATGAGTCGGAAGAAAAGATCCTGAAGGTCAGGATATGCGCTCAGCTCAGGGTACCTATCAAGAATGAATCGTTCCCCATTGCTGCGCAACTCAGTTTCTTCGGCCTCTCCCTTCCTCAATTTTAGGCTTTCAGGAGCAGTTGGCTCGGATTGTACAAGTTCTAATGCTGATGGATCGAGAAATGGTTCATTCAGGAGCGCATCCAAATTCAGCAATTCCTGAGGTTCAGATTGATCTGAAGCCTGAGCTGATCTTTCTTCAGTAGTGATCTGAGGTCCTTTGAAAATTTCCTGAGAAATTTTATCTGAGCTCAGAGAGGTTTCGAGTACCTCAGAGAAGACATGCTCCTCATTTTCTTGCTCCTACACATTTGTCACTACCTGAGCAAGAACCTGAAGTGGAGATTTCAACCCTTGTTGACCTTCAGGTTGAGTTTCTTCAGTTTCACTGGCCTCCTTTTCCGCAATTGTTTGAAGCCTTCTGCGCTTCTGAGGAGCCAGTGCTTTCTTCTTCAGTTTCTCACCTTTCTCCCTTTTAATTTGCATCATGTCTTTCCCCCTAGCTTGTTTGGCTTCTTCATCAGTTGTCTCAGTGGATTTCTGAGAAGTCTGTCTTGTTTCCCTGACTTGCTCCACCACTGTTGTATCTTCCTCAGTTTCCTCTTCGGCAGTCTCCTCCTGAGACTCAGTGTTTTTCTCTTTCTTTCCTCTCAAAGTCTTCTTCGTTGGTTTGAACATGATTTTTGACTTTGGAAAGGAAGGGGAATCGACAAAAATGTCCTCCTCTTCTCTACACGTCTCCAAGATAAATGCAATCTTGGTTGAATGTAGAATTTTTCCCTTGACAACTACAGAGCCATTCACCTTCTGAATGTGTTTGGCTTGATCACTCACCATCTTGATCAAATAGTGAAACCAATTGAATGCCATAGTAGGTGAATCTTCAATCGCCGCCATTAGCCTTAACTTAGGCGTGCTTATCTGTTCGAAACTACCAGATCTACTCATGATGCATTTTCTTACAATATCCAACAATACTCGATATTTAGGCTTCAAATGCTTCTTATTCAAAGTAGCTTCAAACTTTACCGGATGCTCAGTAATTTTATCCAAATACTCTTGTTCCCTACCCATCATGTATACCATAGGGTCCTCACCTCTATCACTTAACTCATATATGGCATTCAGATTCTTAGGAATAATATACAATTCCCTACCAAAATCCACATATTTTGTACTATGTTCCAAATGCAACACCATAATCTTAGACTCTATGCAATTTTCGTCATCCAATTGCATATTAGAAACAAACTCAATTACCTCCTTGGCATATTCAGCATCTGGTTGTTTTGCGACCAGACAAGTAAGCTTTGCCATATGAATCATATGCAACGCCTCCTCCTCGTGAGTTGCATTGGATGTGCTTTCCAGAGAAATAACATGTTCGTACCATGGTTTGTTGGAAATGGCAAGTTTGTCGTATACAGAGAGTGTCAATTTTTGGTGATTTTGAGTGAAGGGTTTTTGAGATAATAGATTTCTGGGTAATCGAAGGTTTTGAAGCAGAGGGTTTGTGAAGACGAAGGCCTTTTTGAAATAGAGCTTGAATGGGTTCTTTGTACTGGATATAGGATTTTGATTTATGGAAAATCGCGTAGATAAAAAAAATCGACGGTTGAGATTAAACACCGGCTAAAATGGGTATTTGAAAGGACGGTTTCGCAAATACTTAGCCGCCAATTTATCCTTTTTGGTGATTAATGAACAGTGCATTTAATTACTATTCCTGCAGATCATTAACTTTCCTCGAGAATTTCAAAAGTCCCGCCCAATTATTTCTTCAGGTATTTTGTCATTTATTGCTAATGATTACTGAGATTCAGTTTTGGACAATAAATGAAGTGCATGAGTCAACAACTTCTTGGACTAATTTTCTCCATCGGTCTTACTGAGTTTTGACCTTGATAAAATGTCGATTATAATCTTGATCTTGAACTTCGAGATTCTTGAGTTTCTCAAGACTCAGTGTTCAGGACTCTCAATTTTATCCTGTGTTTTTCAGTAAAACCTGAAAAACTTCATGCATCTGAAAATCTTCAATTTTTCAGATTTGCTTTATTCACCTGTATCCATCATTCCTAATTCAACTGATAGTTCCTGAAATCTTGATTCAAAATGCAAAGGTTTAGTCAAGATATCGGCTCTCTCTCTTATCGAGATAAATTTTCTCCATTCTGATGTCTTTCTTTTCAACATGATCTCTGATGAAGTGATGTCTGATATCAACATGCTTACATCTGGTGTGCAATACTGGATTTTGTGTAATAGCAATTGCACTATTATTATCACAAAATATAGGTACTTCATTGGCTATAATCTTATAATTCCTCAATTGTTGTCTGAGCCAAAGAATCTGTGCACAACATGTTGGGATATTTTAGTTTTGATGAATTATGTCAAAACATTATCAACTTTTGTTTTTGAAGCTAATCTACAGATAACAAGTTAAGGGGGAACGAGAGAACAAATTGAGGGGGAACTCACGAAATCAGACGCAGATGATCGAGATCAGACGAGGCTACAGACGAGACTGATCGAGATCAGATGAGTTCCGGAGTTAACTGATGAGCTGTGCAAAATCAGAAGTGAAGAAAAGCTAAAGCCAGCAAATCAGAAGAGAAGGTTGCAGATCAGAAGAGGAGCAGATGAGACTGATCGAGATCAGACGTGATCGAGATCAGATATGAAGAGGAGCAGATGAGACTGATCGAGATCAGACGTGATCGAGATCAGATATGATAACCTGATATGCTAACCTGATGTACTGACCTGATGCTATCCTGATATGTTGATCTGAAGAAGTGTTGATCTGATCAGTCGAGCTGATCAGATCAGGCAAAGAAGAAATAAGATAGTCTGAGTCAATGTGACCTGAGGGTCAGGATGTCTAAATTCAGAAGAGCCAACTCAAGAAGCCTTCGAAAGTGTCAAGATGTCGGTATCGCATAAGGTCCGGCCAAGAGAAGTCTGCTGAATCAAGAAACATGAAGGCTCAGATAACCTGAAGGATCGGATAACCTGAAGGCTCAGATAATCTGAAGGCTCAGATAACCTGAAGGCCCAGATAACCTGAAGGCTCAGATAAACTGAATGCTCAGATGCTCAGATAACCTGAAGGCTTAGATAACCTGAAGGCTCAGATAGCTCAGATAACCTAAAGGCTCAGATAGCTCAGATAACCTGAAGGCTCAGATAGAACTGAAGATCCTAAGACTCAGAAGATCCTGAAGAATATAGCCGTTAGAATCAGCTGACGTGGACCAATGAGAGGAAGAAGACAAGCCTGAAAAAGCTGCAAAAAGCTACAGAATAGTATGGATTTGAATGTGACTCCATCCAACGGTAACATTCAAATCCACACTATAAATACAAGTTCTTCCTTCATTATTAAGTGTGGAAATGGGTGGAAAGGTGTGAGAAATGCGTAAAGAGCCAAATCATCTAGCATCTCCACCGTAGAACACAGAGCAAGAAATACACGCATATATTCAAGAGTGTTCTACCCTAGATCTAAGCAGAAATGTTATATCCTAAGCTTAGAGAGATTTTCCCATCCTTAGCATTGAGGCTAAACAAATGTAAGGGAAAATCTCAACCTAGTTGGAAACCAAACAAATCTTTGCCCAAACCCAAAAGTTAGGTTAAGTTTGTTACCGCAAGATTTCAGACTAGGGATTCTAGTTTTTGATTTCTGGGATTGGTTGAGTGTGAACTCGGTAAACATCTATATGCAATCCCTTGAGGGTGATAAGTCCCGTTTGAGTGTGAACTCGGTAAACATATGTTGGGTGTTGGACTAACATGTTAAACTAAGTCCAGTCGGTTAAGTTGGTTAAGTAGGTGCCCCTTGTTATAGGGAAGAGTGGATGTAGGACGGGTTTCATCCGAACAACTAGAAAATCGTGTGTTATTTACTGCTTTATGTTTATACTTGTCATATACATTTGATTATAAGCAAAACAACACACATCGTTCTTAAAACGCAAAAAATTAGAATCACTCTGCCCTCACCCCTGTTTTATATGCATCACATGACATGTTTTCTTCCGCACACGCAAATGGGTTTTCCTCAAAATCGGGACCTTCACAACAACTTCCTACAACCATGTATTCAACTTCAGTAGTATTGGTTGCTACTGAGGTATGTTTCTATGAAAACCATGATATCAGTTTACTTCCAAGAAATTGACAAGTTCCTGTGGTAGACTTCCTGTCAATTCTACATCCTCCATAGTCTGCATCTGAATAACCAGTTAATTCAAGGTTATCATCATCTGGATACCATAATCCTCTATTCACAGTGCCTTTAAGATATTTCAGAATCTTTTTGGCAGCCTCCATGTGACTAGCCTTAGGATTAACTTGGTATCTTGCACATATCCCAACAGCAAATGTTATATTAGGTCTGCTTGCAGTGAGATATAGCAATGATCCAATGATCCCTCTATAATCGATTGATTTCTTGATTTGCCTTCGAGATCGGGATCCATCTTGTAGTTAGTATTCATAGAAATTCTTCTTTGCATTGCAATTCTGTACTCCATACTTTGCAATCAGATCTCTGGTGTATTTTGCTTGATTGATGAATATTCCTTCCTTAGTTTGTTTCACCTGAAGTCCAAGAAAGATCAGATCTCTGGTGTATTTTGCTTGATTGATGAATATTCCTTCCTTAGTTTGTTTCACCTGAAGTCCAAGAAAGAAATTCATCACCCCCATCATTGACATCTCAAACTTTCCTTTCATCAGGGTAGAAAACTTTTCACACAACTGATGATTTGGAGAACCAAATATGATGTCATCCATATAAATCTGAACAAGTAAGATGTCTTTCCCATCTTCTATCCTGAACAGAGTTCTATCAACAGTTCCTTTGATAAAACCATGGTCAGTAAAAAACTGAGAAAGAGTATCATACCATGCTCTGGGTGCTTGCTTAAAACCATACAAGGCTTTCCTGAGCCTGTAAACTTGGTCACTCTGACAAAATCCTGGAGGTTGTTCTACATATACTTCCTCCTTAAGCACACCATTCAGAAATGCACTTTTCACATCCATCTGATAGACTGTGAATTTCATGTAGGCAGCATATGCAAGAAACAATCTGATGGCTTCTAGTCTTGCAACAGGTGCAAAGGTTTCATCATAATCCAAGCCTTCTTCTTGGGAATAACCTTGTGCAACTAGCCTTGCCTTGTTTCTCACAATGTTGTTGTTTTCATCTCTCTTATTCTTGAACACCCATTTAGTTCCAATCACATTGTGCCTCTTAGGTCTGTCCACTAGCTCCCAAACTTCATTCCTTGTGAATTGATTTAGCTCTTCTAGCATAGCAGTAATCCAGAATGAATCTTGTAGAGCTTCTTCAATCTCAGTAGGTTCTTTTTCAGATAGGAAGCAGCAGAACAAAGCACTTTCTCCATGGAACCTTCTTGTTTTGACACCTTCTGATAGATCACCCACAATCTGACTTGTAGGATGACTATCCAACCATTTTCTCCTGGATGTTCACCCTTCAGTAGTATCCTCAACATCAGAAATGTTAGGTTCAGGCAGTTCATCAAATTCAGGGAACAACAGAAAAGGAGAAAGGGAATCATCTTCCTCAGGGGATATTCTATTCAGAACATTGTCAGAGACATTTGTTTCCCCTTGGTTGATAGATTCAGAGTTTTCCTCAGCTGTGACCTCATCTTTTTTTGGCATTAAATACCTGAGTCTGAACTAGTGTATGTTCAGATTGATCAGCTTCAGTTTGTTGGCTTTCCTTCAGTGGAGAATTTCCATCGTGAGTCTCACCATCCTGAGTCTGATTCACTCCATTCATTGAAAGTGACTGATTTCTTCTTCTCAGGTTCAGAGGACTTCTTTTTCAGGCTAAGTCTGGTGATTCTCTTGGTCAGTTCTCACGAGTCATGTTCCTGTTTCTTCTGAACACAAGTAGATTCATCAAAAACAACATGAGGTGTTTCTTCCACAATAAGAGTCCTACAGTTGTAAACTCTGAAGGCTTTACTGACTTCAGAATATCCTAAGAATATCCCTTCATCATCTTTGCTATCAAAAGTTTTCAACTGATCTTTACCATTATTGTGTATGAAACACTTGCAACCAAACACACGAAAGAAAGAAACAAGAGACTTCCTTTCATTCCACAACTCATATGGAGTTTTTCCTTGATTCTTGGCCAGCATTGATCTATTCTGAGAGTAGCATGCAGTGTTGATAGCTTCAGCCCAAAATCTCTTAGGAATATCAGCTTCAGCAATCATTGTTCTTGCAGCTTCTTTCAGAGTCCTATTTCTTCTTTCAGCAACACCATTTTGTTGTGGGGTCCTTGCAGCTGATGTTTCATGAGCTATTCCATTTGCTACACAATAATCAGATATAATATGGTTGATAAATTCAGTTCCTTTATTTGATCTGATCTTGACCACACTCAGATTCTTTTCAGTACTGACCCTTTTCAGTAGTTCAGACAGTTTTGTCTGAGTCTCTTTCTTACTGAGTAAGAATATGACCCATGTGTATCTAGAGTAGTCATCAACTACCACAAGTGTGTATTTCCTACCATTAGTGCTCACAGGTGTTTCTGGACCAAAGAGATCCATATGTAACAGTTGTAGTATTCTATCAGTAAAAACATCTACTTTGCTTTTGAAAGATGCTCTGATTTGTTTTCCTTTCTGACAAGCATCACATACATGATCTTTACTGAACACTTCATTGGGTAACCCCCTCACAAGTGCTAATCTTGCAAGTTTGTTCAGGGTTTTGAAGTTTAAGTGATTCAGCCTTTTGTGCCACAACCAACTGGTATCAGTGGAACTTTTTGCAACCAAACATGTATCTTTAGGAGTTGAACTCCAATCAGCAAGATACACATTTCCTTTTCTAGTACCAGTCAGTAAAATTTTCTGTGAAGCATTGTCTTTTACATAACATAAGTTCTTTTAGAACTCAACACTGAATCCTTTGTCACAGATTTGGCTGATGGAAAGCAAATTATGCTTTAGACCAGACACATATGAAACACCATGGATATGAACAGAGTCAACTTCAAGAGTTCCATATCCTTCAGTTTGTCCTTTGGAGTTGTCTCCAAATGTGATCTGAGGGCATTTTTGCTCAACATAGTCAGTGAGTAATTGCTTATATCCTGTCATATGTCTTGAACATCCACTGTCCAGATACCATATAGCAGGAGCCAATTTATTTCCACTCATCAGGGCTATGTTGTCTTTATTCAGCTTAGTGCCCTTTTCCTTCACCTGGAAAATAGATCAGTTCTTAGGTACCCATTTGGTGTAGGGTCCTACCAGGTTAGCTGTACCTTTTGGAACCCAAATCTGCCTAACAACTCTAATTACTTTAGAGTGACTGATTTGTCTCCCATAAACATCTACACACACATTCATCACCCTAGGTGCCTTGGCAGTACCCTGTGTATGAGTGCCAGCCTTAGCATGAACATGAGTCTTAGAGTTCTTCTTGGGTTTAGGCCTTTTGTTCAACTGCTTTGGCTTTGGTGCAGCTGGTCTCTGTCTCTGCTGACTTGGGTTCATGGAAACTTTACCCTTAGGCAAGTGGGGTTTAGGTTGTCTGTACTGAAATTGGGGTCTTTCAGTAATCTGAGGACTTGGTCTTTTCAGTTGAGAATATCTCTGCTGAGTGTTTCTCTTCTGAAAATTCCTCTGATGGTTCACTACAGATCTCTTCAGGTTGGTATTCTTAGCCTGAGGCTTTGAAGTACTGGTCTGAAAATTTCCTACTGAGTGTTCAGGTTTTCTAGCCTTTTCCTGAGGTTTGGGCTTTCTTCCCTGAACCTTCAGTTTTTCTGAAACCATAGGTCCTTTACCCTTGTCTAAAACCTTTGGCTGTTCTTCAGTGAGAAGATTTGATGCCACTTGTTTAACAAAGACAGTCTTGATGCTACTAGAAGCAGCATTCAGATGACCTTGTGAGGTTCCCCCTGGATTATATCCCAATCCAGCCTTTATAGTTGCAGGTCTTTGATAACTCTGAATTTCATTTATCACTTTAGATGCAGAATTCAATAGAGCTAACTTTCTCTACGCACTATCCTCACATTTGTTTAGAGTCTCATGCTTCTCAAAGAGGTCATTGAACTCAGTTCTGATAAGCTGAATCTCTTTAGTGGATTTCTCTAATTTTCCTTTCAGGATTTCTATCATCTTCTCCTTTTCTGAGAGTTGTACTTTTAGAACATCCAGTTCATCAGTAGTTCCCATCAATTGAGAAGTGATCTCAGCATTATTAGAGTCTTTCCACTTCAGATTCTCAGCAGTCAGTTCCTTATTCTGCTCTTGAGTTTCAGTGAGCAGTTCTTGTAACACAGAATAGTCCTTCATAAGATTCTCAAAAGAATCCATCAGGTCAAAATTACTGTTTACAGTTGAACTTGAGAACTCATGTGCTTGTGTAGGAGCAACAACAGAGATGGAAGAATTTACCTCCTCCACAGCCATAAGACAGACATCATCACTGTCACTATCTGAGAAAATCTCATCTGAGGAACTGGAACCTTCTTCAGAATGTTCTTCTTCCTCAGCAATCATAGCTTTCTTGCTGGAGATCTTCTTGTCTTTCCTGGCTTGTCTTTCCTTTCTTTCTTTAGCACTCAGCTCAGGACAGTCATATTGGAAGTGACCTTTCTTCTGACAGTTGTAGCATCTGTTGGCATCATCATCCTGATCACTTTCCTCCTTCGTCTTGGAGTCCTTCTTTTTGGATGAGGATCCTTCAGCTTTGTGGTCCTTCCTTTTCTCAGTGTATCTGTCCTCAGCTTCTGAGTTTCTCTTGTACCTGTGATTCCTGTAATATTTCTTATATTTCCCATATCTGCTATTGAGTCTTTCAAAACTCCTTGCCATCAGTACTAGGTTATCCTCCTGCTCATCCTGATTTTTGGCAAGTGAGTTCAGAGAAAACTTGTTGGTATGGCATGGAATCAATATTTTTGGTGTTTTCAATCACCACAGCATGTATATCCCATTTCTTAGATAATCCTCTAAGAATTTTCAGTGCCACTTCTCTCTGTGGGTATCTTTTCCCAAGAGCATTCAAATCATTCATAATGCTAGTGAATCTGACTTCAAGTTTGTCAATGGATTCACCACCTTCCATTTCAAAGCTATCAAAATTTCCAATAGCAACATAAAGTTTGTTTTCCTTAATATGATATGTGCCTTGAAACATAACAGCAAGTGTGTCCCATATTTCCTTTGCAGTTTCACAATGAGAGATCATCCCCATAACACCATCATCAATAGTGTTTGTTGGTCCCGGTGTAAACGAGTCTTACACGTGTATGGGGGGGGAATACAAGTGTTCAGTGTTTTTTAAAAACTTTTTCTTACTGAGGTCAGCTTGGGTCAGATAATCCTGAAGATTAGGTTCTGAGAAGCACAGATCGCTCTGAGTCAAAGTCTACTGAGACAGTGATCCTGAGCTGCTTTCAGATACCTCAGATAATCCCAACTGAGTCCTGAGTGTCAGAGATCCTGAGTTGCTTGGATCAGATAACTAACTTACTGAATCCTCAGAAGAGAGTTGAGTTTGATAACTATCTGTTCTAGCTACTCAGTCGTGCGGAATGGTTGGCCCTTCAGATTATACTTGTTTTAAGCTTTGCTGAAAACCTTCCCTTTATGAAATAGTGATTAGGCTGTGATTCACTTATGCAACTTCAGTGGATTGATTCCAACTGAATATCAGTGAAAAGTATGCTTTCAAAATAAGTCAATGCAACAGTTAAGTACAGATAAGGAAAGCAACAAAGAACACAACAATTATAGTGGTTCAGAGACTCAAGCTCCTACGTCCACTCTCCCTGACTCTTCAGAGAAATTCACCATCAACTTCTGAGCTTTCTGACTACCTCGTAGTTTACTTACTCAACTCGGCCCTGAGTTTTCTGACTACTCCACGTAGTTTACTTACTCAACCCGACCTTGAGTTTTCTGACTACCTCCGTAGTTTACTTACTCAATCACACACAAGCGTTCAGACTACCCCTGTAGCTTACTAACTTCTCCTCTAGAGTTTTCTGACTACTCCGTGTAGTTTACTAACTCTTTACAACTCTTTCTCACCAACAAACACACTCCAGCTACCTTCTCAAGGGTTTTGGGGGTTTCTCGGTTGGTTTCCAACTAGGATGAGATATCCTTTACAATGAAGCACAATGCAAAGGGTTAGGATATCTCGACTAAGCTTTGGATAAATCTTATCAAGCTATGCTTAGTATAGTGAGCTCTCTTCAATATAGAAGCACTTGGGAAATTCAAGGTTTTTCGAGTGCTTTCACTTTTACAAGAATAAGTTTGAGCTCTTGAATTGCGTATAAATTTCCCGTAACCTTACAATGTAGAGGGTCACCAGTATATATAGGCATACACAAGGGTCACTCTTAAAAACTATCCGTTGGAGAGATAGCTTCATGAGTTCTCTCTTGTGGTGTGTGAAACGACTATATTTAGGGTTTGAAAACTCCCTAACACGTTTTAGGCAATAGCCTTTCATGTAGCCGGTCTTCACTTTTTGCAGTCTGGAACTTTTGTATATCTGACATCCTTTTCAGTGACCTGTCACTGTCAGTGTCAGTATGGTACAGTGTCGTCTTCCTCTTTTTGACTTTAACGGCTCTTTAGGTTACAAACTCTGAGTTTGATATAACCTTAACAACACTTCTGACTTAGTTCCTTTTGTCTGCATTTGACTGTTTTGGTAATATCTATTTTCTTAAGAAATCGCGATCTTCTCAGTATCGCATCCTTCAGATAGGTATTATCAGTGCCTCGGAACATTCAGGTTCATACTGAGCATTCACTACATTACTGAGTCTTCAGTAATTACTGTGCCTTCAGTACTCTTGATCTTCAGTTCTTCAGTCTTCTGTTTTCTGTGTCTTCAGAGTCTTCTGAGTCTTCAGGGTCTTCTGAGTCTTCAGCGTCTTCTGAGTCTTCACAGATATACTGGCTGATATACTGAGTCTTCGTGCTGAGTCTTCAGTTACTTAGTATCATACTGAGTCTTCAGTATCTCAGTTTCATCCTGAAACTTCGGATACTTCAGAAACATACTGAGTTCTTCAGAGTCTTCAGAACCTATCCTGAACTATATCTGCTGACTATACATTTTGCAGATAACATCCTGAATACTCTAAAACTGAATCCTGACTCAACTATCAAGATATATCTTTATTAAATTCATCTCCCAACAATTTCCCCCTTTTTGATGATGCCAAAACCTATCTTGTTACAAACATATAACCTATACTCAGGTTTCAGTTTATCCTATTACAAGATTGGTTGTCTCCCAACAATTTAAATCAGAGAATCTCCCAACAATTTCAGAGTTTCTCAACAGTTTAGTAATTTATTCAGTAATGAATCTTCTTAAATAGTTCATTACTAAATACTTAAACACTTTCCCAAATTCAGACAATTTCCCCCATATCATCATACATTCAGGCATATCAAAATAAAAGACATGTAAATAAGATAATGAGATATTATATTTTGAGCATAATGATAAATCTTCATTGATGATGAGTATACCATTACAATGAGTTTATCAACAAAATCAAAAAGACAAAAAAAATTAAAGATTACAGAATCTTCTTAGTCTTCAGTCTTCAGATTTGGTTCTTCAGTCTTCTGCTCTTCAGTTTGCTTCATTCTCAACTTCATCAGCGGGCACCTCCAGGTCGAACATTTCGAAGAATCTCTTCTTTAGCTCATTTCTTTCCTTGATGATGTTCGGACTGTTTCCTGTTAGACCCAACTGACCAGCATACTGAGCAATCTCTTGAGTAATGGCCTTCTCATTCACCAAGCCATTATCAAGTCTTGGAGGAGAATAGGAATATGGACCAGGGGCTACTATCTGTACTTCTCCTTCATCCGCAAGGTTAATCCAGCTCTGTAGTTACTTTGGATAGAAGGTGAGGAGATACTCAATGAATGCTTCATTTTGATCTGAGCCTTCCCCTCTCCATTCCCTGTGAACATCATAATTGAACCAGAAGGTTCTCTTGACTTCTTCCCACATATCGTTGAGTTTAATGGGCATCCATTTATCAACGTGGGGCCACTTTAGCGCTTTTGATGTTCCTTTCCTCTTGCTCGCAAACTTCCTGAATTCACTCCTTCGCTTCTGCTCTTCGTCTATCTTCTTTCTGATCACAGATGCTCCTGAGACCGAAGCAACAGCTTTCTTAGCTTGTTCCATTTGGAGTGTCTTCAGAGCATTTCTAGTATTGAAGACTTTCATCTGAGGTTGAGACTCAGATTCTTCTTTCTCTTCATCATCCAGAATCAGCTTTCTCTGGATTGGCTTAGAAGCCTTTGCACACTTGCTTTCAGGTTGAACAACACCTGAGGCTTTCCTCTTCATAGGCATTTCAAAGAAGAAATTTGGCTTGTTCCAACCTTTGCTCTAGCACTCAGTTTTTCTTTTGACACATCAAGCAAGGTTTGCTTGGAAACTCGAGTGTAGACAGGCTTCTCCACCTGAGCAAACTTTAACTTCTCAGAAGCTTTGACTTCTTTTAAGGCTTTGGCTAAATTATACATTTCAGCATCTTTTTGAGCCTTCTTCTCCAAAGTCGTGCCATGAACTTTTCCGAGGTCTTCACCTTCCTTTTCCCCTTCTTGGCACCGTAATTTGGAAGAAATCTGGAGAATCTTTGTGTCCATGTGATATTGCTCTTTGCTCACACAAATCTCTCTCCGCTATCTCGATCTTTTTCGTCTTCCATCCTCCTTAGATGGTTCTTGGCCCGCACAATTCTTGAGATAAGTGGGCAAAGCGGCGAAGAGTGCTTCTTTGAACATCTCTGTCATCTTGGTCATGAGTAATAAGCTCATTTCCTCAACAAAGCCGGACTTGATTAGCACCTCATTCTTTTTACGCCGGTTTCACCTCTAGGAAATCGAACTCTCCCGGTGTTTACCTTGATTCATCACTTAACTCAACCTTGACTCCCTCCAAACTTCTCATTCACTTTTTCTTCCATGGAGGTCATCCGGGTGGTCAGAGTGTTTTGAATTTGCACCAGCTCTGAAGAGCGACTAAGACTTTCCATCTTTTGCGCTTGATTGGCCAACGTCTCTTCCATCTGAGCAATTTTGATCATCATTGGCTCAACCTTCTCAAGTTTCTCCATCAAGGGAGTGAGATCAATCTCGGGAATCTTACGCACCTCTGTCTTTGTTTGATCATCTTGTGCCTCGGCTTAAATCTGAGCTTGGGTCTCAAGCCCGAGCCTCGATGCATTTATCAGACAATTTAGAGTTAAAGATAGGACTTTCAGTAACTTTGACATAATTGTTAATAGTGCCAATAGGTACCTGAAGAGTTCTAGCTTCAGTCTGAGGTTGACCAATTTCAGGTTGATTAGCAACAGAAGTCTCCTTTTCCATCTGAGACTGCTTCTCAACATCTCCCTGTTGGTCCCCATCTCCATCTTTAGATTTGTCTCCGTTGCTCGGGGCACCAACTTGATTGCTCTCCTTTTCGACCCAACTTCTTACGAACCGGCTCATCAAAATTGGAGTTTTTCATCCCGAGCTTTATCCTCCTGAACACGAGAAGTCGGTCGGGAAGAATTTGTCTCCTCATTCCACCCGATCTTCCCCTCTGAATGCGGCAATATCAAGCATCTCGGGAAGAGTCGATTGAGGATGAATCTGATCGTCCTTAATCAAGAAAACATCTTGCGAGATCATGGTATGAGTGAGCTCGAGGTAGCGGTCAAGAATAAACCGTTCCCCTTGCTCCTCCACTTCGCCTTCTTGACCGCCCTTCTTCCATCTTGGGCTCTCTCGGTTCGGTTGAAACATCTGCTAAGGGATCAAGAAGTAGATCACTCGGGGAGCTCATCAAGAATATTACGCTCCCCGAGCCTCGTGACATCTCAAGTTTGTGCGGTCGGGTCCTCGATTGCATCTGAGAGGGTTCGAGGCTGAGTTGGCATATCCTCGGTTTGAATCGAAGTCGGCTTGTCCATTGTCCGAACTGCACATCTTTAGGATCGACTCTGGTGGCTCTTCTCTCTAAGCCCTTTTATCCCGAGGTAGGTATCTCTCGAGGTCTGAGCTCCTTTAAAAATTTCTGAGAAATTTTATCTCAATGAGCGATGTCTCGAGCACCTCAGAGAAGACCTGCTCCTCAGTCTGATCCTGTGTCCTCGAGATAACCTGAGCCAATACTTGTAATGGTGAACTCTGAGCGGTTTGGTGCTCCGGTTGAATCTCATCAGAATCACTTTCATCTTCATCGGTGAGAACCACCAATCTTCTGCGTTTTGGAGCAAGATCCTTCAGTTTCAACATCTTTGCTCCCTGCTCCATCTTTGCCTCCAACAAAACCTTCCCCCGGTTTGTTGAGTCTCTTTTCAGCCATAATCGGTGATTCAACCTTCTTTTCTCTCTTCCCCGATGACACCTTCTTTGCGACAATGGGTTTAAAGAGAATTTTGGACTTAGGGAATGGGGTCGAATTGGCGAAGATATCCTCCTCCTCTCTGCACATCTCCAAAATGTAAGCAATTTTGGTTGCATGGTGGATCTTGGCTTTTATTGAGATTGCCCCGTCAACCTTCTTCAAAACTTTGATCTGCTCACTCACCGTCTGAATCAGAAATTTTAGCCAGTTGAAGTCGGTGGTGGGTGAGGCCTCTATCGCCATCCATCGATCGAGCTTGAGTCTTGATCTGCTCAAAACTCCCATAAGACTCATGATGCATTTACTCACAATATCCATCAATACACGATATTGGCTTTTAGGTGCCTCTTATGCAATGTCGCCTCAAACTTAACAGATTCTCGGCAATCCTATCTAAGTATTCTGCTCTCTGCAAGACATATACATTGTAGGATCCTCTCCTCTATCCAGAGCTCAAAAAACATCATTCAGATTTTTTTCGGGTTATGTACAAATCCTTTCAAAATCAACGTATTTGGATGAATGCTCTAAGTGTGATACTGATGTCGAAGAATGCATCTGATCCTCTTCATCTACCTTCAAGTTATAGATGAATTGATTACCTCTTTTCGCAAACTCTGGTCCGGTTGGTTTTGCGATTAGTTGGAAATGAGTTTAGCCATCGAATCATATCGCGAGCCTCCTCTTCTGGCTTTGAGTTGGTTGTGCTTTCGAGTGAAACAACGAACTCGTACCACGGCTTGTTGGTTTCGGCTAATCTCTCGAACAAGGTTGGAGCCATTTTAGAGATTGATTTGAGAAGTGAAGCTTTAGGGTTTAGGAATTTCTGGGCAAGGGGATTTTTATTTGCAGAGGATTTGGAATGAAGGGTTTAATAAAATTTTGGCTTGAAAGGCTTCTTAGGGTATATATAGCTTTGAGATCATGGGGAATCGTGTTGGTTAGGTGAAAAATAGCGGTTGAGATTAATCTCCGATTAATCGGGTATATGAACCGACGATCTCCGAAAAGTAAGCCGCCAAAACATCCTCATTGGTCATTAATGTAGCAGAGCATTAAATGATTGTTGGCCTTCTTCGGAATTTAAAACGATCCCGCCCAAAAACATTCCTCAGGTGTTTTGTATTTATTGCGAATGATTTCTGAGCTTCACTTAAGCAATAAATGAGTTGCATGAGTCATTACTTCTTCAGACTAATTTTTCTTCTATCGGTCTTCTTGAGTCTTGACTTTGATAAACCCATCGATAATATCTTGAAAATCTTGAAATGGTTCTGTTTGCTCTTGAGTCTTGACCTTGATGAACTGAGTTTCGAGAGACTCGATTCGATATTTCCATTTTATCCTAAGCTTCTCGAGAGAATCGAGAAAACTTCATGCTTCAAAAACCTTCAATTTTTTAGATTTTACTCTATACACCGGTTCTAACATCCCTAATTCAACTGAAAGTTCACCGGAATCTTGATTGACCCAAAGGTTTAGTCAAGATATCGGCTCTCTCCTTATCAGTATGAATTTTCTCCATCCTTATGTCCTTCTTCTCGACATGATCTCTGATGAAGTGATGTCTGATATCCACATGCTTGCATCTGGTGTGCAATACCGGATTTTGTGAAATAGCAATGACACTATTATTGTCACAAAATATTGGTAATTCATTGGCTACAACTTTATAATCCCTTAATTGTTGTCTGAGCCAAAGAATCTGAGCACAGCAGCTTCCTGCAGCCATATATTCAGCTTCAGTAGTACTTGTTGCTACTGAGGTCTGTTTCTTCGAAAACCAAGATATCAGCTTACTTCCTAGAAATTGACAAGTTCCTGAGGTGGACTTCCTGTCAATTCTGCAACCTCCATAATCAGCATCTGAGTAACCACTTAACTCAAGGTTATCATCAGCTGGATACCACAATCCTCTATTCACTGTGCCTTTAAGATACTTCAGTATCTTTTTGGCAGCTTCCATGTGACTAGCCTTAGGATTAGCTTGGTATCTTGCACATATCCCAACAGCAAATGTTATATCCGACCTACTTGCTGTGAGATAGAGCAATGATCTAATGATTCCTCTATAATCAGTCTGGCTTACTGATTTGCCTTCAGAATCAGGATCCATCTTGTAGTTAGTATTCATGGGAATCCTAACTGAGTTGCAATTCTGTACAGCATATTTGGCAATCAAATCTCTGGTGTACTTTGCCTGGTTTATGAATATTCCTTCCTTTGATTGTTTCACTTGAAGACCTAGAAAGAAATTCATCTCTCCCATCATTGACATCTCAAATTTTCCTTTCATCAGTGTTGAAAACTTTTCACACAGCTGATGGTTTGGAGATCCAAAAATGATGTCATCAACATATATCTGAACTAGTAAGATATCTCCCCCATCCTCTATCCTGAACATAGTTCTATCAATAGTCCCTTTGACAAAACCATGGTCAGTAAGAAACTGAGAAAGAGTATCATACCATGCTCTGGGTGCTTGCTTAAGACCATACAAAAGCTTTTACGAGCACAGTAAACTTGGTCATTCTATTTGAAACCGGGAGGTTGTTCCACATAAACCTCTTCTTTAAGAACACCGCTCAAAATGCACTTTTCACATCCATTTGATAGATCGTGAACTTCATGTGGGCAAGATATGCAAGAAACAATCGATGGCTTCTAGTCTTGCAACAACAGTGCAAAGGTTTCAACATAATCCAAGCCTTCTTCTTGGGAATAACCTTGTCTGACTAGCCTTGCCTTTGTTTCTTACAATGTTGTTGTTTTCATCTCTTTTATTCTTAAAAACCCACTTGGTTCCAATGACATTGTGCCTTTCTGGTCTATCTACCAGCTCCCATACTTCATTTCTTGAGAATTGATTCAGCTCATCTTGCATAGCAGTAATCCAATGAGAATCTTGTAGAGCTTCACCAATCTCAGTAGGTTCTTTCTCTGATAGGAAGTAGCAGAATAGTGCACTCTCACCATGGAACCTTCTTGTTTTTACACCTTCAGTTAGATCACCCACAATCTGACTTGTAGGATGACTATCTAACATTTCCTTCTTGATGTTCCCGTTTCAATAGTGTCCTCAACATTTGAAATGTTAGGTTCAGTTAAATCAGTAAACTCGGGGAACAACAAAAATGGGAGAAAGGGAATCATCTTCCTCGGGGAAATTCTATTCCGAACATTGTCGAGAGACATTTGTTCCCCCTTTGGTTGATAGATTCAGAATTTTGCCTCACCAGTGACCACATCTTCATTGGCATTACATACACGAGTCCGAATCGTGTATGCGCTCGGATTGGTCACCTTTTTGGAGTGTTGGTTTTCCTGAGTCTCACCATCCTGAGTTCCATCCTGAACCTCTTTATCTGAGTCTGAGTCACTCCAATCATAGATAGTGACTGACTTCTTCTTTTTAGGTTCAGTGGATGATTTATCTTTCTGTTTCAGGCTTAATCTGGTGATCCTCTTGGTCAGTTCATCTGCATCATGTTCTTGTTTCTTCTGAACACAAGTAGATTCATCAAAAACAACATGAGGTGTTTCCTCCACAATAAGAGTCCTACAGTTGTAAACTCTGAAAGCTTTACTGACTTCAGAATATCCTAAGAATATTCCTTCATCAGCTTTACTATCAAATAATTTCAACTGATCTTTACCATTATTGTGTATGAAACACTTGCAACCAAACATATGAAAGAAAGAAACAAGAGGCTTCCTTTCATTCCAAAGCTCATAGGGTGTTTTGCCTTGACTCTTGGTCAGCATGGATCTATTCTGAGAGTAGCACGCAGTGTTGACAGCTTCAGCCCAAAATCTTTTAGGAATATCAGCTTCAGCTATCATTGTCCTTGCAGCTTCTTTCAGAGTTCTGTTCCTTCTTTCAGCAACACCATTTTGTTGAGGGGTCCTTGCAGCTGATGTTTCATGTAAAATTCCATTCTCTGCACAATAATCAGATATGATATGATTTATAAACTCAGTTCCTTTGTCAGATCTGATTTTGACCACACTCAGATTTTTCTCATTACTGAGCCTTTTCAGTAATTCTGGCAGCTTTATCTGAGTCTCTTTCTTACTAAGTAAGAATATGACCCAAGTATATCTTGAGTAGTCATTAACTACTACCAATGTGTATTTCCTGCCATTAGTGCTTACAGGTGTTATAGGACCAAAGAGATCCATATGTAATAACTGAAGTATTCTTTCAGTAGAAACTTCAACTTTGCTTTTAAATGATGCTTTAACTTGTTTTCCTTTTTGGCACGCATCACAAATGTGTTCCTTACTGAACACTTCATTAGGCAACCCTCTCACAAGAGCTAATCTTGCAAGCTTGTTCAGGGTTTTGAAGTTTAGGTGATTCATTCTTTTATGCCATAACCAACTGGTATCTGTGGAACTTTTAGCAACTAAACATGTATCTTTAGGAGTTGAACTCCAATCAGCAAGATACACATTCCCTTTTCTTGTACCCGGTCGAAATACTTTCATGATGTATCATCTTTCACAAAACATAAGTTCTTGGAGAACTCAACATTGAAACCCTTATCACGAAATTGGCTAATTGACAAACAAGTTATGCTTCAATCCGGATACATATAAAACACCATGGATATGAATCGAAGTCTGTTTCCAAAGTTCCATATCCTTGATCATCCCTTGAGTTATCTTCAAAAGTGATCTGCGGGCCTCTTTGTTCAACATAGTCACTGAGCATCTTCTTGAATCCTGTCATATGTCTTGAGCATCCGCTGTCAAGATACCATATATCAGGAGCTTTTTCATCTCTGCTTATCAGTGCCATGTGGTCTTTCATCAGCTTAGTGCCCTTGTTTTCCTCTGAAAAAAGCAGATCAATTCTTAGGTACCCAATTTGTGTAGGGTCCTACGAGGTTAAATTTGTACCTTTCCGAATCCAAATCATCGACAACTCTAATCACTTTAGAGTGACTAATTTGTCTTCCATAGACATCAACATATACATCCACCACTCTAGGTGCCTTAGCAGTTTTCTGTATATGTGTGCTAGCTTTAGCATGAACATGGGCTTTTGAATTCTTCTTTGGTTCAGGCCTTCTGTTCAGATGCTTAGGCTTTTGTGCTTGGTGGTCTAAATCTTTGTTGACTTGGGTTGGATAACCTTTACCCTTAAGCAAGTCGGGGTTCAGGTTATCTGTCTTTGAAATCTGGGTCTTTTCGGTGTACTTAGGACTTGGTCTCTTCAGTTGAGAATGTCTCTGCTGAGTGTTTCTCATCTGAGGATTCCTATGATGGTTCAGTGTGGAACCTTTCAGGTTTGCATTCTTAGCCTGAGGCTTTGAAGTACTTGCCTGAAACTTTCCAACTGACTGGTCAGGTTTTCTAGCCTTCACCTGAGGTTTGGGCTTTCTAACCTGATCATTCAGTTTTACTGAGACCATAGGTCATTTTCCCTTGTCTACAACCTTGGGCATTACTCCAGCTTGAAGTGTAGGCGCCCCATTTTTACAAAGATAGTCTTCTTGCTACTAGATGCAGCATTCAGATGACCTTGTGAGGTTCCCCCTGGAATGTATCCCAATCCAAATTTTATAGTGACAGATCTCTAATAACTCTGAATTTCATCTATTACATTAGATGCTTTATTCAATAGAGTTAACTTCTTCTGTGCACTATCCTCACAGTTCTGTAGAGTTTTATGTTTCTCAGAGAGGTCATTGAACTTCGATTACGATTAAATTTGAATCTCTTGATGGATTTCTCTAGCTTTTCGATTAGGGACATTATCGAACTTCTCTTTTTTCTCGAGTTGTACTTTTCGAAACATCCATTCATCGATAGTTCCCATTAATTGAGAAATGATTTCAATATTGCTAGAGTCTTTCCATTTTAGATTTTTCGACTTTTCGGTTCCTTATTACGCTCTTGAGTTCTATTTAGCGATCCTTGTAAAAAAAAGATAGTCCTTCATCGATTCTCAAAAGAATCCATCAAAGTCAAAAAGGTTGTTTTTCGATGGAACTTGAAAACTCTTGTGCTAGTGTAGGAGCAACATCAGAGAAAGAAGAGTTTACCTCCTCAATGACCATCAGATAGATGTCATCACTTTCACTATCTGAGAATATCTCATCTGAAGAGCTAGATCCCTCCTCAGAGTGTTCTTCTTCTGCAACCATGGCCTTTTTGCTAGAGAACTTCTGATCTCTTTTAGCTTGCCTTTCTCTTCTCTCCTTAGCACTCAAATCTGGACAATCATACTGGAAGTGACCTTTCTTCTGGCAATTATAGCATCTGTTGGTATCATCATCCTGATCATTTTCTTCTTTGGACTTGGAGTCCTTCTTTCTGGATGAAGATCCTTGACTTTTCGAGTCCTTCTTCTTCTCGGTTGATCCGTCCTCGGGTTTCTTCCGGTACTGTGGTTCTGTAATAGCTTTTGTATTTTCCAAATCTACTATTAAGTCTGTCAAACCTCCTTGCCATCAGTGCTAGCTTTTCCTCAAGCTCATCCTGATTTTTGGCATGGGGGTTCTCAGACTCTCTAGTTTTACAGGTTTTATCTTTGGCTTTTAAAGCCACATTCTTACTCGATGAAGAATCATCTTTGCTGTCAGCCTTTTTGGATTTCTTATCAATTACAAATTCATAGGCCTTCAGCTCAGAGAAGACTTGTTGGTAAGGCCTTGAACTAATGTTCTTGGTGTTTTCAATCACTACTACATGAATATCCCATTTCTTAGACATACCTCTAAGAATTTTCAATGCAACTTCTCTCTGTGGATATTTCTTTCCAAGTGCATTTAGATCATTCATGATGCTAGTGAATCTGACTTCCAATTTGTCTATTGATTCACCATCATCCATTTCAAAAACTATCAAACTTTCCAATTGCCCTTTGAAAGTTTGTTTTCTTTTATATGATCTCGTGCCTTGGCACATAACAATAGTGTATCCCAAATCTCTTTTAGCAAGATATTACGGTGAGAGATCATTCCCATCACACCATCATCAATTGTCTTTGTATAGTCGTCTTTTGTTCCTCCTGGATTCACCACGATGAACCGGAATGGTCCTTGAGAGACCACTCTCCACATCTCGCTCATGTTTGGAATCGGATGAACTGCATTCTCGATCTCCATAGGTCATAGTTCTCCACCGAGAACATGAGAAGTTTTTAGAAGACATTTTTACGATCTTTTGAAAAGTAAAAAAAAATTCAGCAAATAAGATCAGTTCAGATAGACCACAAGTATTTTTGAAAATAAAATTTTGGTCAACGAAGCGGGTGGTCAAGTTGAACCACTGCTCTGATACCACTCGTTGGTCCCGGTGTAAACGAGTCTTACACGTGTATGGGGGGGGGAATACACGTGTTCAGTGTTTTTTTAAAACTTTTTTTTCTTCTTGAGGTCACTTGGGTCGATAATCCCGAAGATTAGGTTCTCGAGAAGCCGCAGATCGCTCTCCGAGTCAAAAGTCTCTTCGAGATGATGATCCTGAAATTGCTTTCGAGATACCTCGGATAATCCCAACCGAGTCCCGAGTGTCGAGATCCCGTGTTGCTTGGATTAGATAACTAACTTACTGAATCCTCAGAAGAGAGTTCAGTTTGATAACTATCTGTTCTAGCTACTCAGTCGTGCGGAATGGTTGGTCCTTCAGATTATACTCGTTTTAAGCTTTGCTGAAAACCTTCCCTTTATGAAATAGTGATTAGGCTGTGATTCACTTATGCAACTTCAGTGGATTGATTCCAACTGAATATCAGTGAAAAGTATGCTTTCAAAACAAGTCAATGCAACAGTTAAGTACAGATAAGGAAAGCAATAAAGAACACAACAATTATAGTGGTTCAGAGACTCAAGCTCCTACGTCCACTCTCCCTGACTCTTCAGAGAAATTCACTATCAACTTCTGAGCTTTCTGATTACCTCGTAGTTTACTTACTCAACTCGGCCTGAGTTTTCTGACTACTCCACGTAGTTTACTTACTCAACCCAACCTTGAGTTTTCTGACTACCTGCGTAGTTTACTTACTCAATCACACACAAGCTTTCAAACTACCCCTGTAGCTTACTAACTTCTCCTCTAGAGTTTTCTGACTACTCCGCGTAGTTTACTAACTCTTTACAACTCTTTCTCACCAACAAACACACTCCAACTACCTTCTCAAGGGTTTTGGGGGTTTCTCGGTTAGTTTCCAACTAGGATGAGATATCCTTTATAATGAAGCACAATGCTAAGGGTTAGGATATCTCGACTAAGCTTTGGATAAATCTTATCAAGCTAGGCTTAGTATAGTGAGCTCTCTTCAATATAGAAGCACTTGGGAAATTCAAGGTTTTTCGAGTGCTTTCACTTTTACAAGAATAAGTTTGAGCTCTTGAGTTGCGTATAAATTTCCCGTAACCTTACAATGTAGAGGGTCACCAGTATTTATAGGCATACACCAAGGTCACTCTTAAAAACTATCAGTTGGAGAGATAGCTTCATGAGTTCCCTCTTGTGGTGTGTGAAATAGCTATATTTAGGGTTTGAAAACTCCCTAACACGTTTTAGGCAATAACCTTTCATGTAGCCGGTCTTCACTTTTTGCAGTCTGGAACTTTTGTATATCTGAGATCCTTTTCAGCGATCTGTCACTGTCAGTGTCAGTATGGTACAGTGTCGTCTTCCTCTTTTTTACTTTTGTCTCCTAGTTAAAGGTAGACACCTTCAACGGCTCTTTAGGTTACAAACTCTGAGTTTGATATAACCTTAACAACACTTCTGACTTAGTTCCTTTTGTCTGCATTTGACTGTTTTGGCGATATCTAACTTCTTAAGAAATCGCGATCTTCTCAGTATCGCATCCTTCAGATAGATATTATACGTGCCTCGGAACATTCGAGTTCATCTTGAGCATTCATGCATTCTTGAGTCTTGATAATTCTTTGTGCCTTCATACTCTTGATCTTGATTCTTGATCTTACATTTTACGTGTCTTGAGTCTTACGAGTCTTGATCTTCGAGAATTCCACGATATATCTTGGCCGATATCTTGAGTCTTCGTCTTTGAGTCTTGATTACTTAGTATCATCTTCGAGTCTTGATATCTCGATTTCATCCTGAAACTTCGGATACTTGAAACAAACTGAGTTCTTCGTGAGTCTTGAAACTATCTGAACTATATCTGGCGACTATACATTTTGCGAGATAACATCCTCAATACTCTAAAAAGCGAATCGACTCAACTATCAAGATCATTCTGAACATGTCATACTTAGGGGTTTTGGGATCTTAATCAAAATCATATATCTTTATTAAATTCATCTCCCAACAGTGTTATACAAAATATCTTTAGCAATGTAGTCCAGATTGACTAACTTTCTCTCATCAGGAGTAAGTTGATCATCAGGCTTTGGAAATTCATCTCTGGGATCATTCCTCTCAGTATCAGTGATTCTGGGATTCAAAACAGTAAATTTGAATGGTCCTTCAGAAACCACTCTCCACATTCTTTCATGTTTTGAATACAGATGAGCCTACATTCTCAATCTCCATAGATCGTAGCTCTCAACAGAGAACATAGGAAGTTTCTTAGAAGACATGATGACTGAGACTTGTAAGATATCAGCAAATAGATCTATTCAGTAGACCACCAAAGTCTTTCAGCAATTAAGACTATGGCTACCAAAGCAAGTGGTCAAAATTAACCACTGCTCTGATACCACTTGTTGGTCCCGGTGCTAACGAGTCTCACATGTGTATGGGGGGGGGAATACACGTGTTCAATGATTTTTAAAACTTTTCTTTCATTGAGGTCAGATGGGTCATGTTATCCTGATAATTTTGCCCTGAGAAACACGGATTGGCTCGAAGTCAAAAGTCTCTTGAGACAATGATCCCGAAATTTTTTCGAAGCCTCGGATTAGCCAACCGATCTGAATTTATCGAGAGTCACGAGGAGCTTGGATCGGGATAACTATCTTCTTGAACACTCGGTGAGAGTTAGCTCAGTTTGGTAACTATCTGTTCTAGCTACTCAAGTGTGCGGAATGGTGGGCCCTAAGTTTATACTCGTTTTAGCTTTGCTGAAAATCTTCCCTTCAATAAAAACAGTGATTAGGACTGTGATCAATTTGATGCAAGTTCAGTGGATTGTTTCCAACTGAATTATCAGTAAAGTCAGCTTTTAGAAAAAAACATGCAATAGATAAAATGCAATACAGAAAGCAAACCACACATCAATTATAGTAGTTCAGAGACTCAAGCTCCTACATCCACTCTCTCTGATCTTCAGAGAAATTCCTTAACCACTTCCTAAAGCTTTCAGGCTAACTCAGTGTAGCTTACTCACTTTTCTACCTTGAGTTTTAAAGGGCCGACTCACTTGCAGACTTACTAACTCAAACACACACAAGTGTTCAGACTACCACAAGTAGCTTACTAACTTCTTCTCTAGAGTTTTCTGGCTAACTCACTATAGCTTACTCACTCTTTACAACTCTAACTCACCAACAAATCACACACAAACTACCTTAACAAAGGGTTTGGGTTTTGGGTTGGTTTCCAACTAGGGTGAGATATCCTTTACAATAAGAACAAATGCAAAGTCTAGGATATCTCTACTAAGCTTTGGATATTTCTTATCAATCTAGGCTTAGTGAATGAGCTCTCTCCAATGTGAAACACTTGGGAAATTCTAGGGTTTTCGAGTGCTTCAATTTGCAATAATACGAATGAGCTCTTGAGTTGCTTGAAATTTCCCGTAACCTCTCAATGTAGAAGGTCACTGGTATTTATAGGCAGCCTTCACCAAGGTTCCTCTTGAAAAACTATCCGTTGGAGGAGATAGTATCAAGGGTTTCCTCTTCTGGTGTTTGATGAACGGCTATATTTAGGGTTTGAACACTCCCTTGCATGTTTTAGGAAATATGCAGCCATGTAGCCAATCACCAATTTTTGCAGTCTGGAACTTAGTACTACTGACATAATTCAGGGTCCTGTCGTTTTTAGTGTCGGTAAAGTACAGTGTTGTCTTCCTCTGATTGGTTCTTTTCTTCAGTTAATGTAGACAAATAAAATGGCTCTTTTAGGTCAATCTCTCAGTATGAGACATCCTTAAACAACACCTAGACTTAGTTCCTTTTGTCTGCACTTGAATGTTTTGGGCAATATCTACTTTTCTGAACTTGTATCTTTTCCTCGATTTTGTATGAATTCGGATAGATATTTCTTGATTGCCTCTCTGAACATTCAGTCGTTACGAGTCTTGATAACTTAGTATCTTACGAACATTTATTCAGTTTCTTACGAATCATTACGGTTTATCTCGAGTCCTTCAATATCTTCGGAACTTCTTGAGTCTTTCGGTTCTTACATCTCTTACGAGTCTTGATTCTCTCGATTCTTCAATTACTCAAGATCTCCCCGAGTCTTGATTCTCTTGATTCTTCAATTACTCAGTATCTCCTGAGTCTTGATTCTTCAAGATCTTCAAAATCTAACATGATCTATATCTGCTGACTATACATGGTGCAGATAACTTCCTGAACAATCTATACTGAAACCTGACTCAGTCTATCAAGATTATCCTGAACATGTCATACTCAGGGGTTTTGGGATTTAATCAAAACTTCTTTATTAAATTCATCTCCCAACAGCATTTCACTTACCGGCCACCGAGAGGAAACTAACCATCTTAGATGGATATCCTCTTTTAGATAGTAATATATATAATCTATATATATTAGTAAGGGTCATTCCTCTCCGAATTGTAAAGAACTAGCTGTTGGGAACGATTTGCCAGGGATCTATTCGGGTTGTAATTTAAATACGAATTTAAATAAACTACTTAATATACTTGTGGAGGGGAACGATTTGCCAGGGATATCCTCTGATACAACTTGTAGGTCCCGAACGGGTTTCAGTGAGGTGGAAGTCTAGAGGGGAGGGGTGAATAAACTTTCTAAACTTTTCTCGTGATCAGTTGTGATGGCACGTTAACTGATATAGAGTGCGTGTGATGATCAGTACAAACTGATATCCAACTTCTTGATGATAGGCCGTGAAGCGGTCGGTTTAGTGTCTATCAGTTTAACTGATTGTGCGGAAGCTTACAGTTTAACCCGTGTGAAAAACCAATTTAACAGAAATCTGATTCTAAGGTTTTCTGGATCAGATCAGATGAGAAAAGGTCAAACTGATCAGATCAGCTGCTTGATGCAGAGCTGATCTCCTCTTTGAAGGTGCATGTTAGTTTTCTTAAATTGGTGTGTGCAAGTGTAAAGCAGGTAAATCACACAAGATTTATAGTGGTTTGGACAACTTGTCCTACGTCCACTCTTCCCTATCAGCAGGGGCACTCACTTAATCAACTAGACTTAGTTTAATGTGTTAGTCGAAACACAGTACAACATATATTTATAGAGCTCTCACTCAACAATCCCAGAAATCAAGACTAAAAACCCTAGCTTGAAATCCTGCTAAACAAACTTAGCCTAACACTCGGTTTGGGTAAAGATTTGTTGTTTTTACCAACTTGAACTCTATCCTAGTATCTGGTAGCCTAAAATAGCTAAAGGATAAGAATTCTTGCTAAGAACCTATGGGATGAACACTTAGAATATTTGCTTGAGCTCTTGGTGTTCTTGCGGAAATTGCTTGTAGCTTGAGCTTGATTATAATTTCCGTAACCTTACTCTGAAGGTTTGATCCCATATATATAGGCACGAAATTGAACTAGCCGTTGGAGAGCAATTTGAAGTTTGGTCTATTTAAGGTAGGCTTGCAGGGCTGATTTTATGTGCTCAGAGGCGGCATGGCTAAATGCGTGCTACGTCGTCCTTTATAGTCGTTTGACTCTGAAACACTTTGTCATGCACCGTTAGTTCCGTAGGTACGTGTTTCTCTCTCATATGTTGTCAAGTACACTTATTCGGTGTTTGATTCACCAACTTAGGCTGACATTCTTATTTTCTGATCAACTTGTACATCTTAGGTAAACACTTGGTTGTTACCTGATTGAATTGACCTGATCAGTTAAGACTGATCAGTCTACCTTGTTGAGTCTTCTGATGTAAGTTTCCTTAGCTCAACTTACTGACTCTTCTTGTGCTTATCTGATGTAGGTCTTTCGTAGGTCCTCTGGTCTTGCAATGATCTAGTCTTCTTATCTTCAACTCTTCTGATCTTCTGATTTTCTTCAAGACTTAACCTATACATATTGAGTTCCCCCTCAATAGGTGACCTATCTATTACACCAGCTGTCTTTACATCTCAGTTGGTCATCGTATTCTGATTTCTAATTCATCAGTTAGCTAACAGGTCTGACTGGTCCTGTTACAACTGTTTTGGAACTTTCATCAAAACTATAAATTTTCCCAACATAAACAACTTAAATCAAAAGCAATACAACATGCGTATAAACAAATAAATTACATAAATTTCTAAACATGCAGAGCTAATGGATTAATGATTTTACCTTTAGGTCGGAGAGACACCATTGAAAAGGCGAACATAATCAACCAAAAGTCCTTCTCAAGTATTCCCAAGTCCTAGCTCGTACTAGATTCGGTGGGAGATCCTCCAAACTTTCAACACTCAAGAAAACAAAACAAAAAAATTGTTGCACACACTTCTTATTTTTTTTCGAAAAAAAATAAGATTATTTCTTGTGTTGGGCTTGAAAAACAACTCCTTATTTATAAGGAAGAGGGGGACGAAAATCTTGATCTTTTGGATAATATGGAAAGGTCTTTTTTTTTCTTCCCTAAGAAACAATCTTCAATATATCAAATATATTCTTTTTCCATAAATTACTTTTTCCACAAGATTTCTTCCTCCTTTTGTCTCCAAAAAATTAAAAAAAAAAAAAGGGAACAAATAAAATCAAAGATTTTGAATTATGGGAAGATCTTATTCTCCAAGAAATCTTATCTTACTTCCATAATTTTACAAGATCTTTTCTTTCTTCCAATTTTTTTCAATAAAATCGAAAATATCAATATAATTTCCAAAAATTATATTTCCAATATTTTCTTTTCTTGCAACAAATAATTCTTATATTTTAATCACCTTTTGTTATTGGACTTATATTGGACTACTTGAGGGGACTTTAGGAGAATTTGGATTGGACCTCCCATGAGCTCTGAAATCAATATTGAGCCACAATATTATTCACCCATTAATATTAATTCATTCCACTATAGAATTAATATTGCACTGTACATCCTAACTCATATTACGATTATATGGCTCCCGATTATTATTTTTCGTGTTTAAGATTCTTTTGTCCATTAATTAATTTAAGCTACTGAATGCTTTAATTAGTTAATATTTTTTACCTTGTAGTAGGAAAACTCAACTTTATTATCGTACCTGAAATTAATCCACTTGCAAGATTTGATATGATAAATTTTCTGAACCCACCAAGGGGACATAATCATGCAAGACTCTCCAAGCACACGATTCTCTATATTAAATCTTAGCAATTGTCATGTAATAAATAATATTTCCCAAAATACAAAGTATTGAATCTCTTTGATTCTCTACTCATAATAAATCAAATCAATAAATATTAATTACATACAATTCTATTGAAGTGATAGAGATTAAGAAATTAACAACTACTGAGTTCCAATTCTTCATCCTTTAAATCAGCCTGGAATAATTACCTCTCCGTAGGTCCTATTCATTACATCAAAATGCAATAGTGTAATCTTTTGGTCAAGACAAAGCAATCCGAGCCTTACACATCAACCTTTATCAATGGATTGTTCAATTCCATTTAGGTTGTGAATATTGTACTCATTTACAAGAAACTGATAATGTGATCTTCTGTGATCTTCTACACACCACATTATTTACAATGTAACTTAAAGTAATTAATACTGAACAATATGTAGTAAATAATTTAACATTCATTATATTTAAAGCAACAATGATAAGAAAATTATTTTCTGTAAACAAGTGCAAGAATCAGTTTGATATACAAAGTAAAAGCATACTTGTCATTATAAGTCTAACACTGACTAGAGCTGAAGTTTATATAAATAAGAGATGAAATGTATAACAATATAAGTAGGCACATTAAAAATACATTTACTTTTATATTGGCAAATAAAGGTAGATTCTATTAAAGAAGATAAAAGCAAATCTACATGAACCCAACCCTCAAGGGTTACATGTAATATTCTATATGGTGGTGTGGACAAGTTGAGCAAATTATTGGATAGCCAATCCAACAGTAAATCCCACCTTAACAACTTTCCCTTGTATATATAAATCCCCCAACATCTTAAACAAACATCAAAAACCAATTCCCAACTCCAAAATGGGTGTATCAGCCTCATTCTCAACAGCCATGTACGTACACAATTTCCACACTTCAAGAAGATCCCTACTCCCATACACCCCACCTCCACCGCCGCCTTCACCAAACCCTAACAACACTTTCGACACAAACGTGGTGATGGTCCTCTCGGTCCTTCTCTGCGCCCTAATTTGCTCTCTCGGCCTAAACTCCATCATCCGGTGCGCCCTCCGCTGCTCCGCCCTAGTTGCCACGCCTGACTCCGACTCCCCGTCGGCTCGACTCGCCAACACCGGGATCAAGAAGAAGGCGCTCAAGACGTTCCCAGTAATAAATTACGCGGCTGACCTCAAGCTAAACTCCGAGTGCGCCATCTGCCTCTCGGAGTTCGCGGCCGGCGAAAGAGTTAGGGTTCTGCCCAAGTGCCACCACGGCTTCCACGTGCGGTGCATCGACAGGTGGCTCGCCTCACACTCCTCGTGCCCCACGTGCAGGCACTGCCTCATTCACACGTGCAATAAGATTGTCGGCTCCACCACCGATAATCTTCTTCCCCCACCAGCCTTTCAACATAATATTGTTATCACCATTCAGCCTCTGCAACGAGAAGGTTTGATTTTAAATCATCAAACTTAACTCGTCTATAGATTAGATAGATATTATTACTTGTATCATCATAGTGGGGGTGGGGATAGTGCTGTAAATAGGTGGAAAGTGCCAACATTCTGCACTAGGTTTTCATGGGGAACACATATAAGTGTAGTATAAAGTGTATATAAAATTTCAAATTTCAACTCTACTTTTGATTATGGACTTGGTCACCGTGCACTCAGATTGCATTTTAGAAATGTGGGATTTGTTATATTGAAGTGTGCAACTTATTTACACTGAAGTGTGCAACTTATAATATGAAAAAATAATTACACGATTCAGTGTAAATAAATTGCACTTTTCAAAATAACAAGTCTTACTTTTTTAAAATGCACGGTGCACCTAGATGTACATGAGACCCCCTTTTAATTATGACTCTTTACCCAACGAGTTATTGATAAAATGATCATGCACTATGGGATATATAAAATGCACCAATGTCACATAAAAAAAAATTAAAATCATGATTATAAGCTTAATTAATTTCTGATAATTGATACCCCTTGTTTAATGAAAGGTGTGATACTTTATGGAGTATTATAGAAAGTCGAAAAATTATTATATATAGAGCTATTAATTTTTAATTAAAAATATTACCTTTTAGTTCCATATTTTTTGTTCTAAGATGAGCTTTTAATCTTTGCGTTTCAATAAGTTACCTTTTAGTTTTCTACATATTTGATGACACACGGTAAATATTTTCTTACTGGTTTGGCTAAGGGTGGACATTCGGTTGTTTCGGTCGGTTTTGGGGCAGTTTTGAACCGAACTAAAATAACCAAAATCTTAATAATTAAAATCAAAACGAACCGAATTAATTCAAAAACTCAATTGAACCGAACCGAATAAAAAATTCAATTGGTTCAGTCGGTTCAATTTTCCTGCACAAAATAATATTTTTTTCCAACAATTAAGCATTTTCCCAGCATTTATTTACACTAAATTCAAATTCAAAATCATAAACGAACTACCACCTTAAATCAAATAGACAAACACAAAGTTCATTAGAGTTTATATCAGAAAGTTTATCAAAGTTCCAACAAACTAAACAAATCCAACAAACTAAAATGAAATCTCATTACATAAATACTATTAATATATTATTATTAATTATTAAATAAATATAAAATTAATTAATTTATATATCGATCGGTTCGGATTTTATACCCTACAATCGAAAATTAAAAACCGAAATTTTTCATATTTTAAACAGAACCGAACCAATTAATCGTTATAACCGAACCATTTAAATCGAAAATCGTTGGTTCGGTTCGGTTATATCGATTCGGATATATTGTGCCCACATCTAGGTGTGGTAAACGGAGCCATCCTCATTTGCCACAATTTGAATGTCCCATCAGATGTCACAGCTGACTCGACTAATGTAAATAAAATAAGAGATATATATATAATTTTTTTATATTTTTTGTGATTAATGTAGATTTTGGGCCAGCTTGTTGAAATCTATGTTAGTCAGTCAAGCCAGATGTGATGTCTAATGTTGCATCTAACGTGGCAGTCTGGCAGAGGTGAATGACTCAGGTTGTCACATTAGCCTATAGACCACTACAAAAAAACGCGTTTTAGAGGCGGATTTGAGAGGTTTTGAGATGGTTTTTCTTCCATCCCTAAATCAGGCATCTCAAATTTAGAAACGGTTTTTCGAATTTCCGTCTCAAATCTGGGACGGTTCAAACCGTCTCAAATCCGTCTCAAATTTGAGACTGTTTGAACCATCGACAATTGACCCGGATCCAATCCATTTAGGGTCAAATTTCAATCTCTAATCCGTCTTAAAATTAATATTTTAAAAAAATCGGCGGATATTTGAGACGGAAAAAACCGTCTCAAATTCGTAATTTTTTTTAAATGGCTCTGGTGGTTCGAACCTCTGTCGCTAGGTGGCCTGAGCAGGCGACGAACCACCCGAGCCGTGAGCTGTGAACCTCTAACCACTGAACCACATGGTATATAAGCCTTCTCAGGCCTGCAAATTAAATTCGCGAATTTCGTTCCCAATAGGGATCGAACCCGGGTTGGTTGGGCGACAGGGCGGACGCTCAACCACTCACACACTTGATTTCATTGGTTTAGTTTACAACTTTAATTGTATATGTACACAAATTAAATAATTTTAAAAAAATTGTATTTCTAATTATCTTACCTAAAAATTTCAAATTCTCCTCCAATTTAAATTTAAATTTTTATTTATTTATATAACCTTTATATACTATAGATGCTAATTGATTTATTTTTTATATTAATTTCTACTTTAGTTAAAATTTAATTATAGCTAAAACTAGATTTATTTAATAAAAAAAAATTAAATATGATAAAATTACCTTTATACACTCGTAATTATTGCAGAAAATTTGAGACGGAAAAACTGTCTCAAATCTGTTCCATTGTGAGACGGCCAAAACCGTCCCAAATTCCATTTTGAAAATTTGAGATGAGAAAACCATCTCAAATAAGGTGGTCAAAATCGCGTATATTTTTCCGTGTCACAAATCCTGTCTCAAATTCGACCCTTATAATTAGAGACGGTTTTTTTCGTCCCAAATTGGTGTCCAAAATGGTGACGTTTTCTCAACGGTCAAATTCCGTTTTAAATCCATCTCAAAATCGTCTCAATATGAGACGGTTTTGAATTCCGTCTCAAATTATGTCAATTTTGACAGTTTGACTGTTTTCGTCTCAAAATTTCCGTCTCTAAAACACGTCTTTTTTGTAGTGGACGTCGAAATGAATCTAATTGCAACACTTTGAAATATCGTATTGGGAAATTTGTATTAAGTTTTGATGGAAGTTCCAATACAGATTGTAATAGGACCAGTCAGACCTGTTAGCTGACTGATGATTTAGAATCAGGATAGGATGACCAGCTGAGTTGTATAGACAACTGATGTATAAGATAGGTCACATATTGAGGGGTGAACTCAATATTTATAGGTCAGGTCAGAAGACAAGACGAGTCAGAAGACAGACAAAGTCAGAAGACAAGATTAAGTCAGAAGACAAGATAAAGTCAGAAGATTAGACGAGCCAGTTAGTCAGATGATCAGGTGAAGACATGAAGCTGAAATTCAGAAGACCTGAAGATCAGATTACTACCAGAAGACCAAGACAAGAAGACCTGAAGACCTACATCAGTCTAGTCTGCTAAGTTGTGCTAAGACAACTTACATCAGAAGACTCTATCAGGTAGACTGATCAGTTTATCTGATTAGGTCAGCTCACACTAGGTGTCAACTGATGTTGCACCAGGTCATACTGTTGGGAAATGAATTTAATAAAAAGGATTTTGATTAGATCCCAAAACCCCTGAGCATGACATGTTCAGGATAGTCTTGATAGATGAGTCAGGATTCAGTTTTAGAGTGTTCAGGATATTATCTGCACCATGTATAGTCGGCAGATATAGAACAAAGTTAGTTTACAAGACTCAAGAAGAAACCGAGATATCAAGACTCGATGAGGATCTTGAGAACTCAAGACTCAGAGAATCAAGACTCAAGAGGATATCGAGAAACCCAAGACTCGGAGAAACCTCAAGGCTCGAGAAATCAAGACTCGAGAGAACCAAGTCTCAGAGAAATCAAGACTCAGAGAACTCAAGACTCGAGAAAATCAAGGCACAAGAATTACTAAAGACTCAGTAATGTACTGAATGCTCAGTATATCCTGAATGTTCCGAGGCACTGAAGCTGAGGAATATAGCCGTTGGAATCCAGCTGACGTGGACCAACGAGAGGAAAACAACCAGCCTGAAAAAGCTGCAGAACTTATAAAGAATAGTATGGATTTGAATGTGATTCTCTCCAACGGTAACATTCAAATCCACACTATAAATACAAGTTCTTCCTTCATTATCAAATGTGGGTGAAGGTGGATGCGTGGAGATTTTGCACAAATTGCTACAAAGCCAAAGAGCGTTATAGTCAAAGCATTCCCACCCTAGAACACAAGTCTGTAGATATACAAATATATTCAAAGAGTGTTCTAGAACCCAACCTAAGCAACCCACGATGTATCATAAGCTTAGAGATTTTCCCAACCTTAGCATTGAGGCTAAACCATTGTAAGGGAAAATCTCACCATAGTTGGAGACAACACCAAACCCAAACCCAAAGGTGAAGTGAGGTAGTTGTTAGGCAAACCCGAGTGAGGGTGATAAGTCCCAAGGAGTGTGAACTCGTTAAACATCTAAGAGTTTGAGTTAGTAAACTACGGAGGTAGTCGAAAGCTCGTGGGTTGGGTTAGTAAAAACTACGTGGAGTAGTCGTAAAAACTTCGTACGAAGTTGAGTAAGTAAACTACGAGGTAGTCGAGAAGCTCGAAGTTGATAAGGAATTTCCCTAGAGAGGAGAGTGGATGTAGGACCGGTTGTCCTAACCACTATATATTCTTTGTGTTGTTTATTTGCTTTATGTTTATACTTGTCATATGCATCTAGTTATAAGCAAAACACAACACATGAGCTCCAAAGTTTCAAAAATTGGAAACACTCTGCCCTCACCCCTGTTTTATATGCACCGAAATCAAACGTTTTTTTCTTCATACGACGCGAAAAATAGGTTTTCCCACCGGACCAACAAGTGGTATCGAAGCGGTGCTCAAAAGTTTACTTCTTCAATGTAATCGCTTTGGCGGATCTATTTTTAAAACTCGTCTCGATCCGATACCAACAAGTGGTATCAGAGCAGGTGCTCAAAAGATTACTTCTTCAATGTAATCGCCTGAGCAGATCTATTTTTAAAACCTGTCTCTGATCTGATACCAACAAGTGGTATCAGAGCAGGTGCTCAAAAGATTACTTCTTCAATGTAATCGCTTTGCGGATCTATTTTAAAACTCATCTCGATCCGATACCAACAAGGGGTATCAGGGAAACAGAAAGTTTTACACAACAATGGAATAATAGAACTTTTCATTGATAAAGACCCAAAGGTCAGGTTACATTACAAGTTACAAATGCAAGAGAACCTGGAGGTCAATACATAACTCTAAACCCTAAACCCTCAAGCCATAACCCTAAACCTTCATCCAAACCCAAACCCGATCTACAGGGTAGTGATTAAGAGGAGGAGAAAGAGAGATTTTAAAATCTCATGCTCTCATTTTCCCCCACTTAACAGGGTGAGGGAGGCTTGAAAGGTAATCCTATGCCGCAAACTGATGGACTCTCCAATGGAGTGAGAGCGGCCTTGATAGGATTTTTAAGCCAGGAGCCCTAAGAAAGAGTCAGTGGACTCTCCAGCTGTTAAATGGTGAGTTTGATATAAGAAGATCAGCTGTTGTCTGATCAAGATCGAATATCAAACTCACATTCATTTTCAGACTGAGTCTGCTAATGCTGGTTACGTCATCCAGAAAGACACACAAGCTGCATACGATTAGGAGAAGTGTCTTCTCAGTTGCGACAGCAGATCCGCCACCCTGATGGTAGAGAAGCTTAGCAACGATTGTATGAGAAATCTTTGATGACGACGAGAACCGCAAAAAGGGACACACAGGGTTGATTTGAGAAGATGAAATCATGGAAAAGGGGGTAAAAGTGTTTGCCGGAAGTCTCACCGGAAACAAGGGTTCACCAGGATACATGATTCTACAAAGAAGATAAGTATGGTGAATGAGTTATGTTGTGTAAAATATTGGTCCAATTTATAGAGGCCAAGCAAGGGTGCAGATGCAAATTTGAGTTCTCAAAGCCTTTTTAGAAAAATTTGCATCACAAGGACAACGTGTAGAAACCATGACCGACCTATAATTGGAAAAAGTTACGGTGGATTGACATATCGAGAGTGTCGACGACGATATCTCGATGTCAAATCGCACCAACTTAGGGAATAGAGGCTACTATTCTAGACTAAGTTTTGGCAGTAACACTTTCCAAGAATTGGCTTAATCTGAGGAGAATCAGATTAGGTCGACAAAAATCTGATTACATACAAAGCTGATCAAATGAAGAAAATCAGCTGAGCTTGAAAACTTCACCAAATCAGATATATCGGTCTATATCAGTTGAAAGGGGAACTTCAACTTGAGGGGGAACTCACGGAATCAAAAGTAAATGATCGAGATCAGACGCGGCTGCAGACAAGACTGATCGAGATCAAATGAGTTAGTTGAGTTCAACTGATGAGCTGCGGCAAATCGGTGAAGAAAAGCTAAAGCCAAAGAAATCGGAGAGAAGGTTGCAAATCAGAATATGAGCAAAAGAGACTGATCAAGATCAGACGTGATCGAGATCAGATATGATAATGAGCAGATGAAGACTGATCGAGATCAGACGTGATCAAGATCAGATATGAAAAATCTGATATGCTAAACCTGATATAATGACCTGATGCTATGTTGATCTAAAGATGTGTTGATTTGATTAGTCGAGCTAATCAGATCAGGCAAAGAAGAAATCAGATAGCTTGGGTAAAGTGATCTGAGACTCAGTAAGTAAAGAAAATTGAGACTCAGTATAGGTCAAAAGACCTGAAGGTCAAGATGTCTGAAGTCAGAAGAAACTGAACTCAGTCAGCATGAGTGTCAGTATACCTGATCAGACAAGGTCCATTGAAGAAGAATGAGGAGCCGAGCTGAAGACAGAAGACTGAAGACCAAAACTGAAGACTTGTAGTTCTTTATGTTTTTTTTGTCTTTATTTCTTTGATAAGTTCATTGTAATCTGAAACTGATAACATACAATCAATGAAACTTTTATCTTTATGCTCAAAGATAATACCTCATTATCTTTTTTACATGTCTTTTATATTGATATGCCTGATTGAATGTCTCTGATCTGATTGTATGCTCATATAAAAGGGAAACTATATGATGCTATGGGAAAAATTGCTTAAGTATTTAGTAATGATCTATTTAGGAAAGATTCATTACTGAAGAAATCTGTTGAATGATTTAAATTGATTAGAGATTTACCATTCTTGTAATAGAAAAAAAAACCACGAGTATAGGTTATATGTTTGTAACAAGATAGGTTTTAGCATCATCAAAAAAGGGAAATTGTTGGGAAATGAATTTAATAAAAGGATTTTGATTAGATCCCAAAACCCCGAGTATGACATGTTCAGATAGTCTTGATAGATGAGTCGATTCGCTTTTTAGAGTGTTCAGGATATTATCCGCACCATGTATAGTCGGCAGATATAGAAACAAAAGTTAGTTTCTCAAGACTCAAGAAGAAATCGAGATATCAAGACTCGAGAGGATACTGAGAACCTGAAGACTCAGAGAATCTGAAGACTCAGTAGGATACTGAGAAACCTGAAGACTCAGAGAAACCTGAAGGCTCAGAGAAATCAAGACTCGAGAGAACTCAAGTCTCGTGAGAAACTTCGACTCAGAGAACTTGAAGACTCGGAGAAATACCAAGGCACAAGAATTACTAAAGACTCGATGAATGTCTTGAATGCTCGAGATATCCTTAATGTTCCGAGGCACCAAGGTGAGGAATATAGCCGCTTGGAATCCAAAATCGTGGACCAACGAGAGGAAAACAACCAGCCTGAAAAAGCTGCAGAACTTATAAAGAATAGTATGGATTTGAATGTGATTCTCTCCAACGGTAACATTCAAATCCACACTATAAATACAAGTTCTTCCTTCATTATCAAATGTGGGTGAAGGTGGATGCGTGGAGATTTTGCACAAATTGCTACAAAGCCAAAGAGCGTTATAGTCAAAGCATTCCCACCCTAGAACACAAGTCTGTAGATATACAAATATATTCAAAGAGTGTTCTAGAACCCAACCTAAGCAACCCACGATGTATCATAAGCTTAGAGAGATTTTCCCAACCTTAGCATTGAGGCTAAACCATTGTAAGGGAAAATCTCACCATAGTTGGAGACAACACCAAACCCAAACCCAGTGGTGAAGTGAGGTAGTTGTTAGGCAAACCCGAGTGAGGGTGATAAGTCCCGAAGGAGTGTGAACTCGTTAAACATCTAAGAGTTTGAGTTAGTAAACTACGGAGGTAGTCAGAAAGCTCAGGGTCGGGTTGAGTTAGTAAACTACGTGGAGTAGTCAGAAAACTCAGGGCCGAGTTGAGTAAGTAAACTACGAGGTAGTCAGAAAGCTCAGAAGTTGATAAGGAATTTCCCTAGAGAGGGAGAGTGGATGTAGGACTGGTTGTCCGAACCACTATATATTGCTGTGTTGTTTACTGCTTTATGTTTATACTTGTCATATGCATCTAGTTATAAGCAAAACACAACACATGAGCTCCAAAGTTTCAAAAATTGGAAACACTCTGCCCTCACCCCTGTTTTATATGCACCAAAATCAAACGTTTTGCTTCCGCACGCGCAAAATAGGTTTTCCCACCGGGACCAACACATACGTTGTCAACTAGAACAAGAAGAATGTCAAGTTTAGTTGGTAGAACAAACACTGAATAAGTGTACTTGTTAACCAATGAGAATGAGACACGTACGTACGGAGCTGACAATGCGGGATTCGGCGTTGCATAGTCAAACGGCTAGAAAGGACAAACATACACGCTTTCGGCCATGCCGTTCCTGAAGCACGTAACATCAAGCCTGCAACCTACCAAAAATAGCCTGAAATTCAAATTGCTCTCCAATGACTCTTTGATTTCGAGGTCTATAAATATGGGATCACTCTTCATAGTGAAGACAAGGAAATTATCATCATGCTCAAGCACAAGCAAATTTCCGCACGAAGAACACAAAATTGTAGATCCTACCTGATCAGTTGACGTTCCCCCTTCAACTGATATCCTTTTTCTGATCAATCCTTGACTGATCTTTATGATCAGTTGAGGTACCATTACTCAACTGATCCTCCTTATCTGATTAATCTCTTAACCAACTGGTCTTGGAGACCAGTCCACCAAACATTTCTGGTGCACTTTCTCCTAAGTCCAGAAGTCCCAGCTTATTGCATAGTTCTCTGAATCTGACTTCAGCTAGTGGCTTGGTTAAGATATCAGCTCTCTGCTTATCAGTATGGATCTTTTCCATTATGATGTTCTTCTTTTCCACATGATCTCTTAGGAAATGGTGTCTAACATCCACATGCTTGCATCTTGTATGTAAAACAGGATTCTGAGTTATTGCAATAACATTATTACTGTCATAGAATATGGGTACATTAGTAGATACAATGTTATAATCCCTCAGCTGCTGACTAAGCCAGTGCAGTTGGGAACAACAGCTTCCTGCAGCCATATATTCTGTTTCAATAGTAGATGTGGCAACAGATGTCTGCTTCTTTGAAAACCAAGAGATCAGTTTACTTCCTAAGAACTGACATGTACCTGAGGTTGATTTTCTGTCTATTCTGCAACCTCCATAATCAGAATCAGAATACCCATTAAGCTCTAGATTATCATCTAATGGGTAGAATAAACCAAGTTTTACTGTCCCCTTCAGATACTTAAGAATCAGCTTAGCTGCTTCCAGGTGGCTTTGCATTGGATTTGCCTGAAATCTGGCACATACACCTACTGCAAAAGTTATATCTGGTCTGCTGGCTGTCAGGTATAGTAAAGATCCAATGAGAGCCGTATATTCTTTCTGATTAGTTTTCTGACCATTCTCATCTAGATCCATCTTGAATCCAGTCATCATAGGAATGTTGGCTTCTTTACTGTTTTGAATTCCAAACTTAGCCAACAGATTCCTTGTGTACTTTGCTTGACAGATGAATATCCCTTCTGTACTTTTCTTAACTTGTAGACCCAGAAAGTAATTCATCTGACCCATCATGGACATTTCAAACTTCCCTTACATCAGCTTGCTGAATCTTTCGCATAAGGTCTCGTTGGGAGATCCGAAAATGATATCATCCACATAAATCTGAACCATCAGAATATCTTCACCATCTTCTATTCTGAATAAGGTTCTATCCACTGTTCCTTTAGTGAATGTGTTGTCTATCAAGAACTGAGAGAGTGTATCATACCAAGCTCAAGGAGCTTGTTTCAGGCCATAAAGGGCTTTTCTTAAACGGTACACCTGGTTGCCCTTTTCAAAGCCAGGAGGTTGTTCAACATAAACTTCCACAGCTAGTACCCCGTTTAAGAATGCACTCTTTACATCCATCTGATACACAATAAACCCCCTGTGGGTAGCATATGCAAGAAACAGCCGAATGGCTTCCAGGCGAGCGACTGGTGCAAAGGTCTCATCATAATCAATTCCTTCTGATTGTGAATACCCTTTAGCAGCAAGTCTTGCCTTATTTCTGGTTATGACATTGTTCTCATCTTTCTTGTTCTTGAATACCTACTTGGTACCTATCACATCTTGATGAGTTGGTCTGTCCACCAGTTTTCAAACCTGATTCCTTTCAAACTGCTTCAACTCTTCTTTCATAGCTAGAATCCAGTTAACATCTTGTAGAGCTTCTTCTATAGTGGTTGGTTCCTCCAAAGACAGATAGCAACAATACATGGCACTTTCACCAATCTGATGTCTAGTTTAAACTCTATCAGATGGGTCTCCGATGATCAGATCAGTTGGATGACTGGTTATCCAGGTCCTTCTTTTCTGATTTGCATCAGTTTGGAGAACATCGTCCTCTTCTGATAGTAATTCATCACTAGAGATTGGGAGAGGTACAGTAATAGGATCCACTTGGCATGGACAAGTCTCAGCTGATGTTGGAATCATCATGTGCTGATGTCTGTCTGCCGGAACATCAGGTGTTCCCCCTGAACCAGATGGTTCAGTTGATACTGTCTCAGCTGTACCAGCTTCTTCATTGACAGTTGTATGTACCTTTGGGTCTGATTGACCTGGTGAATCAGTAAGATCAAGTTTTGGAACATACACTGTTACATGATATGATCCTTTTTCCTTGATACTTAATTGATCCATTTTCCATGCATCAGGTACTGGTTGATCTGGTACTGTTTGTTCTGAGGAAGATTTCTCTTGTTCAGAAGATGTCTCATCAACGACCACATGAGGTATTTCTTCCACAACTAAGGTTCGCCTGTTGAACACCCTGAAAGCCTTGCTGGTTGAGGAATATCCTAAGAATATACCCTCATCTGATTTGGCTTCAAAGGTTTTCAACTGACTCTTCCCATTGTTGTGAATAAAACACTTGCACCCAAAAACATGGAAGTAAGAAACACGAGGTTTTCTGTCCTTCCACAGTTCATAGGGAGTTTTGAAGTGAGTCTTAGTCAGAGAGCATCTGTTCTGAGTATGACATGCTGTGTTGATAGCTTCTGCCCAGAAACGGTTTGGAGTTACATGTTCAGCTAACATAGTTCGAGTAGCTTCTTTGAGTGTTCTGTTTCTTCGTTCTGCTACTCCATTTTGTTGTAGTGTTTGCAGCTGATGTCTCATGCTGTATTCCAAACTTAGTGCAAAAGTCAGTAATAAAGGAGTTCAGAAATTCTGTACCTTTATCGGATATGATTTTTACAATACTGACACCCTTCTCATTTTGTAGTTTCTTGAGCAGCTCGGGTATCTTTGTTGTAGTCTCATTCTTCTTATACAAGAATACAACCCAGGTAAACTTGGAATAATCATCCACGATTACCAAAGTGTATTTGCGTCTGCTGAGACTAAGTGGTGTAACTGGTCCAAATAAATCCATATGGAGCAGTTGTAATACTCTGTTGGATGCTGGTCTTGGGATCCCCTTGAATGAGGGTTTAACCTGTTTTCCCTTCTGACATGCGACACATGTCTGATCCTTAGAGAATACCTCATTCGGGAGACCCTCAACCAAAGACATCCTTGCTATCTTGTTAAGAGTTTTAAAGTTCAGATGGCTCATTCTCTTGTGCTAGAGCCAACTGCTGCTTTTGGAACTCTTAACAATCAGGCATGTATTTATTGGACAACTGTTCCAATCTGCAGTGTAGATTGTTCCCTTTCTTGAACCAGTTAACAAAATCTATTGAGTAGCTCGATTCTTGATAGTGCACTGATCAGTCGAGAACTCAACACTGAATCCGTTGTCGCAGAATTGTGAAATCGATAACAGGTTGTGCTTCAAACCATCGACATACGAGACTCCAGTAACTTGTACATCATCATTCTGTAAGGTTCCGAATCCTCTGGTAAAACCAAATTATCATCACCAAAGAGTAAACGTGGGCCTTCTTGTTCTGTGTATGAACTGAGGAGATGTTTGTTTCTAGTCATGTGCCTTGAGCATCCACAATCGATGTACCAGATAGTTGCTTGTACACCTCCTTTATTGGCAAAACCCACGCGAACCTGCAATCAGTTTAGGCTTTAGGTACCCCAGTAGAATCGGGTCCTGGGGGGTTAGAAGTACCTTTCGGGATCCAAACATATCTGACACCTTTGTTGAAAACTAGAGGGCTTGATTTGTCTCCCATAAACAACTACATAATCATACGTCTCTTCATATGCAATATGGTCATTATGATTATTAGTGTGAGCCTTGGATGAATCAAAAGACTTGGAATTTTTTATTGATATTTGTGTTCTTTTAATCCAGTGGGGCTCAGGTGCAGCAGCCCTAGGTTTCTGATTGTAAGGGTAGGTACGACTGCTACCATTAAAAGATTCATATCTTTTTGGCATAGATGGTCTTAGCAGTTTACCCTTAGCTTGCTTGTTAGGCAGCTTGACCTGATTAGGTTTCAGATCAGATTTTCCCTTGAGAGGTAGTCTTTTATGATTCCCAATCTGCTGATCAGGTTGAGGTTTCTTCAGAAGAACATGGTTCTTCTGTTGATTCCTCGGCTGATGCTTGATCAGTTGGGTCCATTTATGTTCCCTTTTTGATCAGACACTTGCCTTACTTGTTCAATAGGTCTGTTTCCCTTATCTGATACAGGTTTTGCTTTTCGTGTATCTTTATCAGAAACTCGTTCGATTACACTTTTCTGAAGTGAACTAGACGGGTCTTTTGAGGATGCAGAAGGGTGTTCATACCCAATTCCCTTCTTATTAGTTGACGTACAAAAATAGTTGTTCAGATCTTGAACAATCTTAGAAGATTTCACGAAAACCTCTATTTTCTTACTCAAACTATCCTCAGTGACTTTTAGACTCTCATGCAGTCGGAAGAGTTCTTCAAACTTAGCTTGGAGGATTTTGAGATCATCAACTTGTTGTTTGTTAATGGCTAGTTGTTCCTTAATCAGTTTATCTTGATCAGAAGAGCTGACTTTCAGAAGCTCCAGTTCTGCAGTCATTTTCTGAACAGTCTCAACTGATTTCAGTTCAGTAGCTTTTCTTGTAGCAATTTCTTTAACAAGCTGAATGTTCTCTATCCTTAGCTTGTCGTTCTCAACTTCCACTATAGTATAAATGTCTACTGCATTGGAGAGATCATCAAGCAATTGCTCACTGTAGAGCTGCAGGTCAATCTCTCCAGCAGGTGTGCTCAGCACAGCTGGTGTGGAAACAGAAAACACAGATGGTTTAGAAGATACCTCAGATTGATCTTCTTCCTTGGCCATGAGATAGATATCATCGTTAGATGAGAACATCAGATCATCAAAGTTGTTGAGGTCATCAGCATTGCTCATCAGGCAGAAGTCTTCTATAGATGAGTAACCAGAATCTTCTGATGGCAGATAAGAATCATCTATTCCTGTAGTGTCAGCAACCATAGCTTTCCTGTCTCTGTATCGTTGCTCTCTCTTGTTTCTATTATTTTCTCTTTCTCTAGGCGTCAGGTCAGGGCAGTCTGCACTGTAGTGACCTGGTTTCTGGCAGTTGAAGCAGACTCCTCTCTCCACAGAACTTCTTCTGGCAGGTGGGTCATGTCTTCTGTATGATCTGTCAGGTGCCTTCCCGATTTGCCTTTGATCTGAATTTCTCCTTTCTGATTTGTGATCTTCAGCACGATCATCTCTTTTCTTTTCTCTTTGGTCATCTCTTCTGTCATCAGATCTGTTTCTTTCCTGCGATCTGTCAAACGATTTTCTTTCTCTTCCTCTGCTATTCTGATAGTCTTTGTAGAATCTCTTATATTTTCCCAATTGAATATTTGATCTTTCAAGCTTTCTGGTGAGTAGTGCAATCAAATCAGCTTGACTAACAATATTTCCAATGGGCTCAGAAGATTTTGAACAGCTGCCGCCTGCTTTGAATGTTACTGCTTTTGTTGTTGCAGGTGTAGTTTCGGCAGATGACTCATCATATTCCTCTTCCCCTCTCTCAATCAGGTCAAATTCATGGGCTTTTAGATTTAAGAACAATGCTCGGCTTCATCTTTGCTATATCTTGGCAGTCCTTGATCACCGTAACCTTCATGTCCCATTTCTTCATTAAAGATCTCAGGATCTTGTAGTTGATGTCCTTGTCGGTCATTTCACGTCCTAACTCTCTGAGTTTGTTGATAGACATGGTAATTCTTCCATCGAGTTGATTTATGGTTTCATTTGGCAGCATCTTGAGTGTCTCAAACTTTACCAGTTCGGCTTGCAGTCTGTTGTCCTTGATCAGATCATTCCCTTCGCACATCTCAGCCAATGTATCCCACATCTGCTTCGCAGTCTTGAGGTATTTGATCTTTTCTCTGGTTATCTTGTCCATAGTCTTCATAATGATGTGTCTGGCCACAGTATCCAGATTGGATAATTTCCTTTCCTCAGCATCCATCAGAGAAGGACTCTTTCTGATTCTGGCTCCAACTGTAAATTCTGGATCACCTCCTTCAGCTGGATTGTTGTAGTAGATAATGATAGGTCCTTGTTCAAGAACTTCCATCATTCTGCTGCTTATAGCTCCCAGATGATTGCTCATGAGTATGACCCAGTCTGCATACTCATCAATAGAAAACTTGGGTAAATCATGATACATACCAGAGGTATTATCCATGCTGATTGTGAGTTTTGAAAACAGATGAATTTAAAAACAGGTTTTTCAAGATCTGTTTAAGTGACAACAATGGTTTTTCCTCAAGAACCGATGATACTCAAAGCCAGTGGTCCACAGAACCACTGCTCTGATACCACTTGTAGGTCCCGAATGGGTTTTGTGAGGGAATAAGCCTAGAGGGGAGGGGTGAATAGACTTTTGAAAACTTTTTCGTGCAAGATCAGGTGTGATAGCAGGTTGCCTGATCAAAGTGCGTGTGAATTAGTTTGGACTGATATCCAACTTACTGATTGCCTGATGACAGATCAGATCGGTGTCTATTAGTTTAACTGATGTGCAGAAGCAAGTTTCTAACCTTGTGAAAAACTAGTTTTATAAGATCTGATTCTGCAGTCTATTTTTAATCAGATGACTAAAGTGTCAAACTGATCAGATCAGTTGTTTGATGCAAGACTGATCCTAACTCAGAATATGTATGAAATTTAAACTCAAGTTGTGTGCAGTAGTGTAAAGCAAGTAAAACAGGTAAATGCACACAAGATTTTATAGTGGTTCAGACAACAGTCCTACGTCCACTCTTCCCTATCAGCAGGGGCACCAACTAACCAACTGGACTTAGTTTAATGTGTTAGTCCAACACAGTACAACCAACAGATGTTTCAAGAGTTCTCACTCAACCGATTCCAGAAATCAGAAACTAGAAACCCTAGTCTGAAATCTTGCAAAACAAATGAGATGAACACTTAGAAATATTGCTCTCAAACACTCCAATATCTCCATGGATTCCGGATCATAGGTGATGTGGAAGAAGACATACTTTTCATCGATCACGTTCTTTATCATGGAAGCACAGGTTTCAGAGAGCACTATAGATGTTGCCATTTCTGTAAAACATAAAATCATATAAGCATTTATCAAAGATTAAGCATAAGCATAACCAAAACAAATACCATTTGCATTACTAAAATTGTAACCCTAACACATAATAAATATGAGAAATCAAATATAAGCCACGCAAATTACCAGATAAGCGATTTGTGATTTGTAAAAGCTAGAAAGAATCGCTTGAAAGTTTTGAGTGGTAGAAAAGAAATTTTGGAAACTATTGCGTGTTTGAATGAGAGTAATGCGAAAAGTTTATGAAAATGGTATATTAGGGTTTATATAAGCGAGAGGGAAAGAAAATTTTCACGAAAAGTTTGAAAAATACTCGAGTGTCCTTGACTTAATCGGACGGTTAAAATCAATTTGTTGAAAAGTAATTTCATCGTGTGGTTAGGGATTTAAACTGGCAGACTTTTGGACTTAAAAATTCGCAATAAATGCATTTAACACAAAAATCCCACGTCCGCATTTAATGCTTGCAGGCGTGACGTCATAAAGTAATGGGAACATTAATAGCTAACATAGAGTAGGCATAAAGAGAAATCAGAAAACGTATCTGACTGACTGATATTGTAATCAGTCAGTTACCACTTTGTTCTGATCTGGTTGACCGGATTACTGTTGACCTTACTGATGGTAACCTAATCTTTAGTATTTCCAAACAATGTCCCACTTATCTGATCAAGTTTCTTCTGATGGATTAGAACAATTTTGCTACAGGCACTTAGATAGTGTATCTATAATCGAATCCCTGGAGTTTCTGCGGAAATTGAAAGAGACGGACAACAAGGAACTCTATTCCTTCGTTGGTGGCAACAAGATTGATGTCACGAATGCAGACTTACAGAGGATATTTGGACTCCCAATGGGCAGAAACTACCCTGATGAATTCAATGTCGGGATGTCAGATAAGGAGTATTTGCAGAAGGTGCTGCTGAGGCCTGGGAACATCTCGAATATTACAAATATCAAGGTTCCCTACCTCCGAAGGAAGTACAGGTTGCTTTTCGAGATTGTCTCGAAGGTCATTTTGGGGATTGCATTTAGCCCAGATGCCCTAACTCAGCAGAAGCAGCATGTTATGACTGCTATTATCGAGAAGGCCCCAGATATGAACTGGATGGGGTTGTTCAAGAATAGGCTTTTGCAGGAAACTGCAAAATTTGTTGTTAATGACCAAGACCAGGTGGTTCTGACCAAGAACATCTGTAGTATTCACAAGGTGTCAATCATCCTTGCTGATAAGCTCCCAAACTACCCCTGGTCAGATATTGGGAGGAAACCATACCTGGAGAAGTTCAAGGCTATCTTGCTAAGGGACGAGGAGCTACCTGGGCAATCAGATTATGACCTTGCTCCGTATGTGCCAAAGTCTAAAGCGGCATCATCTGTACAAACGGAAGGAAGAGCCCCACCAAAGGCCAGAGCTACAAAGAGAAAACAGGCTGTGAGTAAGCCTTCTGATGCAGGTGAGAAGAATCAGAAGAAACTCACCTCTATGCTGCCAAAGAAGGCTGGAATGCCTTCTGAGGGTCTTCGCGATGAAGGCAGTGAGGTTGAAATATCAGAATCAGGCGGAGATCAGCCAGCGGGTCAGGAACTGATGGAAGCACCAGGTCAGGTGGAGGCTGGAGAGACAGAAGGAGAACCAGCTGAGGAGGCTCAGACTGAGTCTGAACCATCTAACTCAGCTCATATGAGTTATCTATTTAAAGGCAATGAAACCACCTACTTCCCCAGATCACCGACTCCCTCATCCAAAACACCTTCTCCAATCACCCATATTTCACCTTCTCCTGAACCTTCTCCTATTACCCAGAAAACCCATTCTCCTTCCCTTACCCCCTCACCCAGAAAACAAACACCATCACCTTCCCCAGAAACCGCTCAACTGGAGCACTCGATGAGCGACGACGGCGATTCGCGCCTATTCGTCGACTAACTTTAATCGTTTATTTCGATGCTTGTTGGTTTTTCTGTTTGGGGCTATTTCGATTGATTGTGCTATTCTGGGAATTGCTCGATTGATTTCTGGGTTTGGAACTGATGAAATTGTAATCTGAATTAACCCTAATAATTGGAACAATTTTGAGAATTTTTTTGAAAAATTCTGATAAACTGTGATGAATTATTGGACGTTTGGTTTGTGTGTCCCGATCGGAATAGGTTTTGGAAACCGGGAGAATATGAGGGGAAGGGCTGTGCCGAAATTGGATTTAGGACAGGCCCTTCCGTGCAGTTTTTGAAATTTGAACATGAGCCATTAACAAATAAAAGAATTAAAATTTGATTTAAAATTAATTTTAAGCTTCGAAATAAAATTGGATTTTATTTTATAATTAATTGGATTAATTATTATTTTAATAATCATAAATTGAATTTAAAATTGGATTTTAAGATTTGGTTTAAAAGGTTTATTAAAATTCCACTTGTTAACTTGTTTATTTATTTAAATTCATTAACGCTTTTATAGTCCGCATTATGATTGTTTGGGTAGGCGGCGCCCAATATTTGTCGGACCGTATTAAATGATTGGATAGGTGGCGCCCAAAATATTTGTTAGTCCGTGTAAATCATATTTGGGTAGGCGGCGCCAAATAATTGCTCAAATGTAATGTAGATTAACATGTTGGGTCGATTAAGCAATTAATACCCCGCCTTTAAAACGTTCCTCACTAAAATATGGGTTTTCATTAAATTGAAACGATATCTTCCATCGAAATTAAAAGTAAATCGGGGATTTCGTTCCAATGGGTATTTAAGACCAAAGTCTTTTGCTCGGATCTACATTCAACGGGACTTTTATAGGGACATGTAGTATCGCCGCTTGATGGTTGTAAACCAACTTAACTTTGTCTCACCAGCCAAAACAGGGAAACGAAAGTTAGGGGACATCTGATTGAACTGGGTTCAATCAACTAGGAATTACAGTTTTGCAATTGGTTTGGAGACCTACCAATTTTATTATTACAGCGATCAGCCAAAGCAGAGGTTGTAGTAATAAGAACGTGGATCCTAGTCCATTAAAATTTATTTTGGATATAAATTTGTATTCTTCCGATGAGGTCGTTGAATATGTAAAAATAATGGAGACAAAATAAACACAAAAAAAGGCCACATTTATTTTGATTGTTGAATATTGATCATAGGAATTATGTGTTTAATTCCTGTTTTATTTTATTTCTCTAGGATTGTTGAAATGAATAACTTGTCATTGAGAAGTGTTTTGGAAATGAACAAATTGGTTGGGCCAAACTTTCTCGACTAGCACTGAAACGTTCGTTTGGTGCTCAGGCAAGAAAAGATTGAGTACGTGTTGGACACGCCAATCCCTGCTACCCCGTAGGCTGGTACTGAAGAAGTTGATGCGTTTGACGCCGCAGCTCAGAAGAAGCATCAAGATGATGCTTCCCAGGCTCAGTGTGTTATGCTACTCGGGATGACTTCCGAATTGTAAAGGCAGCATGAGAAGATGCTTCCCTTCGAGATGATCAAGCATCTGAAGGATCTCTTTGATTCTGAATCTCGTTCCGAGATTTATGAAGTGATGAGAGATCTGTTCAGACGTCGACTATCTGATGGAGGTAAGGTTTCTCCTCATGTATTGAAAATGATTGAGCTAATCGAGAAACTTGATCGTTTGAGCATTGAGCTCAAGACCAATGTTACGGTTTACGCCATTTTTCAGTCACTTCCCGATTCATATTCGAGTTTCGTGGTAAACTATAATATGATTAAGACGGAATCAACTATGCTCGAGCTGCATAACATGCTAAAGACTTTTGAGTCTTCCACTGCTAAGGAAAAGCCCGTGCTCATGGTGAGTGCCTCTACTTCCTCTGCTCTAAAAGAAAAGAAGAAGCGAAGGGGCAAGGCAAAGAAAGGCTCCAAGCTATGCTTCCTTAAGCCCAAAGGTGGAATTCAAAAGAAGGATAGGGTGGACAAGGATCTATGTCTCCACTGCAAGCAGAAGGGGCATTGGAAGAAGGACTTCAAGGTTCTAGCAGCTGAAAAGAAGACAAAAGGTGTCTCAGCCATTGGAACAGGTATGTTTGTTATTGAGATAAACATGTCTACAAATGATACTAACTGTTGGGTATTAGATACCGGTTGTGGCTCACATATTTGTACAAATGTGCAGGGTATCAAGGATAACAGGGCAGTTAGGCCGGGTGAAGTCGCCCTACACGTTGGGAATGGAGCCAGAGATGCTGCTGAACGTGTTGACGTTTACGTTTTAGATTTATCCTTTAGTTTTAGACTTGAACTGAATAATTGTTATTTTGTTCCTTCTATTACCCACAACATTATTTCTATTCCGATGTTGGATATTGAAGTTTTTTCCTTCCATTTTGCAAACAATAATGGTTATTTTTCACTTAATGGTGATGTGTATGGAAATACTCCTTTATCTAATGGTTTATACTTGTTGCATTGTGGTTATAATGTTCTTAATATACAAAACAAACTACTCAAACTTAGTAATCATGAAAACCCGACATACTTGTGGCATTGTAGGCTTGGTCATGCAAATGAGAATAGAATTGCAAGATTAAGAAAGTTAGACTACTTAACCCCATTCGACTTTGAGTCTTATGGAAATTGTGAATCTTGTCTCAAGGGAAAAATGACCAACAAACCCTTCCGGGAAAGGGGTTCGTGCCAAAGAAGTTCTAGAGTTGATCCACAGTGATGTTTGTGGACCATTGTTCACTCTAGCTAGGGGTCACTTCGGATACTTCATCACTTTAACTGATGATTTCTCAAGGTATGGATATGTGTATCTTATGAAACACAAATCCAAATCGTTTGAGAAATTCAAAGAGTTTAAGGCTGAAGTAGAGAAACAACTTGGTAAGAGTATCAAGACTCTTCGATCGGATCGAGGAGGTGAATACCTTAGCCATGAATTCACTGATTACTTAAAGTTACATGGAATCCAGTCACAATGGACTCCTCCTGGAACACCTCAGATGAAAGGTGTATCCGAAAGGAGAAACCGAACCTTGTTAGACATGGTGAGGTCCATGATGATCTTCTCCTCCCTTCCGACATTCATATGGGAATACGCATTACAAACCTCAATATACATTCTGAATAGGATTCCATCCAAATCAGTTGAGCATACACCATATGAAATATGGTGTGGCAAGAAGCCAACTTTTACACATATCAGAACATGGGGTTGCCCCGTGATTGTGAAAAGGATGCTTACCGACATGTTGGAATCCAAAGGTGAAAAATGTTATTTTGTGGGATATTCTAAGGAAACTAAAGGATATTACTTCTATCTACCTGGGAAACAATCAATGATTGTTTCTAGGCAGACCAAGTTCCTCGAGGAAGACTATGTCTTTAAGGAACAAGGCCGTAAGACGATGGAACTTGAAGAAATTCAAGAACCACAAATTAACAAGGAGACTGATGTCTTGTCAAAGCAACATGACAAAGAATCAGTTGGAGCATTCAGCAGCTCACATGGTGGAAATTTATCACTAAGTGATCCTATTTCAACCAGTGGGAGCGTAATTGGAGTTGCATTGCCCGAGCAACGAACTCCAAGTAGGCTGAATGAGAACATCATAGTTCAAACTCCTGCTCAAGAGGCATCCGGAAGTGCTCAAGGAGCATCTTGAAGTGTCGCTCTTGAGGCTTTCCCAGTCGACGATGAAATCACTGTACCACAAAATTTTCACGATCAGAATGTGCAGCCTGTTGGTCCCGGTGCAAATGAGTCTTACACGTGTATGGGGGGGAAATACACGTGTTCAGTGATTTTTAAAACTTTTTCTTTTACTGAGATCAGAGGGTCAGGATATCCTGAGAGTTTTGCCCTTAGAAGCACAAATCACCCTAAATCAAAGTCTACTGAGGCAGTGATCCTGAGCAGCTTTTAGAAGCTTCAGATTAGCCCAACTGATCCTGAGTTTTATCAGAGATCCTGAGAAGCTTGGATCAGATAATTATCTTACTGAATACTCAGTAGAGTTAATTAAGTTTTGTAACTATCTGTTCTAGCTAATCAAGAGTGCGGAATGGTTAGCCCTAAGTTTATACTCGTTTTAACATGCTGAAAATCTTCTTCCTTTAATAAATTAGTGGTTAAGGTTGTGATCAATTTGGTGCAAGTTTAGTGGATTGGTTCCAACTGAATGTCAGTAAAGTATGCTTTCAGTGAAAATATGCAACAAATAAAATGCAATACAGAAAGCAAACAACACAGCAATTATAGTGGTTCAGAGACTCAAGTTTCTACGTCCACTCTCTCTGATCTTCAGAGAAATTCCTTAACTCACTTCTCCTAAAGCTTTCAGGCTGACTCACTGCAGCTTACTAACTTTTCTACCTTGAGTTTTCTGGCTGACTCACTGCAGCTTACTAACTCAACACACACAAGTTTTCTGGCTGTCTAAAACAGTTTACTCGCTTCTTCTCTAGAGTTTTCTGGTTGACTAACCTGCAGCTTACTCACTCTTTACAACTCTAACTCACTAACAAATCATACACACTCAAACTACCTTATCAAAGGGTTTGGGTTGGGTTGGTTTCCAACTAGGGTGAGATATCCTTTACAATGAGAACAAATGCAAAGGTTAGGATATCTTTACTAATCTTTGGATATATCTATCAAATCTAGGCTTAGTGAAATGAGCTCTCTTCAATGTGAAACACTTGGGAAATTCTAGGGTTTTCGAGTGCTTCAATTTGCAAGAATACGAATGAGCTCTTGAGTTGCTTTGATTTCCCATAACCTTTTAATGGTGAAGGTCACTGGTATTTATAGGAAACTTCTCCAAGGTCACACTTGAAAAACTATCCGTTGGAGGAGATAGCATCAAGAGTTTCCTCTTCTGGTTATTGATGAACGACTATTTTTAGGGTTTGAACACTCTCTTGCATGTTTTAGGTAATATGCAACCATGTAGCCAATCACCAATTTTTGCAGTCTGGAACATAGTACTACTGACCTATTCAGTGTCCTGTCACTTTCAGTGTCAGTAAAGTACATTGTTGTCTTCCTCCGATTAGTTCTTGTCTTCAGTGAATGTAGACAAACAAAACGGCTCTTTTTAGGTCAATCTCTCTGAATGAGACAACCTTAAACAACACTCAGTCTTGGTTCCTTTTGTCTGCACTTGAATATTTTGGGCAACATTTAATTTCTATAAATGTGCATCTTCCTCAGTTTTGTATGTACTCTGAGCATTCAGGTTTATCTGAGTTCTTCAGTAACTACTGAGTCTTCAGTAACTTCTGAGTCCTCAGTATCTTCAGAGTCTTCAGTGTCTTCTGAGTCTTCAGTGTCTTCTGAGTCTTCAGTATCTAAAAAACATTCCCTGAACTATATCTGCTGACTATACATGGTGCAAATATCTCCTGAATTATCTTATACTGAAACCTGACTCAGACTATCAAGATTATCCTGAACATGTCATACTCAGGGGTTTTGGGATCTAATCAAAACTCTTTATTAAATTCATCTCCCAACACAGCCTGAACAATCACAACTGCGTAAGTCCACTAGAGTTCGTAATTTGATCACCAGATATTATGGTTTCCTCATGGAGGAACATGATGTCGTGGAGATCCCGGATAAAGACGAACCTAAAACTTACACTGAGGCAACATTAGATTTTGACTCGAAGAAGTGGCATGTAGCCATGAAATCTGAGATGGACTTAATGTACACCAATCAAGTATGACACTTGGTTGAGTTGCCGAAAGGGGTCAAACCCATAGGTTGCAAATGGGTCTACAAGCATAAGACCGATGCAAATGGCAAGGTACAAACCTACAAGGCTAGGTTGGTGGCAAAAGGTTATAGCCAATGCGAAGGTATTGACTATAACGAGACTTTCTCACCAGTTGCTAAAATCAAGTCCATTCGAATTTTACTTGCGGTAGCAGCACACCTCGATTACGAGATTTGGCAGATGGATATCAAGACAACTTTCCTCAATGGCAACATTGATAAGGAAGTGTTTATGACTCAACCGAAAGGTTTTATATCAAAGCCACAATCCAATCTTGTGTGCAAGCTTAAACGATCCATTTATGGATTGAAGCAAGCTTCTAGGAGTTGGAATATCCGATTTGATGAGGCTGACAAATTATTTGACTTTGTCAGAAATTTGGAAGATCCGTGCGTCTATCGGAAATGCAGTGGGAAGAATATTGTCTTCATAGTTGTGTATGTCAATAACATACTCATTATTGGAAACAATATCCCACTCATGCAGTCCTGAAAGAATGGTTATCAAAGACCTTCATGATGAAGGATCTTGGTGAAGCCTGCTACATCTTAGGGATCAAGATCCATAGGGATATATCCAAGAAGATGTTGGGGTTGTCACAGTCCACCTATGTAGACAAGGTGTTGAAGCAATTTGCGATGGAGAACTCTAAGAGAGGTTCTCTGCTAGAATGTCATGATATATAGCTGTCTAAGAAGGATTGTCCTTCTACAGACATTGATATCCAGCACATGAAGGATATACCATATGCATCTGCAATTGGATCCATCATGTACGCCATGACTTGCACTAGGCCAGATGTGGCCTTCGCTATCAGCACCACTGGTTGATACCAACTGAATCCGGGTGAACCTCACTGGATTGCTGTCAAGAACATTCTTAAGTACCTCAGAGAGTGTAGTAAGATCACATTTACTACGAGATACTAGGTATCTCATGATGGATGCACAAATACATTAGAGGGTATTGGTATACCCATCCGAGAAACTGTTTGATGTAGTTCCACTATATGTGTCTACGGGTGTCTCGGTTAGTGGGAGTGATGCGATACTCCTTTGACTTGAGGTCAATACACACGACATGTGTGGAGTGATGAACTTTGACCATGACCAACACTTGCACCCTTCCCTGGGTAGATACGGCTTGGATTGAGTTCATCACAAAGTACATGTGCGTGGTAGTTGAGCCAAGAAAAGAATTCATTCCTCAAAGTGGATTTAGAGAAAATACTCATCTTCTCATCATAGTTGAATCAAAGTCATTGGCCAATGCACGTCAACTTGGACTTTGTGGCCAAGTGTGACACGAGTGATCAATTATTGATTAGAGATAAATTGATTAAGTTATTTGGATAGACACTTCATCATGTTCAAGACTAATCGAGTATTCTTGAATGAAGGGAGGAAATCGCAATAGCCCATGTTTCAGTTAAAGGTAGTTGCACGTTTCTCGCAACGTACCTCATGTATTGAGAATATCTGATTTATTGTCTAGGGTTCAATTAAGACCGTTAATTTGACTAATCGCTCTATGTATGAGGGTCTATGGGTCACACAACAAGTAGTTCTCTATTACGGATTATAGTTGGTTGATTAAATGTTAAATTGGATTTAATATTTAATTTATGGAGAATTAATTAACAATAGAGTAATTTGGAATTAATTATTATTGATGTTTAATTAAATTGGATTTAATTAAATAGGAATTCCCAATAATAATATATGGAATATTATTATAGGATTTAATATATGTGGAATCAAATCGTAGAGATTTGACGTATATGAAATTTAAATCCGTAGAGATTTTATATGTGGGAAATAAATCTAAGAGATTTATTTAAATAAAGATTAGGAATTTTTATTTCCCAATCATGTTAGCTTAAGATTTAAGTTGAGCCTCTCCTATATATACGAGCTCTTGGGAATTCATTATAACGTGAGTTCATATTTTCTCCATAAAATCTTGAGTTATAATTTTCCTAGCAAATTCATCTCGGGATTCAACACTGTCAAATCTGTGCATGTCTGTGAACGGGAATTACGTGGATACCATAGTTGAGAAATCTGTGTACGAATTACTATAAGGATTCTATTTATGTTTAACGTAATTAGATTATGCAATTAATTGTTCGTTGTTGGTGAACTGTTTATTCCGCTAGGCATGTTTTACGTGTTTACATGCCTCTATATTCCAACAGTAGTGTCGATCTACTCTCGGAGTAGATGACTGTAGTGTATTTATAATCTCAAAACCAAATTTCGATGAGTGAGAAATTAAATCACGAAGTTGAAATGTCAACACACTTTTTATGAATTAAATAGTGTTGGGAAATGTGGGAGAGTTAATTGAGAATTAACATATCCCACATTGAATAATTAGAGCATTTAACAACTCCTTATAAGTAAGAGTTTGTTAGTAGAATTCAATTATAGTGGCTAATGATTGATTCAATAGCCCACACGCGCGCCCGCGCACCGCGCCCGAGCCCTGGCCATTGGTTCTTGGCAATTGGACTTTCGGTGGACGTTGGTGAGGGCTTGGTGCCTATATTAATTTTTTGGAGTTTGGTCCAACTAAAATAATATGAGCCCAACAAGCAAAGCCCAATCCAGGATTGGGTTGTCCCAAGTGAATTTCAGCACATGTCTGCAGAAATTCGAATTTGAATTCAGACGAACCTAGACGTTAGTATGTCTAAGTTCATAGACGTTTCTCCTGAACGGTTATAACATTTCAGTTACAAAGGCCGCCATAATTTCCATTAAATTCATAACTCCTGAAAGGATTAATTCAGGAGGCGTGTGGCCATTTCTGTACTCTGGAAGTACCCCAACTTCTGCTCATAAATCTCTTAAAGTTTCATCTTCTCTTCTGCTCTTCTTCTCTTTTCTTTCTAGTTAGCTCAGCTCCTGATACAGATGCAGCTTGCCTCTTCTCTTTTTCAATATGCAGAGCTTTGAGCTTGTTGTGCCAGTCAGTCTGTTATCTGAGAGCTTGTGTCATATACTACAAATCCTTCTCTGAAGAGTTCCTCAGATTCAGCTTCTGGATCTTTTTGAGCTTTAGATTCCTCAGGTTTAGAGAAGTCAATAATCTATTTTCTCTAAACTGGTTTTGCAGAGATTTTCCTTTTCTTCTTCTCAGACTCTACAAATGCTACTGATTTTCTTGTCTTGGCTATCTTCGGGTCGACATTCTCAGTAGCAGCATGTGCCTCAGCAGTCAGACTTGTTTCAGCTTTTCTTCTTTCTGACTTTCTCAAGATTATGGCTTCCTGTGTTGTTTGTCCGTCTGTCTGAATAAACTCAATGTCTTCTGGCTCAACTGACTTCAACTTCTCAGTTGTTTCAATCTCTTGCAGAGTTTTCAGTTCCTGTTGGGCTTTCCTCTCAAGGGTTTTTTTCAAGTGTGTATCCAATTTACCCTTTGCTGAATGAGATGTCCTTTCTCCCTTTTTGGCATCATACATTGGGAAGATCTGGGAAAGTGTAGCATCCATGTGAAATTGTTCTTTGTTGATTGCCCTTATTTCTCCAGCTAGAACATCTTGTTCATCTTCTAATCGCCTTAAAACATTTTTGCCAATTAATAGATACTTCTTCTGACAGTGGGGCAAACTGGTTGGAAAAAGCTTCATGCTTGAGGTCTGCCATCTTGGTCATGAGTAAAGAACTCATTTCCTCAACAACTTGCTTTATCATCTCTTCATTCTTCTCTGACAACTTCTTTTCCAAGTAGACTGTGTCCTTTCATTGAATTTCTGATTCAGCTCATCAAATATATTTCTGGATACTTCACCCATCTTAGTGTCCAGAGCAGTGATCCTCTCAGCTACATCAGTCTGAACTAATTTCACTTCAATAGAGGTGCTCAGATTCTCCATTTTCTGAGTTTGATCTTTCAGAGCAATCTCCATCTGAGTCATATGTTCTTGTTGGTCCCGTTTTGAAAACCCATGAATGCGTTAAATATCATGTAATGCATATAAAACAGGGGTGAGGGAATGGTGATTCCAAATTTTCTTTTTAAACCATGTGTGTTTTGCTTATAATCAAATGCATATGGCAAGTTAAGAACATAAAACAGTAAAGAACACACGATTTTATAGTGGTTCGGAGTCCAACTCCTACATCCACTCTTCCCTATCAACAGGGGCACCAACTTAACCAACTGGACTTAGTTTTATGTGTTAGTCCAACACGATACAACAGATGTTTAATGAGTTCTCACTCTCTCGGGACTTATCTCCCTCACGGGATTGCCTACCCTCCCTTTCGGGATTGCTTAGATGTTTAACGAGTTCACACTCGCACCCAGAAAGTAAGCTAGTCCAACTAACTTACAATCCTTGCTTAACAAAACTTAACATAACACTCGGTTTGGGTAAAGATTGTTTGGTGTCCAACTAGGGTGAGATTTCCCCTTACATTTGTTTAGCCTTAATGCTAAGGTTGGGAAAATCTCTCTAAGCTTAGGATATTCCATTTGTGCTTAGATCTAGGGTAGAACACTCTTGAATATATGTGTGTATTTCTTTCTCAGTGTTCTATGGTGGAAATGCTAGATGATTTGGCTCTGTAGCTTCAATGGTGTTTTCACGCATTTCACACACTTAATTTCATGGAAGAGCTTGTATTTATAGTGTGGTTTTGAATGTTACCGTTGGATGGAGTCACATTCAAATCCATACTATTCTGTAGCTTTTTGCAGTTTTTTCAGCCTTGTTGTCTTCCTCTCATTGGTCCAGGTCAGCTGAATCTAACGGCTATATTCTTCAGGATCCTTGATTCAGCAGACTTTTCTTCAGCGGACCTTGTCTGATCAGGTATACTGACACTCAGGCTAAGTGAGTTCAGTTCTTCTGACTTCAGACATCCTGACCCTCAGGTCACTAGCACTCTGGCTATCTGATCAGTATTCTGGTTCTCAGTGAACATGACTTCAGATAACTTATCTCTAGGTGACATCAGATCAGTACGCCTGTGTTTACTGTTCAGATCTTTTGACTCTTATCTTCTGATTTGGTAGTCTGATTTAGTATGCAGATTTCGGGTTTTCTGATATCTGATTTCTTCTCGCGTCGATCGATCGGCTTCGCTTTGATTAGATCGATCTAACTGATTGAAGATATCAGGTTAGCTCATCAGTTTAACATTTTAGGTCAGTTGCATCAGGTTATCTAATCTGATCTCGATCACGTCTGATCTCGATCAGTCTTATCTGCTCCTCTTCTGATCATCAACCTTCTCTTCTAATCTTTTGGCGGTTATGTTACGATCGGCATGCGCTCTTACGATCACCAAATCGGCTCGTCGTCATACGGTCATCTAGTCTGATCTTTTGATATGGTCACCTGGTATGTTCATCTTATCAGCATATCTGCTCTAGTCATCGGATCAGGTAACTCTCCTTCTTCTGATCATCTGGCTTAACTTTTCTTCTTCTGATTTTGCACAGCTCATCAATTAACTCGGAACTCATCCTACTCATCGATCTCGTCGGTCTCTCACCTCCTTCTCGTCGATCTCGATCATCTTAAATGCGATTCCATGAGTTCCCCCTCAACTTGTTCTCTCGTTCCCCTCAAGCTTGTTATCGTAGATTAGCTTGAATAACACAAGTTGATAATGTTTTGGCATAATTCATCAAAACTAAAATATCCCAACAGTTCTGCCACTTGTTCAACTTTCTTCAGTGCATCCAGAATTGGAGTTAGATCAATCTCTGGAGCATGTGAAGTTTGTTCTGTTTGAACCTCAGTCTGCATACCAATATCAACACACTTAATGATAGATTCTTTTGGGATATTTTAGTTTTGATGAATTATGCCAAAACATTATCAACTTGTGTTATTTAAGTTAATCTACAGATAACAAGTTGAGAGGGAATGAGAGAACAAGTTAAGGGGGAACTCATGAAATCAGACAAAGATGATCGAGATCAGACGAGGCTGCAGATGAGGCTGATCGAGATCAGATGAGTAGGATGAGTTCCGAAATGAATCGATGAACAAAGATCAGAATCGATGAACAAAGGAAATCAACAATCGATGAACAAAGTGATTTCAAAGAGACAAAAAATCAGGCGAGATGATCAGATCTGTTAGACACACAAAAGCAGTTGGTCAATAAGAAGGTGACAACACATATATGGATGTGACATAAAGCTGCAAGCAACAGTGCAAAAGGACAAAGAAAAGCTGGAAGATTATTAGTATGGATTTGAATATTACTTTCCAATGGTAATATTTAAATCCACTCTATAAATACATTGCACTATCTTCAAAATCAGAAAATGGAGGATGCTGCAAAGTGAAGATTAAAGCCAAATATTCAAGCAACTCCATTCAAGAACACAGAGTGTTGGACCGGGAGCACAATCAGAATTGATGTACTGTCCTCGCAAACCAATACGGGTCTTTTCTAGTGTGCTTTGTCCTCACTCACACACACCCTGAAAACTTCCCAGGGGTCACCCATCATGAAATTGCTCCAAGCCAAGCACGCTTAACTTTAGAGTTCTTTCACAATGGACACCAGAAAAGAAAATGCACCTTGTTGGTATGAGTAGTACTAATTCCTTTTAAAGTGCCTTGTGTTGAATGCCTTAGTCGTGCTACGATCAGACCATATTTCAGGACTCGAATCATCTGGCACACGACCTTGGCTGGGAACTGCTGGAACTCATATCCCAACAATCCCCAAAGAAGGTTGTCGGCTGTGAGGACTAAAGGTCTCTTGAAGCGAGATTCCTCATTTGACCAACAACTGCTGCCACCGGGATTCGAACACACGACCCGCGCTCTGATACCACTCGTTGGACCGGGAGCACAATCAGAATTGATGTACTGTCCTCGCAAACCAACACGGATCTTTTCTAGTGTGCTTTGTCCTCACTCGCACACACCCTGAAAACTTCCCAAGGGGTCACCCATCATGAAATTGCTCCAAGCCAAGCACGCTTAACTTTAGAGTTCTTTCACAATGGACACCAGAAAAGAAGATGCACCTTGTTGGTATGAGTAGTACTAATAAATTCCTTTTAACATGCCTTGTGTTGAATGCCTTAGCCGTGCTACGATCAGGCCATATTTTAGGACTCGCATCATCTGGCACACGACCTTGGCTGGGAACTGCTGGAACCCATATCCCAACACAGAGCATTACATATCCAAATTTACCCAAGAGTGTTCTTCAATCTATCTAAGCATAAATGTCAAATCATAAGCTTAGAGAGATTTTCTCAACCATAGCTTAAAGGCTAAAACAATGTAAGGGAAAATCTCACCTAGTTGGAAATAACTCCAAACCAAAACCCTTTCTTGAGAGAGAATTAGTGGTTAAGTGAGGTAGTTAAGAAGCAATCCCTCAATGGAGGGTAGGCAATCCCGTGAGGGAGATAAGTCCCGAGAGAGTGAGAACTCATTAAACATCTATAGGCGATCCCGTGAGGGAGATAAGTCCCGTTGAGTGAGATATATGTTGGTTTAGTTGGTGCCCCATGAAGGGAAGAGTGAATGTAGTAGTTGGACTCCAAACCACTATAAAAATAACTGTGTTCTTATTTGCTTTCATATTAACTGTCATACATACTTTAGCAAATCTGCATAACAAATTTGTAAAAAAAAATATTTAAGTCACCTCCCATTGAGATTTTACGAGTTTTAAATCGGGTTTTTCGGGACCAACAGATTCTTCAGTAATTTTGGCATAATTAATAATGGTGCCAAAAGGTACCTGAAGGGTTCTATCTTCAGTCTGAGGATTTTGAGTATCAGCAGCAGAGATGATCCTTTCAGCATCTTCCTTTTCCGTTTCAGGTTCTTTCTCTTTGTCTCCATTACTTCCTTCATCTTTGTCTTTTTCTTTCTCAGCACCACTTGTCTCACCAGTCTCAGTTGGCCTCTTCTCAGCAACTTTTCTTTTCACCAACTCATCAAACTCTGAAACCTTTATCCTGAGTTTGGTTTTTCTGAATCCTGAGAACTCAATGAGTAATGTTGTTTCCTCATTCCACCATTCTTCACCTTTGAATGAAGCAATATTTAGCATATCAGGAAGAGTTTGATTCAGGATGTAGACTGTAGTTCTCAATCTGATGAATAAATCCTGAAGATCAGGAAATTCTGAAAGCTCAGGGTATCTGTCCATCACAAATCGTTCCCCCTTGCTTCGCCATTCTAATTCCTCTGCTTCTCCCTTTTTCAGAGGTTATGGGCTAGATTTATCAAGAGAGGGTTTATAAGTTGTTTAAACTATTTGAAGGTCTAATGGGTCCAGAAAAGGTGCAGCTAATAAGGCATCAAGATTTAAGAGTTCTTGGGATTCATTTGGCTCCGAGGGTTCTGAGGGTGGGATCTGAGTTTGGCTGTCTTTAACAGGTGGTTGAGAACCTGTAAAGATTTCTTGGGAGATTTTATCAGTTGCAATGGAAGTTTCCATTACTTCAGAGAATACGTTTTCATCCTCAATTATCTTTTTTTCACCAATGGTTTTCACCACCTGAACTAGCACTTGCAGTGGTGACTTTAGACCAACATGAGCCTCAGTCTGAGCTTCCACTTGTTCAGCTTCATCGACTTCTTTTTCAGCAATTGTTTTTAACCTTCTCCTCTTTTGTTGTGGAGCCAAGACCTTCTTCTTCATCCTTTCTCCAGTCTCTCTCTTTACTTTCAGAAGAGTCTGAGCTCTAGCTTTCTTCTCTTCTTCAGAAACAAGCCAAGTAGTTTTTGCTGATTCTCTCTTGGTCCTCTTGGTTTGAACTTGCTCAGCCACAGATGTTTGTTCCTCCTCAGATTCTTCCACTGCTATCTCTTCCTGAGATTCAGCCTCCTTTTCTTTCTTCTTTTTCAAAGCTCTCTTTGATGGCTGTCTAAAAATAATCCTTGAAGTGGGAAATCCAGTTGTTGGAGAGAATGTATCCATGTCATCTCTGGCTGTTTCAAGGATGTATGCAATCTTTGTGGCAAACAACACTTTGCCTTTCACCACAACGGTGTCCTTCCCTTTAGTGATATGCTTCGTTTGATCACTAATAATCTTGATTAGGAATTGTAGCCAGTTGAAATCAACTCGAGGAGAATCCTCAATGGTTGCCATCAATCTCAACTTTGGTTTGATAATTTGTTCCAAACTGCCAGATCCACTCATAAGGCATTTGGACACAATATCAAGCAGCATAATATACTTCTTTTTTAAAATCTTTTTATTGAGAGTAGCTTCAAACTTGATAGGCTTCTCTGTAATTTTGTTCAAATACTCCTGCTCTTTCCCAATCATATAAATAGTAGGATCTTCCCCCACAAAACATTCAACTCAAAGACCTCATTAAAGTTTTTAGGAATAATGTAAAAATCCCTAAAAACTTTAACATATTGTGAGCTATCTGAGAGTTGAGTAACAGTGATACTTGAATGCATGCACCCATCATCATCGATTACAAGATTTGAAATAAATTCAAGTACCTCTTGATTCCATTCCGCCTCTGGTTTGTTTCCAACCAAGTATGTGAGATTTGCAAGATGAATCATATGCAGAGCTTCCTCTTCATGAGCTTCGTTCTCTGTTCCCTCGAAAGATACAACATTTTCTTAGAAAGGTTTATTGGAAATGGCTAGCTTCGCGTAGATCGACGGTGGAGTCATTTTTTATTTTGAGGAGGGGAATGTTTTGTAGAGGTTTTATGGAAAGATAATTTGTAGGGAATTTTGAAGACGAAGAAGTTTGTATGCAAGATGAACAGTTTCCAGCGAAAATTTGGGTTTTTATAAGGAGTTTTGAAGATAGACGGTTGAGATTATCATCATTGAACTGATGGTCCAGATTGAAAGTAGATTTTGTCATTGAGCTTAATAAGGGTAATAATCTGGCTTCATTTGGCTAAATTGCAGTAGACAGTTACCCAAAATGATGATTAAGCACAGTTTTCAAGACAGTCATCTACGGACTGTTGACTTTCCCGAATCCGAAACGTCCAGCCCAAAAGTTCAGGCATTATGTATTTATTTCAAATTATTATTGAGTAATCTCTTAGTGAAATAAATGCGGTGAATTAAATGCATGAGTTAATATTACTTCAGGCTAATTTTCTTCCAGTCTTACTGAATATTAACCTTGACAACATTTAGTGAGTTTGCCTCAGCTGACCCATCGTCCCTGGGTTCTTCAGTACCCAACTGAAGATCAGTTGTCCTGAGTTCTCAGTGTTACTGAAAACTTCATACTTCAGAAAACCTTCAATTTTTCAAATTAATTCATTCTTCTGGATCCAACATTCCTAATTCAACTGATAGTTCCTGAAATCTTAACTCAGCCAAAGGTTTTGTCAAAATATTAGCTCTCTGTTTATCAGTATGATTTCTCTCCATTCTGATATCCTTCTTCTCAACATGATCTCTTATGAAGTGATGTCTAATATCAACATGCTTACATCTGGTGTGCAATACCAGATTTTGTGTAATAGACACTGCACTATTATTATCACAAAATATAAGTACTTCATTGGCTACAATCTTATAATCCCTCAATTGTTGTATGAGCCAAAGAATCTGTGAACAACAATTTCCTGCAGCCATGTATTCAGCTTCAGTAGTACTGGTTGCTACTGAGGTCTGTTTCTTTGAAAACCATATTAGTTTATTTCCAAGAAATTGACAAGTTCCTGTAGTAGACTTCCTGTTAATTCTACAACCACCATAATCAGCATCTGAATAACCAGTTAATTCAAGATTATCATCAGCTAGATACCATAATCCTCTATTTGTTGTGCCTTTAAGATATCTCAGAATCTTTTTGGCAGCTTCCATGTGACTAGCTTTAGGATTAGTTTGGTATCTTGCATATATCCCAACAGCAAAAGTAATATCAGATCTACTTGCTGTGAGATATAGTAATGATCCAATGATCCCTCTATAATTAGTGTGATTAACTGACTTACCTTCAGGATCAGGATCCATCTTGTAGTTTGTATTCTTAGGAATCCTAACTGCATTGCAATTCTATATACCATATTTAGCAATCAGATCTCTGGTGTATTTTGCCTGATTGATGAATATTCCTTCCTTAGATTGTTTGACTTGAAGTCCTAGAAAGAAATTCATCTCCCCCATCATTGACATCTCAAACTTTCCTTTCATCAGGTCAGAAAACTTCTTACACATATCCAAATATGATGTCATCCACATAAATCTGAACTAGTAGGATATCCTTCCCATCTTCTATCCTGACCAAGGTTCTATCAACAGTTCCTTTGGTAAAACCATGGTCAGTAAGAAATTGAGAAAGTGTATCATATCATGCTCTGGGTGCTTATTTTAGACCATACAAGGCTTTTCTGAGCCTGTAAACTTGGTCATTCTGACAAAAGCCAGGAGGTTGTTCCACATAAACCTCTTCTTTAAGCACACCATTCAGAAATGCACCTTTCACATCCATCTGATAGACTGTGAATTTCATATGAGCAACATATGCAAGAAATAATCTGATGGTTTCTAGTCTTGCAACAGGTGCAAAGGTTTCATCATAGTCCGATCATTCTTCTTGGGAATATCCTTGTGCAACTAGCCTTGCCTTGTTTCTTACAATGTTGTTGTTTTTATCTCTCTTGTTCTTGAACACCCACTTAGTTCCAATCACATTGTGCCTCTTAGGTCTGTCCACTAGCTCCCAAAAGTCATTTCTTGCAAACTGATTCAGCTCTTCTTGCATAGCAGTAATCCAGAAAGAATCTTGAAGAGCTTCTTCAATCTCAGTAGGTTCTTTTTCAGATAGGAAGCAACAGAATAAAGCACTTTCACCATGGAACCTTCTTGTTTTAACACCTTCAGATAGATCACCCACAATCTGACTTGAGGGATGACTATCTAACCATGTTCTCCTGGATGTTCCCCCCTTCAATAGTATCCTCAACATTAGAAATGTTAGGTTCAGGTAATTCATTAAACTCGGGGAACAACAGAAAAGGAGAGAGTGAATCATCTTCCTCAGGGGAATTTTCATTTAGAACATTGTCAGTGACATTTGTTCCCCCTTGATTGATAGATTCAGAATTTGACTCAGCTGTGACCACATCTTCATCGGCATTACATACCTGAGTCTGAACGGGGGTTTTTATAGATTGGTCAGCTTCAGTGTGTTGACTTTCTTTCAGTGGAGAACCATCATCCTGAGTTTCATCAGCCTGAGTATTTCCATCATGAGCTTCTTTGTCGAGTCTGACTCACTCCATTCATAGAAACTGACTGGCTTCTTTTTGTCAGGCTTAGAGGATGTTTTGATATTTCTCTTTAGGCCAAGTCTGGTGATTCTCTTTGTCAAGTCTCCTGAGTCGTGTTCCTGTTTCTTCTGAATACAAGTAGGTTCATTAAAAACAACATGAGGTGTTTCTTCCACAATAAGGGTCCTACAGTTGTAGACTCTGAAGGCTTTACTGACTTCAGAATATCCTAAGAATATTCCATCATCAGCTTTGCTATCAAACATTTTCAACTGATCTTTACCATTATTGTATATGAAACACTTACAACCAAACACACGAAAGAAAGAGATAAGAGGCTTCCTTTCATTCTACAGCTCATATGGTGTTTTCTCTTGATTCTTTGTCAGCATGGATCTATTCTGAGAGTAGCATGCAATGTTGATAACTTCGGCCCAAAATCTCTTAGGAATGTCAGCTTCATCAATCATTATTCTTGCAGCTTCTTTCAGAGTCCTATTTCTTCTTTCAGCAACCCCATTCTGTTGTGGGGTCCTTGCAACTGATGTTTCATGAGCTATTCTATTTGCTCCACAGTAATCAGATATAATATGGTTGATAAACTCAATGCCTTTATGTTGGGAGATGAATTTAATAAAGAAGTTTTGATTAGTCTTGATAGTTTGAGTCAGGTTTCAACGCATAGATTGTTCAGGAAGATATCTGCAGAATGAATAGTTAGCAGATATAGATCAGGTTAGATCTTGAAGTTACTGAAGAACTCAGAAGGTACTGAGTAACTAAAGAATCGATGAACTCAATGTTCAATGTTCAATGTTCAATAAGAGATGATCTTTGAAAAAATGAAGACTCAGATATTACTGAAGACTCGGAAATTGTCAAGACATCAAGACTCAAAAAGTTGTCAAGACACCGAAGACTCAAAGAAGTTGTTTGAAGACATCAAGACTCAATTGAGTTCTTGAAGGCTCGAAGAAGATACCTAATACTCGAAGATAACCTAAATGTTCAGAGGCGCTGGATAATATCTATCTGAAGACTACAAAACTGAGAAAAACGCACATGTTCATAAAAGTAGATATTGCCCAAAACATTCTAGTGCAGACAAAAGGAACTAAGTCTAAGTGTTGTTTAAGGTTGTCTCACTCAGAGGGATTGACCAAAAAGAGTCGTTTTGTTTGTCTACATTCACTGAAGACAAGAACCTATCAGAGGAAGACAACACTGTACTTCACTAACATTGAAAGCGATAGGACCCTAAATTATGTCAGTAGTACTAAGTTCCAGACTGCAAAAATTGGTGATTGGCTACACGACTGCATATTTCTTAAAACATGCAAGGGAGTGTTCAAACCCTAAAAATAGTCGTTCATCAAACACCAGAAGAGGAAACTCATAGAGCTATCTCTTCCAACAGATAGTTTTTTCAAAGAGTGACCTTGGTGAAGTTGCCTATAAATACCAGTGACCCTTTACATTGAGAGGTCATGGGAAATTTCAAAGCAACTCAAGAGCTCATTCGTATTATTGCAAATTGAAGCACTCAAAAACCCCTAGAATTTCCCAAGTTTTTCACATTGGAGAGAGCTCACTATTCTAAGCCTAGATTGATAGATATATCCAAAGCTTAGAAGAGATATCGTAGCCTTTGCATTAGTTCTTATTGTAAAAGATATCTCACCCTAGTTGGAACCCAACCCAAAACCCAAACCCTTTGTTAAGGTAGTTTGTGTGTGTTTTGTTAGTGAGTTATAGTTGTAAAGAGTGAGTAAGCTACAGTGAGTTAGCCAGAAAACTCTAGAGAAGAAGTTAGTAAGCTACTTGTGGTAGTCTGAACACTTGTGTGTGTTTGAGTTAGTAAAATTTCTGTGAGTCGCCCCGGAAAACTCAAGGTAGAAAAGTGAGTAAGCTACAGTGAGTTAGCCTGAAAGCTTTAGGAAGTGGTTAAGGAATTTCTCTGTAGATCAGAGAGAGTGGACGTAGGAGCTTGAGTCTCTGAACCACTATATTGTGGTGTTTGCTTTCTGTATTGCATTTTATCTGTTACATGTTTTTCACTGAAAGCATATTTCACTGATATTCAGTTGGAACCAATCCACTGAACTGCATAAAATTGGTCACAGCCTTAATCACTGTTTTATTAAAGGAAGAAGATATTTCAGCAAAGCTAAAATGAGTATAAACTTAGGGCCAACCATTCCGCACACTTGAGTAGCAAGAACAGATAGTTACCAAACTGAACTAACTCTACTGAGTGTTCAGTAAGATAATTATCTGACACAAGCTCCTCAGGATCTCTGATAAATTCAGGATCAGTTAAATTTAATCTGAAGCTTCTGAAAGCAGCTCAGGATCATTGTCTCAGTAGACTTTTACTCAGGGCAATCCGTGCTTCTCAGGATAAAAATATCATGATAACCTTACCCATATGACCTCAGTGAATAAAAAGTTTGAAAAATCACTGAACACGTGTATTCCCCCCTATACACGTGTGAGACTCGTTAGCACCGGGACCAACAAGTGGTATCAGAGCAGTGGTTCATTTTGACCACTTGCTTTGGTAACCATAGTCTATTTGCTGAAAGAATAGATCTGTTTGCTGATATCTTACAAGGCTCAGTCATCATGCCTTCTAAGAAACTTCATATGTTCTTTGTTGAGAGCTATGACCTATGGAGACTGAGAATGCAGGCTCATCTGTATTCAAAACATGAAAGAATGTGGAGAGTGGTTTCTGAAGGACCATTCAAATTTATTGTTGTAAATCCCAGAATCACTGATACTGAGAGAAATGATCCCAGGGATGAATTTCCTAAACCTGATGACCAACTGACTCCTGATGAGAGAAAGTTAGTCAATCTGGACTACATTGCTAAAGATACTTTGTATAGCACTATTGATGATGGTGTTATGGGGATGATTTCTCCTTGAAACCGCAAAAAAAATATGGGACACACTTGCCATTATGTGTTAAGGCACAAATCATATTAAGGAAATCAAACTTTCGCTTTGCTATTGGAAAGTTTGATGGCTTTTGAAAATGGAAGATGGTGAGTCCATTGACAAACTTGAGGTCAGATTCACTAACATCATGAATGATCTGAGTGCTCTTGGGAAAAGATACCCACAGAGAGAAGTGGCACTGAAAAAATTCTTAGAGGATTGTCTAAGAAATGGGATATACATGCCGTGGTGATTGAAAACACCAAAAAATATTGATTCCATGCCATACCAATAAGTTTTCTCCGAACCAAAGCTTATGAGTTTGTGATTGACAAGAAAACTAAGAAATCGGACAAAGAAAGATGATTCTTCATCTAGCAAGAATGTGGCTTTTAAAGCCAAAGAGAAACCCTGTAAAGCTAGAGAGTCTGAAAACTCACTTGCCAGAAATCAGGATGAGCAAGAGGATAAGCTAGTACTGATGGCAAGGAGGTTTGAAAGACTCAATAGCAGAATATGGAAAATATAAGAAATACTACAGAATCACAGTGCAGGAGAAACTTAGAAGTCGAGGATGATTCATTCGAGAAAAGAAGGACCCGAAGTCAAGGGTCCTCATCCAAGAAGAAGGACCCAAGACCAAGGAGGAAAGTGATCGGGATGATGATACCAACAGATCTTTACAACCGTCGGAAGAAAGGTTACTTTCAATATGTCCATCTGGAAATGAGTACTAAAGAAAGAAAGGAGAGACAAGCCAAGAGAGATGAAGATCTCCGAAGAAGAAAGCTATGATTGCGAAGAGGAAGAACATTCGAAGAAGGTTCCAGTTCCTCGATGAGATTTTTTCAAAAGCAGATGATGATGATGATGTCTCATCTTATGGTCAGGAGGAGGTAAATTCTTCTATCTCTCGTTGTTGCTCCTACACAAGCACATGAGTTCTCAAGTTCAACATGAACAATAATTTTGACTGATGGATTCGTTTGAGAATCTTATGAAGGACTATTTTGTGTTACAAGAACCGCTCCATCGAAACTCAAGAGCGTAACAAGGAACCCGATCACGAGAATCAAGTGGAAAGACTTCTAAAAATGTTGAGATCACTTCTCAATTGATGGGAACTATTGATGAATGGATGTTACGAAAGTACAACTCTCAGAAAAAGAGAAGGTGATAGAGATCCCGAATGGAAAATTAGAGAAATCCACTAAAGAGATTCAAATTATCGTAATCCGAGTTCAATGACCTCTTTGAGAAGCATGAAACTCTAAAGAAATGTGAGGATAGTCTTGTAGAGAAAGTTAGCTCTATTGAATTCTACATCTAAAGTAATAGATGAAATTCGAGAGTTATCAAAGACCAAGAACTATAAAAAGCCGGATTGGGATACATTCCGGGGGAACCTCACAAGGTCTTCTCAATGTCTTTCTAGTAGCACCAAGATCGCCTTTGTTAAACCAGTGGCATCTAATCTTCTTACTGAAGAACAGCCCAGAGTTTTAGACAAGGGTAAAGGACCTATGGTTTCAAAAAAATAGAAGGTTCAGGGAAGAAAGCCCAAACCTCAGGAAAAAGGCTAGAAAACCTAACACTTTCGGAGGGAAATTTTCAAAGCTAGTACTTCAAAGCCTCAAAGCTAAGAATACCAACTCAAGAGATCTGTGAACCATCGGAGGAATTTTCGGAAGAGAAACACTTTCAGAGAGATATTCTCAATTGAAAAGATCAAGTCCTCAGATTACTGAAAGTCCCCAATTTTAGTACAGGCAACCTAAACCCCACTTGTCTAAGGGTAAAGGTTTCAAACCCAAGTCACAGAGACAGAGACCAAAGTGCACCAAAGCTAAGGCACTTGAACAAAAAGCCCGAACCCAAGAAGAACTCTAAGGCTCATGTTCATGCTAAGGCCGCACTCATACACAAGGTAATCGCCAAGGCACCTAGGGTAGTGAATGTGTATGTAGATGTTTATGGAGACAAATCAACCACTCTAAAGTAATTAGAGTTATCGAGGATTTGGGTTCCAAAAGGCAAAATAACTCCGTAGGACCCTACACTAAATGGGTACCTAAAAACTTATCTGCTTTTTTCGTAAAGGAAAAGGAAAAGAAATTGGTGAATACAACAACAAGACCGATGAGTGGAAATGAATTGACACCGATGTATGGTATCCGGACGGTGGATGTTCAAGACATATGATGGATATAAGCAACTACTCAACGATTTGTTGTGTTGAGCAAAAAGGCCCTCGGATCACATTTGGAGACAACTCAAAAGGACAAACCGGGGATATGGAACTCTTGAAGTTGATTCTGTTCATATCCATGGTGTTTCATATGTGTCCGCGGTTTAAAGCATAACTTGCTTTCTATCACCAATTCTGTGACAAAAGGATTCAAAGTTGAGTTCTCAAAAAACTTATGTTATGTGAAAGACAATACTTCACGTAAAATTTTACTTGACCGGTACTAGAAAATGAAATGTGTATCTTCTTGATTGGAAATTATCTCCTAAAGATACATGTTTGGTTGCAAAAAGTTCCACCGATACCCGGTTGGTTGTGGCACAAAAGACCTAATCACTTAAACTTTAAAAACTCTGAACAAACTTGCAAGATTAGCACTTGTGAGGGGTTACCAAATGAAGTGTTCAAGAAAAGATCATGTTTGTGATGCCCGAGGAAAAGGAAAACAAATCGAAAGCATCTTTCAAAAGCAAAGTAGATGTTTCTCTTGACAGAATCTGCTTGCTCGTTACATATGGATCTCTTTGGTCCAAGAACACCGAAAGCACAAATGGCGCGAAATATACACTTGTGGTAGTTGATGACTACTCTAGATACACATGGGTCATATTCTTACTTAGTAAGAAGGAGACTGGCACAAAACCGCCGAAATACTAAAAAGGCTCAAGATCTTGAAAAAGAATCTGAAAGTGTGGTCAAGATCGACGGATAAAGGAACCGAGTTTATCATTCATATCATATCCGATTATTCGAAGCAAATGGAATAACCCATGAAACATCACCGCAAGGACCCCACAATGAATGGTATTCTGAAAAGAAGAAATAGGACTCGAAAGAAGTTTGCAAAAACAATGATTCTTTGAAGTGATATTCCTAAGAGATTTTTGGGTTGAAGTTATCATCATCGATCTTACTCTCGTAACAGATCCATGTTGACCAAGAATCAAGGAAAAACTCCATATGAAATGGGAATGAAAGGAAGCCTCTTGTTTCTTTCTTTTCGTGTGTTTGGTTGCAAGTGTTTCATACACAATAATGGTAAAGATCGGTTGAAAACTTTTGATAGCAAAGGCGATGAAGGGATATTCTTAGGATATTCTCAAGCCGGTAAAAGCCTTCAGAGTTTACAAATGTAGGACTCTTATTGTGGAAGAAACACCTCATGTTGTTTTTTGATGAATCTACTTGTGTTCGTAAGAAAGAGAACATGACTCAGAGAATGTACCAAGAGAATCACCGACTTAGCTTTGAAAAAAGAAATCCTCTGAACACGAAAAGAAGAAGTCGGTCACTTTCTATGAATGGAGTGAATCGGGACTTCGAACAAAGAAGTTCGGGATGAAAAAAAAGCTCGGGATGGTGAGACTCGGGATGAAAAATTCTTCACTAAAGGAAAGCCAACACATTGAAGTCGAATTAATCTGAACATACACCGTTTAGACTCGGGTATGTAATTACGATGAAGATGTAGTCACAAATGAGGCAAACTCGAATCTATCAACCAAGGGGAACAAATGTCTCCGACAATGTTCTCAATGGAATTTCCCACGGAAGATGATTCCTTTCTCCTTTTCTCGTTATTCCCGAATTTGATGAACTGCTGAACCTAACATTTCGATGTTGAGACACTCTTGAAGGGGGAACATCCAGAGAAAATGGTTGGATAGCCATCCTACAAGTCGATTGTGGGTGATCTATCGGAAGGAGTAAAACAAGATGGTTCCTTGGTGAAAGTGCTTTTATTCTTTGTTTTCTATCGGAAAAGAACATCTTTGAGATTGAAGAAGCGCTACAAGACTCATTATGGATTGTTGCTATGCAAGAAGAATTGAATCAGTTCACAAGGAATGAAGTTTGGGAGCTAGTGGACAGACCTAAAAGGCACAATGTAATTGGAACTAAGTGGGTGTTCAAGAATAAGAGAGATGAAAACAACAACATTGTGAGAAATAAGGCAAGGCTAGTTGCACAAGGTTATTCCCAAGAAGAAGGCTTGGATTATGATGAAACCTTTGCACCGCTGTAAGACTAGAAGCCATCAGTTGTTTCTTTGCATATCTTGCCCACATGAAATTCACAATCTATCAGATGGATGTGAAAAGTGCATTTCTGAATGGTGTGCTTAAGGAGGAAGTATATGTGGAACAACCTCCACGATTTTGTCAAAATGACCAAGTTTACAGGCTCAGGAAAGCCTTGTATGGTCTTAAGCAAGCACCCCGAGCATGGTATTATACCCTTTCTCAGTTTCTTACTGATCATGGTTTTATCAAAGGAACTGTTGATAGGACTTTGTTCAGGATAGAAGATGGAAAGGATATTTTACTAGTTCAGATCTATGTGGATGACATCATATTTGGATCTCCATATCATCAGTTGTGTGAAAAGTTTTCTACTCTGATGAAAGGAAAGTTTGAGATGTCAATGATGGGGAGATGAATATCAATCAAGCAAAATACACCAGAGATCTGATTGCAAAGTATGGAGTACAGAATTGCAATGCAGTTAGAATTCCCATGAATACTAACTACAAGATGGATCCTGATCCTGAAGGCAAATCAGTAAATCACACTGATTATAGAGGGATCATTGGATCATTTCTATATCTCACGCGACAAGTAGGCCCGATATAACATTTATTTGTTGGGATATGTGCAAGATACCAAGCTAATTCTAAGGCTAGTCACACATGGAGGCCGCCAAAAGATTCTCAAATATCTTAAAGGCAATCGTGAATAGAGGATTATGGTATCTAGTGATGATAACCTTGAATTAACTGAGGTTATTCGGATGTTGATTATAGAGGATGTAGAATTGACAGGAAGTCTACCACAGGAACTTGTCAATTTCTTGGAAGTAAACTGATATCATGGTTTTCAAAGAAACAAACCTCAGTAGCAACCAAAGATTATCAAGTTTGAATACATGGTCAGCAGGAAGTCACAGTGCCGCATTCTTTAGCTCGCACAACAATTGAGAGATTATAAGATTATAGCCAATGAAGTACCTATATTTTGTGATAATAATAAATGCAATTGCTATTACACAAAATCTGTAATGCACACTCAGATGTAAGCATGTTGATATCGGACATCACTTCATCGAGATCATGTTGAGAAGAAAGACATCGAGAATGGAGAAAATTTGTCTTGATAAGAGAGTCGATATCTTGACTAAACCTTTGGTTAATCAAGATTTGAGAACTATCGATTGAATTAGGTATGTTGGATCGGTGAATAAAGCAAATCAAAAATTGAAGGTTTTCGGATGCGCATGAAGATTTCTCATGTTTTTACTTGAAAAACTCAGATAAAATTGAGAGTCCTGAACATCGAGTCTTGGAAACTTCGGTTATCCCGAAGTTCAAGATTACTCGATATTATCCGATATTTTATCAACGTCAAAACTCAGTAAAACTGATGGAGAAAATTAGTCTGAATAAGTATTTACTCATGCACCACATTTATTGTCTATCTGAATCTCAGTAATCATTGGCAATAAATGACAAAACACCTGAAGAAATAATTGGGCGGGACCTTTGAAATTCTCGAGGAAAGTCAATGATCTGCAGGAACAGTAATTAAATGCACTGTGCATTAATCACCAATATGGATAAATTGGTGGCTAAGTACTTGCGAAATTGTCCTTTAAAATACCCGTTTTAGTCAGTTTTTAATCTTGACCGTCAAAACCTTCATCTACGCGATTTTCCATAAATCAAAATCCTATATCCATTACAAAGACTCCATTCAAGCCCTATTTCAAAAAGGCCTTCGTCTTCACAAACCCTCTGCTTCAAAACCTTTGATTACCCAGAAATCTTTTATCTCAAAAATCCTTCACTCAAAATCACCAAAAAAATGACACTCTCTATATACGACAAACTCGCCATTTCTAACAAACCATGGTACGAAAATGTTGTTTCTCTGGAAAGCACATCCAATGCACCTCACGAGGAGGAGGCGTTGCATATGATTCGTATGGCAAAGCTTACTTGTCTGATCGCAAATCAACCAGATGTTGAATATGCCAAGGAGGTAATTGAGTTTGTTTCTAATATGCAATTGGATGACGAAAATTGCATAGAGTCTAAGATTACGGTGTTGCATTTGGAACATATTACAAAATATATGGATTTTGTTAGGGAATTATATATTATTCCTAAGAATCTGAATGCCATATATGAGTTAAGTGATAGAGGTGAAGACCCTACGGTATACATGATGGGTTGGGAACAAGAGTATTTTGATAAAATTACTGAGCATCCGGTAAAGTTTGAAGCTACTTTGAATAAGAGGCATTTGAAGCCTAAATATCGAGTATTGTTGGATATTGTAAGCAAATGCATCATGAGTAGATCTGGTAGTTTCGAACAGATAAGCACGCTTAAGTTAAGGCAAATGACGGCGATTGAAGATTCACCTACTACGACATTCAATTGGTTGCACTATTTGATCAAGGTGGTGAGTGATCAAGCCAAACAAATTCAGAAGGTTAATGACTCTATAGTTATCAAGGGAAAAATTCTACATGCAACCAAGATTGCATTTATCTTGGAAACGTGCAGAGAAGAGGAGGACATTTTTTGCGATTCCACTTCCTTTCCAAAGTCAAAAACATGTTCAAACCAACGAAAAAGACTTTGAGGAAAGAAAGAGAAAAATACTTGAGTCTCGGGAGGAGACCGGCCAAGAGGAAATCGAGGAAGATAGAATTAAGGTGGAGCAAGTCGTGAAACAAGACAGACTTCCGAAATCCAACGAGACAACTAATGAAGAAGCCAAACATGCTAGGGGAAAGCCCGATGCAAATTAAAAGAGAGAAAGGTGAGAAATCTGAAACTCAGAAAACATCGCTCCTCGTAAGCGCAGGGCTTCAAACAATTATGGAAAAGGAGTCCAAAGGAAATCAAGAAACTCAACTCGGCCACCGTGAAGGGTTGAAATTCCACTTCGTGTTCTTGGTCAAGAAGTGACAAATGTGCGGAGCAAGAAACGAGGAGCGGTTTTTCCGAGGTACTTGAAACATCTCCTGAGCTCGCATAAAATCTCTCGGAAATCTTCAAGGACCTTAGATCTCTTCAAGAAATACCAATGCGCATTCGATCGATCAACCTCGTGAATTTCTCTTTAACTTGATACTCTTCCTCAATGAACCTTTTCTTGATCCATCAAAGACTTTGAACTTGTACAACTGAGCAAACAACTCCTAAAAGCCCAAGATTAAAGAAGGGAGAGCCAAGAGACCGAATTATGAGAGCAAGGGGGAACGGTTCATCCCGGACCGATACCTGAAGCTAAATGCTTATCCTGACCTTCAGGATATGCTCTTCAGGCTCAGATTGACAGTATACATCCTGAATAAGACACTTCCGGAAATGCCGAACATCGAATCATTCAGAGGAGAAGAGTGGTGGAATGTTTGACAAATATCGATCAATTCTCGTGCTTCGAAAAGACAAAGCTCAAGATGAAAGTCACGACTTTGATGAATTGGTGAAAAGAAGTTAGCTGAAAGGAAAGATACTTAAATAGTAGATGCATCAAGTTCTCTTGATCAGAACAAAGATGGAGATCAGGGAGGTGATGCAAAAAGGCAATCTGAGAGGGATAAGGAACCTCGAATGATGATCTCGAGAAAGAAAAAGAGATCAAAGTCGATAGAGAAGGACACCGATCTTTTGATAAATCGATATCACACATCCTCGGTCGGTTAACACTCTTCAGGTATATTTTGACACTATTATACATTATGCCAAAGCTACTGAAGTTCCTATCTTTAAATCTGTTATGTATGATATGCAGACTGAGGCTCAATTGGAGCAACCAAAATTTCGATTGGAGACAATTGTTTTGCCTCCATAAATTGATTTCGATCCTATCCTCGATAAATTGAAGAAGGTGGTGCCAATGGTGAGAAAGTGACTCAAATTGAAGAAACCTTGGCAAGCCAATCTCAAAAATTTGGAAAATATGAAGTTCATCTCCGGACATCTGCCAAACTACAAAACAACTCTTGCGGCAGATAAAATGACTACTTTGGAAGGAAAGATTGATGTAGTCAAAACTGAGCTCAATGCAGAGATGGAGCAAAGGTATCAAACCAGAACTGCTTACCTTGAAGTTAAACTGATTGAGTAGAATGATCAGATAATCAAGACAGTTGTTGAGGAAATGGGCTCCACCCATAAACAAGATGACGTACATGATGCATGAAGTGTTCTCAAAGCGGTTTTGCTCCACTCATGCAGATGAATTCTCAATGGCCAAAAATTACATGATGAGGCTATAGGATGAGCATGATCAGTTGGCAGGGGCAGTACGCAGTATGGGCAAGGAGCAATACTATATGGATACTGCACTGACTCAACTAGTCCCAAGGTATGGTGCCAAAAAGGGTGAAAGGCCTGGTGGCAAATTAAGTGAGTTGTTGGCACAAACCTTGGAGAGAAAGACTCAAAAAAGAAGTCAAGGAAAGAAAAATTTTGGATGCCTTAAGTGAGATTGAAGCCACCGGCCCGAAGTTCAAAAGAACCGAAACCTATCTTCACTCAAACATCTGAGCAAACGATTCAGGAAGTAATTGGTGAAAAACTGAGTGATAGAAGGATGATTAAGACAAGCAAAGCCGGTGAAGAGCAAGTCGACTGAAAAAGAAAAGGTTGTTGCATTAGGTGGAACAAGAAAAGAAGAAAAGAGCTAAAGTTTGAAAACCTACTCGTAGGAAGTTGATAATGGAATTTGAAGAATCTTAGGAAGAAACCAAAACTCGTAAAGAAGTCTTCGATACCAAGAAACTCAAAGTTCTTGATTGAAAAAGAGAAGAAGACTCGCTGCTTCTGATTTGGTGTTCCACCGATCGAAAAGAAGAAAGAAGAAGAGCGAGTAAAAGAAGAGGTGGTTTTAAAAGTTTTTAAGCAAAAAGGAGGGTACGGAAAAAGACTTCGAAGTGGCCGCACATTGACAAGTGGATGCCTATCACAGTTCAATGATGCATGGGAAGAGATCAAGAGAACCTTCGGTTCTATTATGAGATTCGAGAGAATGGAGGGGAGCAAAATTTGATAAGAATGAATCCTTCATTGAGTACTTTCGACATTCTATCCTAAATACCGCAAAAGTTGGTTCAACATGGCGGATGAAGGAAACATCAGATAGTAGCCCCTAGTCCATACATGTACCCAACTCCTAGGTTTGAGAATGACTATGTG